>ML795482.1:332255-349962 GCA_009831015.1 Picea engelmannii | reverse complement strand
TATAGATTTGAAAAGGACAGCTGAAGAAGCTTCTTCGAGAAAAGGGCCTTACAAACCCCCTTTTAGGAAGCCTTTTCCCACCAACCGACCTAATTCAAATACTGAAGGCCTAAATCTAGAAAGCCTGCAATTCACTATTCAAACGATTCTAGAAGCATAGGATAACTTGATGCCTCTTGATATCCCTGAAGAAGTAGTTGAAAAAGAGACAGTAGAAGAAGATGAATCCTCTCCGAAATTTTTTGGACATTTTTCATATAGTATTTTTCAAGCTAATTTCGAAACAGTGCATCCTTACAATACTAGGAGTAAGACAACAAACAAGCCTTCTTTTGAAATCACTATGAATTTGCCTCCAAAACATTCTAAATCAACTGAGACTAAACAGAATTCAGTAAACCCAAGCTTAGATTATGATTTGATTGAAGATCTAAAAAATCTCAGGGCTAATATTTCTGTTTATGAATTATTAAAATTCCCTTTCCTTCTGCAAAAAATGCAACAAAATATTGCAGAGAACATCAAAAATGGCAATCCAAGCAGTAACAAAGGTGTTCAGAACAACCCCAGAGTTCCTCAAAAGGCCTCTTCCAAAACTACTTCCGATCCTCACAAAAAAAGAGACCTTCCTATAAATAATGTAACAAATGTAGATAAATTAGTTTTAGAGGCCGCGAGTAAAAAACAACAAGCTTCCACTATTAGTACTCGCAGAAATTTCCCTCCATTTTTGTTAACTTTTGAAATCTTCAATAGGAACGTGCACAACTGTATGGTAGATTCAGGTGCGTCATCTAACGTAATGCCTTGGTCTGTTTGTCAAAAGATTAATGTCGAAGTTCAACCATCCACCTTGAAGATCATCTAGCTTGATCGAATTAGTGTTAAAGTTATAGGCGAATTGAGAAATGTGCTTACAAGATTGTCATCTAACCCTAAATTTCATCAAGTGATTGATATTATTGTTGTATATATCCCATAAGTTTATGGTTTTTTTTTAAGCAAAGACTGGTCAGAACAACTACATGGCTATTTTGCAACGGATTGGTCTCACTTGTGGCTACCCGAGAATGGAAATCCCAACAGAATCAAGGTAAATCGTGAACGTTATCTAAAGTTCACAGTGACTGATTTAAATGATCCAAATGAACCATTCACTCCTTTTGTCGATTCACCCAAAATACAGGGGATGGACACCTTTTTCAGTAATTTCATGGCCAAAACTTCCACGATTAGTAACCCGGAACAACAGTGTGAAATTTTAACATATGCGCAGCCAACAACTTCTACGCAGTGGTCACATGCAAACGACAACAATCAAATATGGTCTCTTTACTTTGATGGGTCAAAATCCAAGGAAGGAGCTGGTGCAGATTGCGTGATCATCGATCCAACAGGTAACAAGACCCTGATTGCGTGCAGGTTAGAATTCGAATGTACAAACAACATAGTAGAATATGAGGCACTATTGCAAGGCCTTAGAAAAGCATTAGATATGAATGTTCAAAATTTGACTGTCTTTGGTGATTCGAAAATCGTGGTTAGACAGGTAAAAAATTCTATCCACTGTTTATCTCCGCACCTTAAAAGCTACCAATCTGAGGTATGGAATTTGATGAATAAGTTTGTTGCATTTAACATAAATTTTGTTTCTAGATTGAATAATTTGGAAGATGATTTGTTAGCTAACGTAGCTTCGAAAATTTTCCCTGCAGAAGGCTTATCTCTGAATGCATTCTCTGTCGAACTGTTGTTTAGACCATCCATCCCAGACAACATCACGAATTGGAGAGTCTTCGATGACGATCAACAGATTATAAGTTTCCTACATATGGAAGAAACTTTCCAGGGTGCGGTGATCGACGAAGGTACTCATGATGAAAATCTTCGTGACTTTATGGTAATACCAGATCCAAGATCTCCAGAATCTTCATCAGACATGGTAAATTCTATCCTGAAATCTGTAGTTAGATTAGAAAAAATTTATGATCTTCACGACAAGTTCAAAAAATCAGTGAACTGTAAAACGAATAGTCCCTCTTTGACGCATGAAAAAGTAAACCTGGGAACTAAAGACAACCCACAGTGCATTAATTTAGGGGTGGGGTGTTCTGAACAAGAAAAAGAAGTGTTTATTAAATTGTTTAAGGAATTCAAAGATTTTTTTTCATGGATGTACGACAACCTAAAAATCTTTGATCCTAACATCATACAACACATTATTCCTATGAAACCCCAAACCCAACCTTTTCAACAAAAGTTAAGGAAAATGCACCCAAAACTCGAACCAACTGTCAAGAAGAAATTAAACAAACTCCTGAACGCTAAGATAATATTCCCAGTTAGGCACGCACAATGGGTCTCTAATCTTGTCCCTGTCCAGAAGAAGAGTGGTGAAATCCAACTATGTGTCAATTTCCAAAATCTTAATCGAGTGTCTGACAAAGACAACTACCCTATCCCTCCCATGGAACAGATCCTTCAACAGGTATCTGGTAAGATTATCCTTATTGGATGGTTTTTCAGGGTATAACCAAGTCTTGATGTCCCCTCCAGACCAACTCAAAACCACCTTCCGCACTCCATGGGGCACCTATGCTTATAGGAAGATGCCCTTTGGGCTCATAAATGTCGGTGCCACTTTCCAGAGAATGATGGACATCGCTTTCCGAGGCTTAATCAATCAATCTGTCGTATTTTACCTAGACGACGTTACTGTCTTCTCGAAAAACAAAGAAGATCATCTAGCTCATTTAAGATCTGTTCTACAACGATTTTATAAGTACAACATTTCTTTAAACCCTAAAAAATCTATCTTTGCAGTAAAACAAGGTAAACTCTTAGGATTTATTGTATCGAGTGAAGGGATGATTATCGACCCTAAAAGAACTCAAGTCATTTCGAAACTCCCTCCTCCCTCGTCAAAAAAGTCTATGCAATCTTTCTTAGGTCAGATAAACGTTGTTAGGAGATTGGTCCCCATCTTTTCAGAAATGCTGAGACCATTACAAAACCTAATAAAAAAGGACATACAATACCATTGGGGACCTTTAGAAAACTAGGCTTTTAATTCAATAAAAAAGGCCATAATAGACGCTCCTTCTCTAATGAGCCCCGACTTTTTGCAAGACTTCACCCTCTACATGTTCGCTTCTGACCATTCATACGTCGTTGTCCTAACTCAAAAGAACGCTCAAAACAATGAAGTCCTAATTGCCTTTATGAGCTCAGCCTTCAAAGGGGAAAAACTTAATTACCCAACAGTAGATCAACAAGCCTATGTTGTTTTCAAAGCAGTAAATCACTTCCGATCTTATCTTTTGAAATCTAGGACGAAAATCATTGTCCCTTACCCGGCTGTCAAAAATATGTTAGTATAGAAAGAACTAGGCGAAAAAAGGGCAAACTAGGTCACATCCTTGCAAGAGTATGACATAGAAATCACCCCAGCACAAATAGTAAGAGGTCAAGGGTTATGCAATCTAGTCGTTGATTCAGCTACAGGACAACAAGAGGAAAATGATATGTTGAATCCCAGACAACTCTATCAAAATCAAATCTGTTGTGCACAAAACCATGTTAGTCCCTGGTATGATGATATAAAATTTTGTCTTGAACATGGATCAGCTCCCCGTCACCTGGATCCCACAAAAAGAAGAGGACTAAGATTAAAATCTGCTTCTTTTCAGCTGATTAATGGTATTCTGTTTCGTCAAAAATTTGATGGACTACTAATGCATTGTCTTGAGAAAGATGAAGCAGAAAAGGTCTTATTGGAATTACACGCAAGAGAAGCTGGTGGGCATTTTGGTGGATATAACACTGCCCATAAAGTATTAAGATAAGGTTACTACTGGCCTACACTTTTTAAATATGCTCATGCTTTGTGTCGCAAGTGTGTAATTTGCCAAAAAGCATCTGGACGGATACAGAAACTAGCCTTCCCTCTGCAACCAGTTTCAATAAACTCCCCTTTTCAGCAATGGGATCTATATATTATAGGCCCAATCAATCCGCCATCCTCACAGCAACATAAGTATATCATAACAGCCACAGATTACTTCACTAGGTGGTCTGAGGTTGCTCCATTAAAAGATGTAAATACCATCCAGGTAACATCCTTTTTGAATTCGAATATTATTACTCGTTTCGGTATCCCTGACTGCCTGGTATTTGATAATGCTTCTTATTTTTCGTCTCTTGAGATGAGTTATTTTTCTCTAGAAAATGGAATTAAATTAAAGTATTATGCCAGCTATTACCCCCAAGGTCATGGTTTGGCATAATCGACTAATAAAAATTTGATCAAAATTATCAAGAGAATGGTCTCTGAAAACCATAAAAATTGACATAACACACTGTTAAACGCAATCTGGGTTGATAGAGTAACTCCTAAAACTGTTGTGGGTAACTCACCTTTCTTTCTCGTTTACGATAGAGAGGCGATTCTGCCACCACATGTCCTCCTTCCCTCTCTGCAGATATCGCAGAAAATACAAGAAGAGGACTGTCCCGCTTTGGAGAATCGAATTAACGCTTTGTTAAAATTAGAAGAAGTGAGGGCTCAAGCAAAACGAAAATTGGATCAACATCAACTCATTGTTTAAAACTGGTTTGATTCCAATTCTGCGTCTGACATAAATTTTGAGGTAGGTGACCTTGTCCTAAAATGGGACAAACTGCATGAGGGAAAAGGAGAGCATACAAAGTTTTAGAACTTGTGGCTAGGACCATTCTTAATTGCTGAGAAATTGGGTCCCAGTTCCTTCCGATTACAGAATTTAGAGGGACATCTAGACACCTATCCAGTGAATGGCCAAGCTCTAAAAAGGTACTTCGCCCGATGACACTCCCATGTACACTGTGTAAATATTTTTGTTTTGCTTGCTTTTTGTTTTTCTTTGCTAGTTTGTTTTGATTTTTCCCTTATGCTTACCAGTTTTTCTTTTTGAGATGCACATGCCTGCACCATGAACTAGTTTAGACAAAGAGAACAGAAAAATTTCCCCTCTAAAAATGACTACTGAAGGTTGTTTAAGCATGAATTATGATATTTTTCTTAAGTTTGCAGCCATGTTAAAGAAAACTTGTTGTTTGAAAAGTGTTTCTTGATTTCAATCTGTAACTAAAGCTATTCATGATAATCCATAAAAAATTCTTCTTACGTTGTCCCTGTTCCTTAAGAGAACAACTCAGAGATGTCTCCCTACCCTCGAAAGTCAGTTTTGTTAACAAACTATCTCTAGATCTTAATGAAGGACATCTAAAAAAGTTTCTTCAAGGTCTGTAATTTACTAATATATGTCCAAAAACCAAGATTTTCAGCATCAGCCCGCTCTATTAAATATCTTTAAAACTAAATAAACCTTCATAGAGCTGTGGGAAGTGCTTGTAAACCCACCGGGATACTGAACAGGTCTGTTGGCAGTGGGTAAATGCATTCATGACGCTAAGATAACTTCATCGGGGTACTGAACAGGCCCGCTGGCAGCGAAGCAATGTAAGGTATATGAAAATTCTCAGATATGGAATCTTTTGACATTAAATGTCCTTCGTTCTGATCTGGAACTTCTTGGTAGGATACAGATATCAGAGTGGGTTAAATGGCATCCCTGTCGAGGCTATGGATGCCTGCTGGCAGCAACAGCCCTGTCAACAGTATTGAAGATTTTAACTTTAATATCGTGACTCTCTTTTGTCAAGATTGTCATCAGTTTTCATCCTTTAAAATAACAGTAATCTGAAACTGGAATGTTTTATAATTGATAATGATGTTCAGAAAGCTTCTTAGTTGTTTTCGATTTGAATTTTTTTCTGATTATCCCAATCTGGACTCATTCGTTTGGCAGAGATAATTACTTCTACCAGTGTATCGCCATTGTTGGCAGTAATAATATAATCTCTACTTTTACAAGCTACCTACACAAGGTCTTTAAATTCTCGTTACTTGTCACAACCATTCTCATTAAAAAACACTTGTCACTTGTCACTTTCTACATACCTTCTTTTCGATTTTTTTTTTCATGATTGTAAGCATGAAAACTCACAGCTGGAATTCATACTTGATTTCATTTTTTTATTATTAAAGAGTTAATCTTCATATGGTCTATTGTTGAATTGTCATATTTCACTATGAACATGGTTGTTTTCCTTGTTATAACCCCTTGGTCTTAAACATGCCTTGGTTACATGAGTATAAAACCTCCACTCATTTAGCATTCGACTAATGTCAATGCGGTTTTGATTTATAAAAATTTTATGGTTCAATGTTTATTTGATACATTAATCTTTGTGATCAAGTCGTAGATATGCATACTATTGTTTTCAACTGTTCTGATCCTTATGTGTACTATTATTCCAAGGTGTCATTTCAAGTACAACGTGGTATTATAGCTTTGCATGGCCTCGATCTACATGACCTCTCACACATGCATGGTAATTAACGCTCCTGCCTACCATTTTGAGTTGTCTTTGCATTGCATTGAGGAAACTCGAGGCTATGGCTCTGTGTTTTTTCCATCAAACCCTACCTCTGAATCCCGTGTTGATTCCCTGTTGTTAGCCATGGCTCCTGTGGTGAGGATTGAGCCCAATGGCATCCAGACCTTGTTATCATTTGACAATGCTATAGATGACTTAGAAAGGAATGACTAGTGTGTGTTTATTGAAAAGTTCGAGGGTTTTAATCTAAGAGTTTCTCAAGAATTCGCATTGACATTCGACGGTTGCAAAGCAAAAATAGGAGACATCCAGCTTGATTTAAATGAAGATCTTATAAGCAAGGCTACCGGTCTACCAGCTGTGGGACAAAAATGGTTCAAAAACTCAAAGGTTGAAGAGGTTCCCTAGTCATTGTTGTTCACCTCAAGGAGAATTACCAGCTGCGACCGAGGTATGCCTGTCTCATCCTTAAAACCTAGATGGCATGATCTGTTAGCTATTGTGAAATAGTTCGTTCCCTGTGAGGGGAGATATGGGTTGGTTTTCTTGTATCACTTGCGATTTCTTATGAGTTTTATCGACTTTCCCCTGAGCATGCCCTATTTCCTCCTTTGAAGTCTATACAAGATGGAAAAGTGGTTTAAGAGGCAGAAGTCTGATTCTAGTCTATTCCACCATTGTTTAATCAAGATTACTATTATACATCAGTTGAAATTAAACAATGATTGTTGGGATGCTTTTCTATTACGAAATGGTTTTGGTAGTAGTGAGTTGGGATAAGTTCACAAGCCTGCCGTCACAGAAACCCTCGTGAAGCCTACCATCTCTCCTCCTTCACTCTTTCCCTGTCATCTTATTTCCAATTTGGAACCCTCAACCTATCCTGATTATACCCAACCCGACACTCTACCAGATTCGTATCCTAAGGGTTGTGTTAAGACTGTTAAAAAATCCACAAGGAAAAAGTGTAAATGCAACGTCGATATCAATTATAAGAGTAAAAGGGCCACTCGTTGGGTTTCACGATGTGATCAAAATAAACCCAAGCCCTGTGCAGACCAAAATGAAATTGTGGTAAGTGAGGATTCCGATTCGGAAATTGAAAGATTCATGGCCGAAGAGTGTCCATATTCATATGGACTTTTCTCTGATAAACCCTACGACTATGTTACAAACCTTCCACCGTGTCTAAAGGACAATCCTGATTTCCCTGGAATCAAACTCAGTAATGAACCTATAGGTCAAATGGAAGATTCCCCACCTATTAATACTATCAGTGCCAATACACAGTCTATACAGCCGCACTGTAATGAATGTCGATCCTGGATAAATAGGTATTACAAAGATGTGCCTTTACTTCAGTCTCGGCTTAAATCCTTGGAAAACCAGGTGAATTCACTAACGAAGGAGAATAGAAGAATCCAATCCATAGCTCAAACCAAAGAAAAACGCCAAAAAACCACAGGGTCTGTTGTTTTTAAAAACGTGGAAGCAGCGACTGTAATAGTAAATTCAAAGATTGCTTGATTAGTTTGAATCCCTTAATTTGAGGTATGATTTTTTTTTGTAAATAATTTTAGTGTGATTCTGTCTTTTTCAAATTAGGATACATGATTTGTTTGCACAGATTACCTTTAGTTTGTTTTGATTGATTCAATAAAATATGATTCTAGTTATAATTATAACTAGCTACAGAATCGTGAGATTCTGTAGCTAGTTAGAAAAATTCGAATTACTTGTTTTGATAACTGGAAATACATCTGAAATATTTTATTCTTATTTGTTTTCAGGAACCTATGATTTCTAAGGAGATTTGAAGCACTATTGGCATCTCTCAGCATACTATCTTTATGTTTTTAAATAGAATAGGCTGTTAGTTTTCGGTATCAAGTAGAATCTAGGATTTTGCATCCCCCACATTTTTTGGAACAAATTGGATGTTATGAACAAGAAACATTTTGTTCCTGGATCCTATATAAATATGTTGTTTTGTAAACTTGAAACCATCTCTTCTTGGGGAAAAAATTATGGATTTCTGATTTACAGACTTGAATAGAAGATGATATTTGCACAACTTTAGCTTCTATATATCGTGTTTTTATTCAAGTTATGATCATTTTGATCTATAATTAGATTGTGATTACTTTAGCTATCATGGTTTATTGTAGATTGGTATGATAAAATTGATATGATATCCATTTTTTATGTCCAATATTTAACATACAGTAATTATTCTGTTCAAATTTGAGATTAGGAGATTCATCTTTTTTATTCGTTGAACATTTATACACAAGTTTTCACAGTAGGATTTATCTCAATGTGGCCACTTGTGAAATTATAAGATTTTTGTTACTATATCTCTTATATGTTCTATAATTTGGATTCAATCATTACTACTTCGCGTTTACGAGAAGCATTTGTGATATCTGTTGCGGGTTTGCCTCATCAAACAACAAGATTGGATGCTATACACAGGATGAATAGGACATAAGATTACAGGTTAGTTTGTTAGTTTTATTTCATTAGTTTAACTGATATAGGAATTCCATGTAATCTAAACACATTCTACTATTTGTTATCTCTGTTTTTCAATTAGACAATTGGTTATTTCATTTCTTGTGTATAAACATTATAAAAAATAAATCAAAAAGTTTTCAGCAAGTGTTTTTCATTAAGTTATTTGATCTTCTTTAGTTTTGTTTTTCACTTTCTTAGGACTTAGATCGTCCAATGGAGCCACTAAACCCGTCAGACTGGATTAATCCAAAAGGATTGGTTTAATGAGACAACCCTGGATCGGATTCACTCCTCCAGTTGACGAGCGGTCAATTTCGCCCGTCAACAGTATCCTGTGAGTCAGACGCGACAGGTTTCCCTGCACATTTTGTAGCACCCTCTCGACTTCTCCTCCCACCACTTCATCTCCCCGGTTCCTTCGTCAATGTCTAGGGAAACCCTCTGGTCATCGTAGACCCATGTCTGCAACACACAAATGTATAGTCAATACTTAAGCACCATCCAAAAATATTTTGTCCTAAGTATACAAAAATACAAAAAAAAAATGAAATATGTAAAAACAAATTGACATACCTATGTCATCGTAGGTAGTCCCCAGTGGAAGTGGCATGTTTGGATCTCCTCTGAAGTTGATCCCCTCATAAGGATAGTCATCCATAGTGATGAACTTTCACCGCCACCAGTATAAAAATTCCTCATTGTAAGGTGTTGGAACCCTACCTTCTTCTTCTCGTCTCATCACATCGGTCCACCGTTCCATGGCTGGATCGTGAGGCCCCCATGGAATAATCTCCACTCTAGGTCCAAAACCTGAAACCCGCTCAAAAAAGAAACTGCACAAGATGGAGGCAAACCCGAAATTCCGTTTACCCCCCTGTTTACACTCCGTCAAATGGATCTTCATATTGGCCAGTAGTGAGGTACACCAGTTGTACACTATGGGTATCGCACATTGCACTTCATAGAACATGAGTGGCCTCGATGCCTGGTACAACGAGGCTGAACCTGTGATCCTAGTCAAAACTAGGACAATGATCTTCAAACTGAGGTTGTTTATTTCCCGGATAGGGACTTGAATCCCTACCTTAGGAGTCTCTTCTACACAGTGGGCATCGATATATTCTTCTATCTTAATCCTTCTACCTGCTCCCCGCAACTTGAGGTTCACTGCCTCCCCCTGACATGATAGACTAGTCAGAAAGTAAATGTCCTCTACCTCAATTCTCAATGGTTACCCATTGATATTGAAGCTCTTTCTATCATGGTCCCAGTAACCCACCAACATATCCAACAACCTCACTTGGGCTCTCATTCCTTTGAGCGCCCAAAACTTATACAAACCACATCGCTTTAAGGCCATTTGGGCCCCCGGATTTCGATCTACAGAGGAATCAACCTCCTCATGTTCCCTTTCTCGCCATTCAAGCACCATCCTGTTAAAGACAAACACAATTTTGAGTTAGAACCCTTCATTTTGGTCATTTGCGTGCATGTATGCAGCTTCCTTTGCACACAGTCGTGTGTAGGGATCAATATATGCCCCATGTAGCTAATACAGGAGTGTATACCTTGTGATATATGCGACCTAATCATGGACAATCCGTGTACACCAAAATATATTCTTTTCACTTTAAATAACTAAAAATCTAAAACCTAATTCAAAAATTTAATCCATTGAAATTGAAGAGGAAGAGATCAAGAATTGTCTGATCCAAACGGCTTGTGATTTCGTTATCAGATCCTCCCACAATGCTCATTTGAATCTTGGAGGAATTTTTGTCCAATTTTCACTAGTTGGGTAAAAAATAAAAATGGTATAGTAATTTATGATTTTATTACTATTTATAAATCATTTTTACCCACTTTCTCTAGTTTAAACCATTTTTGGCACCTAATGGACTAATACAAACATGGATCGAGTTGGTTTTTGCAGTTTTAACCTGGGATTCTTCTAGTTTTTAGTACTTTGTTGACCATTTGTCACCTTGGGCAGGTATGTTCATTACCCAGCATATAGGATAGGTATCCACTCCATTATGATTTTTTCTCATTATCCTATAATTGTCACTCGGTATGTCCTAGGTACGAACCGATTTGTTGCAACAAAGAACCCTCTGTCTGTTATAAAGTTGTGTCATTATCAAGTGGTAGTGACTTACCAGACATGGGTGCCCTAGTTAGATCCCTTACTGCATTTGGTACCCATGCAAATATTTTTTCATCAGGACCAGGAGTCCCTCACAACTCGTACTTAACTTTATGTTGAGCCTCATTTCTCATTAATAAACATGTGACCTTTTACCCCGTGGACTCCCAAACGAGTTTAATTTAAGCTCTTTTGCATATTGTCTTTAAAAAAAGAAAATATTGTTGAGTGTTATGTCCCTTTCACACTTGTTAAATTGGATTTGAAAGATTTGGAGTCTTAGTTAAGCTCTTTTTCGACTCGTTACCAAAAATAGAAAAGAACGTCACGTGAACTTGTCGTTTTCACACTTGTAAATTTGATTTGAAAAGGCATCTACTTGGCACAAGTTTACCCTTTTCTCACACCATGTAGACTAAAATACATAAGAAAGGACATTTTTTTGGCGTTAAGTTGTGATTGCATCTCATGCCCCTGCTTGTAGTATTGAGCCTATAGTCGGTTCTCGCTTTGCATTATAGATCGTTTTCCTCAGCAGTTTTGCATCCTCAACCAAGCGTAGCCTTGCTTATATCCTTTTCAATTTGACTCCCTATACCTAGGAGGGAACATTCCCCGAGTGTCCATCTCCCTCATGCACTTCCCTACATTGAGCATAGGTATGTTCCACTAATTGAACTAGCTTTACTTACTTGCGACACTCGATTCCTCCTCTGTATCATAGCATTCGTTTGTTATGAAAAAACAAAAAAAGATGGGCGGGAAGGCAGTATTATATTATATCGACAACAGTCGTGTTGCCTTTGAACAGAGAACAAATTTATTTGAGTCCATTCATAATAATTTTGGGTTTAGCATGGCCTTAGGAAGATAATCTCATTAGAGAGTCTTCTCTACCGACTGGTTACTCTTCCAGTCCCTACAGAGAACTTCATTGATGCCTCCTGCATCTCATGATTTTATCATTAGGTCTATGCTACCAGAGTCTACCATATGTCGCATGCTCTTGTTAAAAGGAAGTAAATCGACCTATGTTGGCCACTCCTTAGAAATATTGACTTTAAATGTCAGCCATACCTTCAGTTTGACTCAGAATCACATGATACTTTAGTCCTATCATACACCCTATCCCTACTTTCATCATTGGTAGGTCACCTTAAACCCAATAGTCAACATTTCATCATTGGTCATTGACTGGGTGGTTTCCCTTGTGTTCGACGGAAAGACATCTATTCACACATGGGGATTCATACAATTTCTTGCATACCATTAGCCTTATTGGTGGTTTCCTCGCCTTTTTCAGTATTTTTCATCATTGGATACTATTCATAAGGTATTTTTCATGTACCACTTGAACTTGGCACACGCGAAAGACGCACAGGGTCATTGGTTCATGAACTTGTTCTTCATCTAATTTCCACCAAGTCATGAAGCTCCTACTATGTACCTCATGCTGACTAATGAGAGATGCCTTAATGCTCTCCTTTCAGCAGGTCTCTTTCAATTGACATCATCCCATTTATTTTGGAAATGAGGCCTAGAGTCTTATGAGTACCTTGAGGCTTGCAGTCATTAGTGGCAGGCTCTCTTGCCATCAACATTTGGGAATACATTAATATCTCCTGATCGATGGATTATTTAGGTGTTCGACACCAACTCCTCTATTCACACTTGTAAGAATGTACTCAGTGCCTTGATACCTAATTTCATTATCGTTAGGTTGTCTCATGTTTGTTAACGGTATACATTAATGAGAGGTAATCAAACGATGTCTCATTGTGTTTGACCTCAAATCCTTTATTCACATGATGTAGACTTGCACCTTTGGCGGATTGTGTAGAATACTTGAAGACATCACTATGTGGCCACAAATTTCCTGAGTTGTTGCTTCCTTTTCATTGGACCAATACCTATATGACTTCAGTGATCATGGGAGATCAGATTGTACTCCATGGTATACAAATATCTTCAGATTGATTTTGAGACTAGTTTTACTGGGCCTTGTTCATGACTATGAAAACTATTGGCATGTAACCGCATTTGTATTTTCCTATTCATGGCCATGGGCACTTATTTGGTATATTTTTCACATGGATATGCAGTGTGTTCTTGGCAGCCATGTATGCAAAGTCAATGCAGAATGTAATGAGAAATTGAGTTCGTCCAGCTGGTCCTCTACCACTCCACTTCTGGGTTATTTATAATGTATTTCAGCCATTGAAGATACTCCTCTAACCTCACACATTAGGGGGAATCTGTTATAGAAATATTTTCCTCACCCTATGCAATCTTGCAGAGAGGGCCTTATTCCATTTCCCTATGTAGACTTACTTTCCTTGATTGATGAATCCAGAGAAAGAAATAAATATTTTTCTACTTGTATGCACCTTGCAAGATATACAACAAGCGTATACTCTGTCTAATCCACTGAATCCCATGTACATTGGGATTTGTGCCAGAAAATCAAAATTAAATGTCAGGTTTCCATTTCACGACAGGAGATCTTTGATCCTTGTCTGTCCATATACTGGAAACATTCTGACTCAGCCCTTCAATTGAATTTTGAAGGCTATAAAGAAGCCAATTCCGAGCTATGGAAAAGGATAGATAATTCAACTTTGAGAGAAAAGTTAATCTAGATAAATTATTACTTCATTATTGAGTTTTCATCCCTTTGTCCTTTAAGTATGAACATAGTGTTCATCCCCCAAGCTCTTCCCTTACTGATGGAGAACCTCTTTGTCTCCCTTATATGAGCTTTGGTGGAGGATTGAAGTGGTGGAGGCCCAGTTGGAAGGAAATCGATTTCTTGGTTCTGAACTGTGCCGACACAGAAGTCTGTAATGTTTCACTTCTGATGATCATTTATTAATATAAATACTCCTTTCCCACTCAATTGATATCTTTCAAATATATGCTTTATGATCCATGGGAAGGTTAATTTTTTATATTGACGGATTATGTTATCTAATGTGCTAACCTGTTATATTATCACTATATGCTTTCTCTACTTGTTTGGTGAGAGCTTGTTGTAGGTATAAATATTTGGGTCGAAGTTCTCAACGGTGGACATCATCAAACGTTTGGATGAGGTAGGCCTCTTTCTTACTCCTCTTGCAGATTAGTTTATATAGCATATGTTGGAATTGAGTTGATTTCTGCAATCATACCTGTCTTTTTTGGTTCACCTTAGCCATAGAGAGATTTTCCTCATAACACAAGACACAACTAAAAATTCCAATTACAATTGGATACATTTTTCTTGATATTACACAAGAAGACACAACGAACAATTCCAATTCCAATTGGAAAATTTTGTCTTGGTATTACATAATAAGTAACAACTAACAATTCCAATTGGACAAGTTTGTTTTGGTATTACAAAAAAAGACACAAATAACAATTCCAATCAGAAAAATTTGTCTTTCTATTCCGAAAGAAGACACAACCAACAAATCAAATTCCACTTGGACAAATTTATCTTCCAATTCTTCCCAAAATTGTCTTTCAATAGCATAAAATTTCCTAGGCTTAGATGGAGCTAAGGGGGTTTAGGTCATGGTCTAGGTCAAGATGGAGGTAATGGTGTACGTCATGGTATAATTATAGATCTATCTCTATGTCATGGTCTAGTTCATGGTATAGGTATATATCTAGGTCTATGTCAAGGGCTTACATCATAGTCATTGTATAGGTCTAGTTCATGGTCTAGGTCATGGTTATCGTATAAGTCTAGGTCATATTCTAGGTCATGGTCTAGGTATTGCCTTGTCTAGTTATTTATATGTATAGGTCAAGGCCAATTCTTTCCTTATGATGTATAGAAGGGGGGTCGAGAGAGATGAATAAAACAAGTGTGAGAGGGGGAGAGGGGAAGACAAAGAGAGTGTATGAGAGTGAGGGCGAGGTGGATAGAGAGGGGAGGTAGAGAGAGAGAGAGTGAGATGAAGGGGGGGGGGAGAGAGAGGGAAGGAGGCTTAGATACAATGAAAGAGAGAAAGGTAGGTAGAGTGAGGTACAGAGAGGGAGGGGGATATATTGCAAGAGAGAGTGAGGTTTAGATGCAAGAGGTAAAGAGAAAAATAGGTAGATATGGATTGTTTGAGAGTGTGAGAGAGTGGGAGAGGAATACCAAGGGGGGGTAGAGAGAGAGAGAGAGATGTGGAAGAGAGATGTTAGATGTAGGAGAGAGAGAGGAGAGATAGTGGGAAAGAGGGGGAGAGAGGGAGGAAGGAGGGGGATTGAGCGAGAGTGTGTGAGAGTACATATAAATAATGTTTTTGTCATACATAATCCAGGGCATGTCGAACATTGATTGCGAAAAATACAAAATCAAGGAAATTTAACATTTACGCTTGTTACCAAGTTGTAAATGGATAAGGACAATAGTCTAATATTGAAGAGAGTAAAAATAAATAAGTGTTACAGTAATACATAACCTATGCCAATATCATAAGAAAAAATATCAATCATGGATTTCTGATAATATAAAATAAAACAATGGTAAATCCTAGAGAGACATGAGAAAACCTCACAATGAAATCAAATAAAATCACCAAAAAGGTAAGAAATGTAAAAGATAAAATGATTTAAAAAATAATTAAGAAAAAACATTAAAATAACAATAAACATTCCCTATAAAGAATATCAAATCCACTAAAATATTATTCTTATATTAAAATCAAAAGACATAATCAATGTACCATAATCATCATTAAACCATGTGAAATCATTATTCAACTGTAGGTGAACTACCATATCCATAAAATATGATTATTAAACAAGATGTATAGGTATAGTTCACTTAGAGATTGGGTGTGGAGGGGGTTAATGGTAGATTATAGGTTATTCCTAGGCTTATATGGAGCTACGGGGGTGTAAGTCATGGTCCATGTCAAGCTCTAGGTTATGTTCAAGGTCTAGTTCATGGTCTAGGTCATGGTCATGTTCATATAAGTACTCGATTAGAAGAAGAAGAAAAACTTAACACTCACCTTACATGAGAGGCTACATTTCTTTGTTGCACATATCCTTTATTTTTTGTGAGCACTACTTCTCCTTTAGAAGATGTTTGGATTTCTTCGATGTATACAAATGAAATAACAAAATAGAGCTCACTCATACTTTTGGTAAAATATTTCATCAAGAAATAAAACAAATTATGATACCTTCTTACCTCCACCACCTAGTGAACCAACTCTTTATTCTCCTCTCTACTAGGATTTCTTTCTCCTTTGTTTCTCCCATACCAGAGAACCAATGATATTATATTCTCTCTACTATGTTGTTTTCTTGTATATGCTCTACCCTATTTTATTTTAAGTCCCTTTGTCACCCAATCATCATAATTCAAATTAATTTAATTTTGATTTTAGGAACAAAATTTTCCGTCCCATGCTCCGAGTCCCATCCCTATTGTTTTTCCTTTTTAACAACATCATTGGTGCACACCTTGATTTTTCTTTCCTTTCCTTGCCTTTACTTTCCATTCCTTGCATCTCCTTGACTTTCTATGTGATTCCATTCCATTCCATGCCTTCCATTTGAGGTAAATAAATTGTGGAGTGTTCTTGGAACACAAAACATCCCAGCAAGAATGTGCAAGCATTCCTATAATACATGCACACTAAATCATATGCATGGTATAGGAATGTGCACGTGTTCCCACTGGGAAGGGATGAGCACCCAACCTAAGGTATTAGGGTTGTAAGTGTTTTAAATCATAGATAAATGGTTAGAGGACAAATATGTGGGTGCAAGGGTTGTGGGGCCTTTAACAAGAGGTACATGCATAATGCACTTAGGGATCGAGTGTGGATGTGATTAAGGGTCAATTATAGATTATTCCTAGGTTTAGATGGATCTAGGGGGATCTAGGTCATGGTATATGTCAATCTCTAGGTCATGGTCTAGGTCATGGTCATGTTCATGGTCATTGTATAGGTCTAGGTCATGTTCTAGGTATATATCTAGGTCTACATTGTGCTATAGAATTAACTGTAGGTATATGTCATGGAATACATCATGGTAATCATATAGGTCTAGGTCATGATCTATAGTATAAGTCTAGGGTTAGTTATTTCCATTCCTTTCCATGTCTAGGTCTTGTTATGTCTACGTCTCAGAGAGAGAGGAATACATAGAGGGGGAGGTATAGAGAGAATGTATAAGAGTGTGTGAGTCAGAGAGATAAATACCGATAAGGTGGGTGGAGAAAGAGGAAGAAAGAGAGTCTTAGATGGGGAGAGACGAAGAAAAAGAGAGAGTGTGAGTGTGAAGGAGAGGGAGAGAAAGAAGGGAGGGTAGAGAGAGAGAGAGAGAGAGGAAGGGGATTATATGGAGGAAATGAGAGAAAGGGGAGAGTGTGGGGGAGAGAAATGGAGGAGGATATGGTGAGCGCGAGAGGGAGGCTTAGATTCAAGAGGTAAAGAGAGAAAGGGGGTAGAGAAAAAAATAGGTCAAGAGTGAGATGGAGAGAGAGAGAGGGAGGGGGTAGAGAGCGAGGGAGGAGGGAGAGAAGGGGAGAATGGAGAGAGAAAACAATAGTAGGAGAGAGGACGAGAGTGATATGGGTACGTATAGGGAGGTATAACGATGGGAAAA
>ML795482.1:299220-327371 GCA_009831015.1 Picea engelmannii | reverse complement strand
CTCGGACCCCACTGGTTGGGTCACACAAATGGAACATTATTTCTCTCTCTACAACATTACAGATGACTTGGCCAAACTCCGGTATGGTGTTCTCCATCTAGATCAAGAACGTTGACAATGGTGGCAATGGAGAAAAACTTCCCAACAAAGGTATATTGCTTGGACCCAATTTGTTGCTGAGATTTATGAATGCTTTGACACTGACACCAACCATTTGGGTCGTTTGAAAAAATTGAAGCAATCAGGCACAGTCGAAGACTTCATAGCTTCATTTGAGCGTCTGGCCTTTCAAACAAAGGGCATGACTGATGCTTTATTTCGAGAGTTTTTTATCAGTGGCCTCAAGGAGGAGATTCGGGCACATGTCCTCATGGATCATCCTACGACTTGGGTGGAGGCTACCAAAAAATCTAAAGAAGCACAACAAATTTTTTCCTCTCAAAACCGTAAGCCTTCCTTTATCCCGCACCCTAAACCAGTAAACCCCACCACTCCCTCTGCCTCATTAAAAATCCAAAAATTGACCAGGGATGAAATGGATGAACGCCAACTCAAAGGCCTCTATTATAACTCTGATGAAAAATATTTCCTAGGCCACAAATGTAAGGAACAAAAGCTCTTTATGGCCATCTTTGAGGATATTCAAGAAGAAGATGTTGACAACACCCCTATGCCCGAGTCACCAGAACTTTTTGAAATAAACCCTCCCTCCGACCCTCCCGAAGGGGAACCAATCATTTCCCTCAATGCTCTCATCGGCTTCTCTGCCCCCCAAACCCTCAAGCTAATCGGTTACATCAAGCACCGAAAGGTCATCATCTTGGTTGATAGTGGCAACACCCACAATTTTATTCATCGCCGCATTGCCCAAGAAAACCATTGCTACATCCATGCTGTCAATAATTTCCAAATCATGATTGCCAATGGTGGTTCTATGAAATGTGGCGGGCGCTGTGAAAATGTGCGTCTCCAAATAGGTGACTACAACCTCAAATCCCATATGTTTTCTATTGACATGGGTGGTTGCGACATTATGTTGGGTGCCGAATGGATAAGAACCTTGGGTCCCATTCTCATGGATTTTCAGAACTTAACCATGCAATTTGACCAAGGAGTCCACAAACATAAATTTCAAGGCATCACTGTGGGTTCTCCTGAAATCATCAATTCTCATCGCATGGAAAAAATTGCTCAAAAAAGGTCATTCGGGTGTCATAGCCCAACTCCACGCTATACAAGCCACTGAGATCCCACCCGTGCCCCACGACCTCCAAGCCCTCCTTTCCAAACATCAAACAGTCTTTTCCACTCCCCAAGGACTCCCTCCTTCCCATGGTGTCCATGATCATTCCATTCCCCTTGTCCCAGGAAGCCTTCCCCCCAATATACGTCCATATTGCCACCCCTTTGCACAAAAGAATGAAATTGAAAAAATGGTCCAGGAACTCCTTACTGTCGGAGTCATCCGTCCTAGTACGAGCCCTTACTCCTCTCTGGTCGTCATGGTACTGAAGAAAGAAGGTTCTTGGAGAATGTGTCCTGACTTCCGTGATCTCAACAAACTAACCATCAAAGACAAATTTCCCATTCCTGTCATTGATGACCTCCTGGATGAATTGAGTGGCGCCCAATTCTTCACCAAACTTGATCTTCGCTCGGGCTATCACCATATACGTATGAAAGAGTCCGACATTCCAAAGATGGCCTTTCGTACTCATGAGGGCCACTACGAGTTTTTGGTCATGCCCTTTGGTTTGTGTAACGCCCCCTCCACTTTTCAAAGCCTCATGAACCATGTCTTCCGCCCTTTTCTCTGTCATTTTGTCCTAGTTTTCTTTGATGATATCCTCATATATAGCAAGACATGGACAGACCATCTTACTCATGTGTATCAAGTTCTCGGCCTACTCACTCAGCACCAGCTTTTCCTGAAACAGTCCAAATGTGCTTTTGGTGCATCCAAAGTAAAATACTTGGGTCATCTGGTGGGCAAGGATGGCATCAGGGTGGACCTGAAAAAGATTGAAGTTATGCAAGACTGGCCGCACCCAATGACTCTCAAAATCCTGCGTGGATTTTTGGGCCTCACAGGGTATTATTGCAAGTTCATTAAGAACTATGGAAAGATTGCAGCACCTCTCACGACTCTCCTAAAAAATAACTCTTTCACTTGGACCCCAGTAGCTGCTCAAGATTTTCAAACCTTGAAGATGGCCATGTGCACCACTCCAGTTCTGGCCCTTCCCGACTTCACAAAGACATTTGTGTTGGAATGCAACGCCTCAGGGCAAGGAATTGGTGTTGTCCTTATGCAAGAGGGTCGAACTTTGGCCTTCACTAGCAAACAATTGTTTGAAAAGAATCTGGGCAAACCCATTTATGAAAAAGAAATGTTGGTGATTCTGCATGTTGTTGAATTATGGCGTCCTTATCTCTTGGGGAAACGATTCCAAATTAAGACCGACCATCAAAGCCTCAAGTACTTTCTGGAACAACACATTTCCTCCCAGGAGCAACAAAAATGGGTCACTAGGCTCTTTGGATATGATTATGAGATCATTTACAAGAAGGGAAAAGACAATGTCGTGGCGGATGCACTTTCCTAGAAATATGAATATGAAGCATCCCTTTTTTCTCTTTCCTTCATTAAACCCGATTGCCTGCAAGCTGTGTACCAGGAATGGCTTCAAGACCCCAAAAGTTCGCATCTGATCCAACAACTGCAGAACAAGGCTCAGGCTCCCCCAGGGTACTCCTGGCTCCAGGATGAGCTTATATACAAAGGCCGCTTGTATTTAAGTAAACAATCCAAGCTCAAATCCATGGTACTTTTTGAGCTTCATGCTACACCCACAGCAGGGCACTCAAGGTTCACCAAAACATATGACCGAGTCAAGCGTTCTTTTTTCTAGGATGGTATGAAATAGGACATCCGTAATTTTGCGGTTGAATGTGAGGTATGTCAATGTAATAAGGGAGAAACAGTCAAATCTCCAAGCACCCTCCAACCGCTGTCGATTCCCCCTACTATTTGGAAGGATATCTCTATGGAATTTATTACAGACTTACCCAAATTGGGGAATAAATTAGTCATAATGGTGGTGGTGGATCGCCTTTCCAAGTATGCTCATTTTTGTGCTCTCCACCACCCATTTACTGCATCCATGGTGGCTCAAAGTTTCATGGATCGGGTCTTCAAGATTCATGGCATGCCAAACTCTATTGTTTCTGATCGAGACCCAACTTTCACAAGCAATTTTTGGCAAGAACTATTTAAGCTACAAGGCACACAATTGCATCTCATCTCAGCTTATCATCCCCAGACAGATGGTCAAACGGAAGTCGTCAACAAGTGTTTGGAAACATATCTGAGGTGCTTTGCCTCTGAAAAACAACACCAGTGGGCTCAATGGTTACCTCTCGTAGAATGGTAGTACAACACTACATACCATACAGCCACTCGCATGACTCCTTTTGAAGTAGTGTATGGACATAAGCCACCATCAGTTCTCTCATACTTACCGGGTACCTCGAAGGTCCAGGTGGTTGACCAAACACTTACAGTCTGAGAGGATATCCTTCGTACCGTTAAAGAGAACTTGGTCATGGCCCATAATAGAATGAAGTAGCAAGCAGATCAAGGTCGTTCTGAACGTCAATTTTCCGAAGGGGATCAGGTGTTTCTGAGACTGCAACCATATAAGCACACTTCCCTCAAGGCCGAGCAGTGTCAGAAGCTAGCACCCAAATTTTATGGCCCTTAAATAGTTCTCAAGTGTGTGGGACAAGTCGCATATCAGTTAGCTCTGCCCAGTCAGTCGAAGCTACATCTTGTTTTTCATGTT
The DNA here is from genome assembly GCA_009831015.1 of Picea engelmannii. Taxonomy (NCBI): domain Eukaryota; kingdom Viridiplantae; phylum Streptophyta; class Pinopsida; order Pinales; family Pinaceae; genus Picea; species Picea engelmannii. Next base: position 323,526 of record ML795482.1, on the reverse strand, counting down.
TCATGCTTGAAGAAGGTGATTGGAACCAGGTGCCAAATTCAAACCAACCTTCCAAGGTTAGCTGAAGAAGGATCCATTTGGCTACAACCAGAAGTAGTTTTGGACCAGCGGGAGCGTCTCCTGCGTCAGAGAACCATCAAGGAAGTGCTAGTACAGTGGAAAGATATGACTCCAGCATATGCCACTTGGGAACCAGCTACCATTCTGCAGCAATTTCCACATCTCAAGCCTTGAGGAAAAGGCTGTTTTTAAGGGGGCGGACATGTTAAGGTCCTAACCTGCACATAGGTAGATCAATGTATTCGGATGTAATAAAGTTCAATATTAATAAGACCTTTAATAAAATAGAATAAGGCAGATGTAAGAAGACCTAATAGAAGATTTCGCTTCTAGAAGGATCTTCCTCTAGATTCTTCTCTTAATAGACACATTTAGTATAAATAAGGGTCAAGGGAATGAAAACCCTAGATTGGATATTATTGTAACAGAGCACTGCTCGACTGGAGGTTTCCCCCTCGAAGAGGCCTGTGAACATTGCTATCTAAATCAAAGTGTTATTTCTGCTGCTATTTCGTATATCATTTATGTGTATTGTGAAGATTATGTTGGATATTTTACTGTTATTCTGTCATTTCTAGCATTTCATTTATGTTCTGCATATTTTATATATCTGGTATCTTTCATATTGATTCACCCCCCTTTCGGTATCAACAATTGGTTTCAGAGCGGGTTACCTTCAGTACAATTTAACCATTGGAAGGAAGATCCTAAGCAGAAATGGAAGACAACATTCCAAATCGGATTCCACCATTTGATGGAAGCAATCATGAATAATGGATTACTAGAATTGGAACTTACTTGAAATCTCTTGGGGAATATGTTTGGTTCTCATTTTCTTCAAGATGCAATGCTTTGAAGAAACCAAATACTATAGCTCAAAAGGAAGCAAGAAGAAACAACAAATTGGCAATAGATACCATCCTAGATGGATTGACAGATTCAGTAAAATCCAAGGTGGGATCATGTGCATCAAAAAAAGAGATTTGGGATAAGCCATAAGACCTTTATGCAAGGGAAGAAGCAAAAGAAGAAGAAGAATTTGAAGAAAATTACATCTCAGATTTCAAAGAAGCAAATAGAGGTGAATTCTTTTGCTTTAATTGTGAAGCAGTAGGACATGTTGAATATGAATTTCCTTATCCAAGGATTGAAAGAGATGAGACGGAAGAAGAAAAATCCATTGAAAAAGAAGAAAATCATGAAGAAAAAATGATTCAACAAGAAGATGAGAATCTTAAAAAATTGAAGCATGTTGAGATTGAAAATAGCAAGCTCAAAAACAAGCATAGAAAACCAAGAAGTGAATTGGGTACTTGTGAAAAGACAATTGAAATATTGAAGAAACAATTAGAAGACTTTGAGAAACTAAGAGAACAAACCATTTCCTTGAAAAATCTACTCGAAGAAGCAAGAAGAATAGGAGAAGTAAGGAATGTCCAAATGATGAAGAAATAAGAAGATTGTGAGAAACTTGAACAAGACGTTGTCTCATTGAGGAAGATCTTAAGAAACTCTCAAGTGATAAAAGAATTAACACATCTTGGATGCATGGGTGAAACTTCATCCAAAGAAGATGCAAATACCAACAAGAAGGTTAAAGAAATCTCTACACAGATAGTTGATGAGAAGTTGACCAGGATACCAGAAAGAAGGAATGATTACAAAAGAGATGAATATCCAAGAAGACCTCCTACCTTCAGGAATCAAAGAAGCTTCAATCAGTATGAAGGAAACTACAGAAGAGTAGATCATGAACCCATATGGACTAGATAAAAAAGAAGGTCACTTACTCCCAAGTATCAAAATTTATTTCTTGGTCATTGTTATACTTGCAAAAATTTTGGACATAAGGCAATTAATTCCAGAATCAATGAAAGGAAAAACTATGCAAGAAACATGAATGGTGTAAATAGAAGATATAGAAACCATTGTGGATTTGTCAACAGAAGTTATAATTCATTTTTCCCATTGATGGACACAAATATTGTGTGCTACAAATGTAATTATCTTGGTCACAAATCACGAGATTGCAGATATATGAATGAATATGATCTTATTCCAAATGTCCCTATGCCAACCATCGTATGGAGAAGGAAAGAGATTACAAACAATGAAAATTGTCGAATACAATTGACCGCTGAAGAATGTAAAGAAGAAGATGAATGGTACATAGACAGTGGATGTTCTTCACACATGATCGAGGATCAAGACAAATTCATCATCTTGAAGAGAAAGTGTGGCAATGTTGAATTTGGAGATGACTCATCTGCCAAAATACTTGGAAAAGGTGTAGTAGAGCTTGGAAGAAAAAATGTAAAAGCAAAGAATGTTCTATTGGTCGAAGACTTGAAACATAGTCTACTCAGTGTTAGTAAAATGTGTGATCAAGGATATACTCTCATGTTTTACTCACAAATATGCAAAATCAAAGAATAAATTTAAGGAAGATTGGTTGCAACTGCAACAAGAAGAACAAGTAACATATATGTCCTAGATCCACGAAAAATCTCCAAGGAAGAAAGACACCATAAAAATGAAGTATTATTAAGTTCTATATGTTCATGGGGAGCAACCCCAAATAAGAGAGTTACCTTTTTTCATTAAACTCAGGGGGAGCAGCCCCACCCTTTTCTATCGATGTCAAAGGGGGAGAGAAACTAGGAGCATGAGGACAGGTGGTGAATGAGTGTTTCCATCAATGACAAAGGGGGATATTGTTGTAATATTGGTTGTTGTCATTCATGTCAATCCTAGTCATTGGTTGTAGTCATTGATGTCAACCCTAGCCATTGGATTTTGGACGCCACAGTTGATCGAAGTATATAGACATGAAGGAAATTACACATGCAGATACAAAACCCATCGATGGATAGTATAATTCATTCCACTTCTGGTGGTATGTGGAACGTCATGTGGATCCTCACGATTGAGGAGAAATGAATTTTTCAAGATGACAATGTGAATTGAAGAAGAAACTACATGTCGGCCCTAATGTTAAAAGGAAGTAACATAAAGGGTATAAATACATATCATTATACATTATTTTTAAACACACACAAGTTTTTTAATGAACAAGGAGATATAAATCGAATTTCAAAGGAAATATGAATTAAAGAAGGTCGAATTTCAAGGGAGGATGAAGTCCTTTGGCGATGTGTTCTAAGGTATGTTATTTCCAGTTCATCTTACCATTTTCGCTATAACTTTGTTTCTAGAACAGTTTAGATGGTGAAATCTGAAGGATATTGAGAAGACATATCTATGTACCTATGGTAAAAATTTGATCTCTTTATTCAATAAATTTGGGATATACACTATGTGGAATATAGGGTTTTTGAATAGTCTTGAAGCTAGTCATAAACATGTGTTTTGGGTAAAACAGTCATAATGTCTTAATAGATAATCCAAATAAATTGAGACCAATTGAATTGGAAAGAGTACGGGTTGTAGTTTCTTTTGTATGAATTTCAAAAACGTATGTTAAATATTGAGCATGAGGAATTATGTACAAGTTCACTCTCCTGAATAAACCAGAATTGACTAAGGTCTACCATTTTCTCTAGAACTCATTTTCTGGGAGGATTCAAGGAGTGAAACTTGGAGGATTTTCAGAGAATACATTGAGTAATATTGTCTACAGGATCAAAGTATTCCAAGAAGTGAATAATTTCATTAGTTGAAGAAGTCTCAAGAAGCATTATTAGGTTCTATGTGATGGTTGGTTGATGGTGATAATTTAATGTAAAGTTTTATTATCTCTCATATGTTCTTGGGTGGAAGGAAGGGGCAAGGATGGAGACGTAAACCCTGTCTTGATATTGGAGGATTGTATCTTCCTTTTGGAGTTTTATCCCTCCCTTTATATTTGGAAGTTGTAGCTTCCCTTAGAAGTAATTACTTCCCTTGAACAATAAGTATTGATTATTTATCATATATTATGCATGGTGTATTGTAGTGTATTGGTGTAACTCTTCTACTATTGTTCATTGCTCATTAGATATAATTGAATATATAATCTCGTTTAATTATAAGTTGAAAAAGTTTTTAAATTGTACTTGATATTGATTCACCCCCCTCTCAGTATCAACAATAACAATATAATTCTTTCTTATATATCAAAATTTTACATTAATAGGAAGAACCAACTTCCAAACTTCTCCAACACCAACTGGAAGGAGACACCAACCACCTATTTACAGGCTTCAACCTTAAGTAAGCTACTTCCTAAATTCTCCAACTCCAACTAGAAGGAGTATCCAACCCCCATTCCTTGCTCCTTCCTTCCTCCCTTGAATATAAATGATAGAATCAACCTGTCACTGTTACTGTCATTCATACTGATACAACCCTAATAACCACATAAAATGTATTCCACTATCTTGAAGAATATCCTCCAAATCATGTGCTCAAAATCACAATGATATGCATTAAACCATGTGCGAATATAAACATCAAGCATGTGCCAAAACATCCATGATATGATTCAAACCATGTAAAAAATATATGCCTTAAACATATATGAAAATATCAAAGATGTACCTCAAACCATGTTCCAACACCTACAAGATATGCCTCAATCATATGCAAAAATTTCCAAGATATAACCCTCAAAACATACATAAAGACATACATTTTAACAATTTAAAACCTTGTGCATGAGATCATAGATCAACAAACCTTCTTTAACTGCAAAATCAACATAATAGCACCTTCCTCAAATAATTCCTCAACCTCGTGGGACTACACCAAGAAACAAGTGGGGCCTCACATGACGATACTTCGACAACCATCGAGAGCATTATGGGACACCCTATACTTGACCTGCGGGGTTCTGATCAAATAGAGTTTTCTGAAAAACCCTTCTCCAATCTGTGGCTCCAACCGCTTCCTCCTTCGCACAAATCTGCTACTTCACTTTTGCTAAGGAATGACATCCTTGATTGATGATTAAATGAGAGGGCCTTGATGTGTATTTATACCCTTCCAAGTAACTTGTTTACTAGATCTTTAAGACGACCTATAAATTCTTGTTTGTAACAAATTTTCTCGTTTACTTGAATTTAGAGTCGAATTGTTACCTCTTATCCTTATTTCCATGGCTTCTTGACCATACTTTAAGAGAGCATAAATCTCAATTGTGAGGAAACATGTGGCATGCCACCTACCATTGAAAATGGATTGATGAGAGCTATCAATCCATGGATATTTTTCATGCCTTTACAATGTTCTCCATACGCTAATCAACTTAGGGGTTCATGAACACATCTTTAGGGCTTCTTAACTACTTAACCACTTAACCATATTTTGAGGGATTCTTGTAGAATTATTCAAAGAATATTCCTATGAGGGATATGCTTAAAGCTACAGCATAGTGGAACCACTTTGTAGACTTATTCAAATACACCCATCACTTATAGAGGCTTATAGACTTCTTCTAGGGTTGAAATCAATGAAAACTAGTTTTTCAACAATCTCCCCCTTTGGGGTTGATGGAAACACTCATACTCCCCATGTGACCATTACTTCCCATGTCTTCAAGCTCTCCCCTTCTATTCATGATTTTATTATTTCTCTCCCTCTTTGAAATCAATGGAAAAGGGTAACTCCCCCTAACAATTTCTCCCCCTTGTCTTCTTTGTAAAATGTTGTGTAGATCACTATGAGGAAAAAAATACCCCATTTTGTTTTCAAAGATACTCAAAGGTCTCTCTTGGGAGAGGTTTGGTGAGGATATATGCAATCTATTATTTTTTCTCATTGTACTCCAACTTGATATTATTTTATGTGACTTGTTACCATAGAAAGTGGAACTTGATAGGAATGTTCTTAGTATTGGAATGCATCAATGGATTCTAGGAGATACTTATAACATGGGTATTGCCACAAAATATTGAAATAGGATAATCATATTTAAGTGTATATATTGCATGGTTTTCTTCATCCAGAAGACCTGAGTACAAAATGTTGTTGTTGCAATATATCATGCTTCTGTCATAGACAAGGATACTGAGGATTTCTTATTACTTAACTAGGACTTTAGAAAATTACCCAAGTATAATGTTGCTCCACTAGTAATTATTATGTAATCAATGCTTATTTCCTAATATACATATGTGTAGGTGACCATAGTCTTCGCATTCCCTTTCGAATACAAAAATCCATTTTTTTTTCCTTTGATATATTTGAATATCCTCTTTACTTCCATAACATGAGTTTTCTTTTGTGCTTCCTGAAATCTTGCAACCTGTCCAACTGCTTGCATCACATCTAGTCTTAAGGTTGCCACATAGAGAAGGTTTCCACTCATTTATCTATAGAGTCTTTGATATGCTTCCTTAGATTCATAATCTTTGGTCAACTTGCAACCAGTCACCATAGGAGTACTTCTGGGTTTGCAATCTTTCGTTTCAAACTTATTCAACATTTATTTGATGTACTTGGTTTGGGAAACGAAAATACCTTCATATAGCTGAGATATTTGGAGTCCCAAAAGAATGTCAACTTAGCAAGCAGGGACATTTCAAAATCACTATACATGTTTTTGGAAAACTTCTTATTCAACATGTCATCGCCACTTCCAAAGATGATGTCATCCAAATATACTTAAATGAAAAGTATGTTCTCCCAATCCACTTTTATGTAGAGATCATTATTTTCATTTCCTTTTCTGAATCCTTGTTTCTATAAGTAAATGTCCATTCTTGAATATGAGGCTCTAGGAGCTTGCTTGAGTCCATACAAATCTCTCTGAATTATGCATGCATAATCTTCCCTTTTGGAGAGTAGAAACCCTTATGGATGTTCGATGTATACCTCTTATTATAGTTCTCCATTAAGAAATGTTAATTTTGCATCCATCTGATATACTTACATCCTTTTGAACATGAATAGGCCAAGATCATTCTGATTGCATCCATTATGGAAATAGGAGAAAACATTTATTCAAAATACACTCCTTCGACTTGAGAATATCCTTTGCATAGTAGACTTTCCTTGTTTCTCATTACTTCTGCATCTTCATTTAGTTTGTTTATGAACACCCATTTTGTACCAATCACATTTTTGTCCTTAGGTCTTGGATCTAGTTCCCATGTATCACTCTTATCTATTTTATTCAGTTATTCTTCCATGGCCTTGATCCAATCTTCATCATTGCTGGCTTCTTTAAAGATGCTTGGTTAAACTATGGACAATAATGATAGATGTCTTTGTTTTGGTGTACATGCCCGTTTTCTTCATCTGGATTCTATTCCCTTGTTTTTATCTCCAAAAAATTGTTTTAGGGGATGATTCTTCTGAACCCAATGGTTAAGTGTTTTAGCAAGTGTATGGAAATATTGTTGAATGTATTTTGTTTCTTCTTTCTCTACTTCTAGTTACTTCTCTTTTGGTTCTTCTTCTTCTTCTACTTCTTCTTGTTTTAGTTATGCTTCCTACTCTTTTGAATTTCTACTTTCTTCTTTGGTCTTCAACACATTTGTTTCATCAATCTTTACATTTATTCTTTCCACTCTTTTTTTGATCCTTGGGTTGTATAATTTGCATGCTTTACTTTTTCTTGAGTATCCAAACAGTATGCCTTTTTCAACTCGAGAGTCAAAATTTCCAATCTTCTTATTTTATCTTTTTGTATAACATTTTCTTCCAAACACTCTAAAGTTCTTGGCATTCGTCGATCTTCCCTTCCACAATTCATATGGAGTCTTGTCATTGATACCTCTAAGCATTCCTCTGTTCAGGATATGAAAAATGTTATGTACTTCTTGTACCCATAATATATCATCCAACTTGGAACCTTTCAACATGGTTATGGCCATTTCCTATAAACTTCTATTATTTCTTTCAATGAATCCATTTTACTAAGGTGTCTTAGCTATTGGAGATACTTCACACACACTTAGGATTTATTTTTCCTAAGGTTTTCCCTATGTTTATTAGTCATTATCTAGTCTCCTATATTTTAGGGAGAATCTTCCTCAAGGAGAATATTCTCTTCAATTCACACTTCAGTTTGATCAGTTGAGTGGAGTCTAGATGCCACATTGGAATTATCACCATGAAACATTGGGATCATCACCACCTAATGCGCATTATCCTTGGGATCATCACCAGACTAGCACATTACTCATGATTCCCTGATCTCCTCCTCACTTCACCTAGTTTCATTCAGTTAACTAAAGAAAGAAGACTAATTAACTCAGACTAGGTGGCAGTTCACTCCCGTAACTACCTCAGAGACTAGACTAGGTGACAGTTTACTCCCATAACTAGTAGTGTGTGTCCAGATCACTCTAGAATACCACTATGGAACATTGTATTCTCCTCTAGTGCACATTATTTGAGTTATACAGAGTATATCATGTGTAAATGATCATTCATTCATTTGGTTAATGAGAATTCTTCCATTTTTTCTCTTATGCTTCTCTTTTCTCAAATTTTCTCTGCAACTGTGTATGTAATTCCTAGATGGATATATTCTATGTATTTTCAAAACATTTACATGGTATCATAGATGATGGACTTCTAGGGAAAAGACACACCAAATTATTTTTTCAGGTACCAAAGATTGAAGACAACGAAAAATGGAATTTCCAAAAGAATTTATTCTTACATTGTACAATTTCTTTGCATGGAAGGAGAAGATGATAATGCATCTTTGAGGCATATAATTATACCGGTTAACCATGAACACGGAGATATAACCAACATTATCCATAGAAAAATACAAGTATCTAAATCAAATGGATGAAGCGTTTGGAACAATTTGCAGTCTCATTTCTCTTGAACTCCTCTTTCACATGTCCTCCTATAAAACCCCCAATGAATCATGGACCACCATGGAAGGGAAATTTGGAAAATAGGACAAGATGAGGGGACACATTCTTGAGGTGGAATTTCTCACATTGGATCCAAAAACCTTCAACAATCTCCAAAATTTCTTTACCAAATATAAGGATTTGTTGTCGCAACTCAAGGCTTGCAGGGTTGATAAATCTAAGGAGAAACAAATGGTTCTCACCATTCTCTCCAAAATTGTTCCATAATACTCAGTGTTTGTATCCACATTTCATTCAGTTAGATTAGCCTCTGGGTCTACCTAGATGATGCCCTCTCTTGAGGCCTTTATCAAGTCTTTGACACAAGAGAACAACAAGCTCATCAATATGGGAAAAATAAAAGGCCCAAGGGTGAATGCACTTACTGTGAAATATGGAAGCAATCATCAATATCATAAATATAAATACAAATAAAAAAGGAAATCACATGCAAATCCAAATAAGGAAGGGTACTCAAAACCCTTCAACGATGCCTCTAGATTCAAAGGTGGAAAGGGAAGAAAAGGGGAGAAATGCACTTACTGCCATAAAGGATTCCATCCATAATCCATATGTATGAAAAAAAATATGGATCTAATGACCCAAATACTTCAACAAAACAACCTTGGATGTCGCATCCCCGAGGTTTCCAAGAAGAAGAAGCCAGAAGATCAGAATCCCAAGAAACACAATTATAGCCATGCCTTGATTGCCATCAAATGTTGTCATGATGCTTGGATCATAGATTCAGGTGCATCACACCACATGGATACCACAAAAGAAGTATATTCTTAATTGGATGCATGAAAATGTCCTCCTATTATGATGGGGGACAACTCTCCGTTCAAGGTCACTGACAAAGGAGGAATTGACCTCACAAACAGAAGCTTCGAGAATGTGCTTCACGTTCCCAAACTTTATGTCAATCTACTCTCAGTGAATCAGATGACTAATGCTGACACCGAAAATAGATTCATATTCAAAACTGATGTAGTGTATATCTATGATATGCTAACCAATTCCATGGTTTCTACCGGTGAGTTAAATCATCAATCTAGACTCTACACATTTTTCTAAATTTATTGAACCCGATTATGCATTACTACTTACCCATGCTGATAAAAGTGGTAGGATATGGCACGAAAGGATTGGGCATTTCTATTTCATATATATTCAATAACTTACCAAGTAAGGAATGGTTTATGGTATACCCTACATCCACTTCTCGAAAGGAATTTGTGAGGTGTGTGTTCTTGGAAAACACCCTCAAGAGAAATTAAAAAAAGGAAAGACTTAAAAGGATTCCTCTCCTTTAGATATGATCCATAGTGACCTCATGGTCCCTTTTCCCCATCCATAAATTATTACAACAATGTACATTATCATTTTTGTTGATGAATTCTCATGCTTCACATGGATTTTCTTTCTCAGGAAAAATCATTGGTCTTTCAACACTTCAAAGATTTCAAATCCCTTGTTGAGACATTTCAAATCCCTTGTTGAGACATAGTCAGGAAAGAAAATTAAAGTCCTCCAAACAAATAATGGAGAGGAGTATGTCAACCATGAGATAGAAAATATTTTTCATGAGGAATGGATTTAGTTGTAGCACACGGTTCCCTATACTCCACAACAAAACAAAGTTGTTGAGCAGAGAAATAGATCTCTAAAAGAGATGGCATCTTGCATGCTACATGTAAAGTCACTTCCACAAAGATTATGGGATGAAGCACTTAATTTTTAAACCTACATACAAAACACATCTCCCCATAGATATTTCAAGGATAACAACCCTACAAGGCTTGGAGCGGCCTCAAACTAGAAGTGACCCACTTCTGTATTTTTGGTTCACTTGCATGGGCCAGGATTTCATCTAAGAAGAGGAAGGCACTTAATCCACAGAGCACATAGTGTATATTTGTTGGATACCCTGACGGTGTGAAGGGATATATAATTATTTATATTTCCTCAGACCAGATCATCATTGAGCGTAGTGTCCAATTCGAGGAAAGTGTCTCGCATGTACCTCAACAACTGCATGCAAACACTTTTGTTCTTCCACCTGTCAGAGATGGTGAGCATATGTTAATCCCTAAATAGTGTCTCATTAACCCTTAATTGGTGCATATTACATTAGTAATTGAATTTTATATATGTCATCTTTAGTCCATTAGTTGTAATTGTACCTCCTAGTCTCCTATATATACCAAGGAGACATTTTCATCTGGAATCATCTTATTTTTGGACATTTATGTGGGGTATGAGGTTTCCCCCTCGAAGAGGATTATTACCCGAAATTATTTATTTTTCAAGGCATTGAGTACTTATTCTGATGTTTTTCTATTCTATATTGATATTTGGTTCTTAACATATGGTATCAGAGCTCAAGGTCTTGGGGTTTTACTGCTACATCTGAGACACCTTGGAATTTTCGCTATAATTTTTTGTCTACAAAATTTCGAAAGGAACATATTGGAGTATATTTATTAGATGACTCAAGGTAAGTTTGGTTAAAATTTCATCTCTTGAGGCCTTATAATTTCGGAGATACATCCTATGCAAGATAGTGTTCTAGAATCATCATGAATTGAGTCATTGAGGAATTTTCGCTATAATTTTTTTTCTATAATGTTTCAGAGCTTGAACGTCAGAGGATATTCACAGAAATAAGTAAGGTATATGTGGTAAACATTTCAGCTTCTGGGTGATATTACTTTTGTAGATACACCCTATGGAAGATAGGGTATCAGACTAGTCCTATTGACTAGTCTCAAGTAGGTGTTTCGGGTAAAAGAATCTTAAATTTTTCCTAGAGTATCCAAATTGAGTGATAACAGTTGCATTGGATAGTGGAGAACCCGTAGTAGTTCTGGTACGATTTTCAGAATTTTATATCAATTATTTTTTGGGGGCACGCTATACAAGTGAGATCTCCTGGAAAGACCAAAATCAACAAGTTGTGGGGAAGTTACCATAAATTCCACTTGGCACATCCAATTTTGATCAGACTTATGGCATTGCAGAGAAGAAATATCAGAGAACTACAAAAAATAAAATTTCATACCCAAAAGGGATGAAATTTTGGAGATACAATAAAAGGAAGATTGTCTAGTAGAACCACCTCAAAATCAAGGTTTAAAGTGATACTTGGCCAACATGCCACCAAAAGAGGGAAATTCTACACCAAATAAGCCTCTAGACAATCCTACTTGGACTCTTGATGAAAGTGAAGAAATGTGTAGGGACATAAATGATTTACAAAAGAAGACAGTAACAAAAGATGAACTACAAGAGATGATGGATTCAACGGAAGCTAAGTTGGAGGAAATAAATACTAAGATGGATGGTTTAAAAGGGGAGATCATGGAAGGATTGAAAAAATTCCTAATAGAGAGGAAACCTGAAATTGAAAATGTATCCCATGAAATTCATGATGAGAACACAAGGAAGATGAATCAAGAATGGAGAAACTCTAACTTTGGGTTGAAGAACAACCACTTTCCTAAGATTGATATGAGGAAGTTTGATGGAAAAGACCCAATCACATGGATACTTCAGATGGAGAAATTATTTGATCTACATAATGTGCCACATACACAAAAGGTACAAATTGTTTCTTTATATTTAGAACCCAATCAATTTGTGTGGTATCGATGGATTTTTTCTCACAAATCACTTTCCACTCACACAATTTTCACGGAAGAAATGATATCACACTATGAGGATACAAGGAGGAATACCTTCTTTAGAAAATTGATAAATATCAAGGAAAAGGGTTCAGTTACAGAGCACATTGACAACTTCCAAAGATTGAATATAAAGGTAATAGATATTCCAGATGATCACCTGATTGATGTATTCATAGGAACTTTAAGAGATAACATTCAACATGAGGTTCGTCTTTGGGAACCCAAATCATTGGAGAATGCATTGATGGTGGCAAGAAATGTTGAAAGTAAAAACATGGCTATGGCCACTAGAAGGACCACTCCTAACATCTATCGAGAGAATAATGTTCCTTCTTCTAAAACACCTCAACCTACCAGGTTGACACCTCAACAATTGGAGGAAAGAAAAGAAAAAGGTTTATGATTTAATTTTGATAGAAAGTATAGTAAGGGACATAAGTGTGGTGAGAAGAAATTATTCTACATAGATTGTGAAGAGGAAGAAGAACAAGAACAAGAACAAGAATCATCTCAAGATGAAAATGTAGATGTGATTTCTTCTGAAGAGTTGACACCTGCGATATCATGTAATGCATTGGATGGAATTAACACTCCACAAACCCTCAATATAAAAGGATATATCAAAAAGAAAAAGGTAATAGTCCTAGTTGATTCTGGTAGTACTCATAATTTCATTCACTATAAATTAGCCAAAGCTCTCAATTTCTTTGTATATCCAGCACCAGAGTTTCAAGTAATGATTGAAGATGGAGGAACTATCAATTTCTCAAGAAAATGCAATAAGATCAATCTTACTATGGGGGAATATGTAATGAATAGTCCAATGATTTCTATACCCATGGGTGGTGCTGATGTCATGCTAGGAATCCAATGTTTACAATCATTAGGAACACTGTCTTTTAATTTTCAAGAACTTTTCATGAAATTTTCATTGGAAGGAAAAGAAATTGAGTTAAGAGGTATCACGGGGAAACTTGGTAAGGTGATAAGCTCCAATGGCATGAAAAACTTATTGAAAAAGGGGAATCAAGGTGTAATTGCACAACTATGCTCACAAGATGTTCAAACATCTAAGCCATCTATTCCTCTAGATCTCCAAGGGATTATTGATAAGAATTCCAAAATATTTGAAGATATTCCCAAAGGTCTTCCACCGAATCAAAATCATGATCATGATATTCACCTAATTCCTGGGAGTGTTCCTCCTAACATCAGGCCACATAGATACCCTTATGTCCATAAGAGTGAAATTGAGTGCATGGTTGAAGAAATGTTAGAGGTTGTCATTATTAGACCTAGCCAAAGTTCTTACTTTGCACCAATGGTAATGGTATTCAACAAAGATGGATTGTGGTGTATGTGTCCAGATTATAGAGAGATCAACAAGATCATTATTAAAGATAAGTTTTCCATTCCTGTTATTGATGAATTGTTTGATGAACTACATGGAGAAATATATTTCGCAAAGTTGGATCTTCGTTCAGGATATCATCAGATTAAAATGAAGGAACAACATATCCCAAAAACAACAATCCAAACTCATGAAGGCCATTATGAATTTTTGGTCATGCCTTTTGGCTTTACAAATTCACCTTCCACATTCCAAGGGTTGATGAATTCAATTTTCAAGCCCTTCCTTCAAAAATTTGTGTTAGTATTTTTTGATGATATACTAATCTATAGCAAGTCTTGGGAGGATCATGTGTGACATGTTGACAATGTGCTACAAATACTAAAGGAGCAACAACTATATGGAAAACCATACAAATGTTTCTTTGGGGTGAATGAGGTAGACTATTTAGGTCATATTGTATCTCATGAAGGTGTCAAGGTATACCCTAACAATATTAAGGCCATGATGGACTGGTTGATTCCCAAAACATTGAAATATTTAAAGGATTTTTGGGTTTGACAGGTTACTACCGCAAGTTTGTTTGGCATTATGGAAGAATAGAAGCACCTTTAATGGAACTAACTAAGAAGGATGCATTTTCATGGACTCCAGAGGAAACTAAAGATTTTGAAAAACTTAAAGAGGTGATGTGCAAAGCTCTTTTATTGACCACTCCAAACTTCACAAAAACCTTTATTGTGGAATGTGATGCCTCAGGAAATCTAATTGGTGTTGTCCTAATGCAAGAAGGAAGGCCCCTGGCTTTTGAAAGTCGACCACTCAAGGGAAAGGACTTACACAAACCCATTTATGAGAAGGAAAGGATGGAAATACTACATACATTGAAAAAATGGAATCCTTACCTAATTGGTAGGCACTTCAAGGTCAAAAGAGATCATGATAGTCTTAAATACTTCTTAGAACAAAGACTATCTTCAGAAGAACAAAAAAAATGGGTGACCAAGATATTGGGTTATGATTTTTAAATCGTCTATAAAAAAACTGAAGAAAAATGTTGTGGCAGATGCACTCTCAAGAAAGGATGAAGATGTTGAGGCCTTTCTCTGTGCTATCTCGATCATCCAACCTGATTGGATAATAGAAGCAAGAGATGAATGGAAGAATGAAAAAAAAGTGTGGACTCTCATTCAAAGGTTGCAGCAGGATTCCAGTGCATCAAATACATTTACATGGAAAAATGATTCACTATAGTACAAAGATCGCTTATATTTATGTAATAACTCCCAACTCAAACAAAAGATACTATTGTAATTGCACACCTCTTAAGTAGGAGGGCACTCGGGATTTTTGAAAAACTACCATAGGGTCAAGAAGTATTTTTTTTGGGATGGCCTTAAAACCGATGTTCAAAGGTTTGTCACTAAATGTTTGGTTTGCCAACAAAATTAGGTGGAAACAATTAAGACCCCAGGTCTTTTACAACCATTATCCATCCCAAGGCAGCGCTGGGAGGAGGTTTCCATGGATTTCATAACAGGGTTACCAAATTCTGAAGGAAAGAGTGTCATCATGGTGTTTGTTGATAGACTCACCAAGTACGTACACTTTTGTGCACTCTCTCATCCCTTCAAAGCCAGTACAGTTGCCACCGCATTCATGGAGACAGTTCAAAATCTACATGACAGACCAAAGATTATTGTAAGTGATAGAGATCCCATCTTCACTGGACATTTTTGGATAGAATTATTTTCTTGTTTGGGTACTCAATTGACTGATAGCTCATCCTATCATCCTCAATCTGATTGACAAACTGAGATAGTGAACAAATGTTTGGAAGGCTACCTTTGTTGCTTTGTCTCTGATAAACAAACACAATGGTTAAAATGGTTACCCTTGGCAGAATGGTGGTATAACACTTCCTTTCATACTACAACAAAAATGACACCATTTATGGCACTCTATGTAGTATGGATACCACCCTCCTTCCATCACTTCTTCTCTAAAAGAAAAATCTAACGTTCAAGAAGTGGAAGATCACATCGAGCATCAAAAACAAGTTCCCCAAATCTTAAAGGACAACCTGACCATGACACAAAATCACATGAAACAACAAGAAGATCAACATTGTAGTGAAAGACATTTTGAAGTAGGCGATTGGGTGTTTTTAAGACTACAACCATACAAACAAATGTCCCTCAAGCAAGCTAAGAAGGATAATAAATTATCACCAAAGTACTATGGCCCTTATAAGGTGTTGCAAAAGATTGGTACTATGGAATACAAATTGGAGTTGCTTGCATCTTCATGAGTACACCCAGTTTTCCATGTTTCATGCTTAAATAAGGTTATAGGTGACAAGATCCCAGTTCAAACTATATTTCTAGAACTTGACGAGGAAGGAAAAATAATATTGGAGCCTGAAGCCATCACTGACACAAGAATTCGCCAGCTGAGGAATAGATCCATTTCAGAGTATCTCGTTAAATGTTGGAAACTACCAGCTAACGATTCCACTTGGGAAGATGAGTCTTTTATATAGAAGCATCCAGAGTTACTCAAGCATTGCGGACAACACTTATCTCAAGGGGAGGGGCATGTTAAGACCTAAATATTGGCTCATTAACCCTTAATTGGGGCATATTACATTAGTAATGTTATTTTATTCATGTTGTCTTTAGTCGATTAGTTGTAATTGTACCTCCTAGTCTCTTATATATACAAAGGAGACATTTTCATTTGGAACCATCCTATTTTTGGACATTTATGTGGAGTATAAGGAGGTTTCCCCTTCGAAGAGGCTTATTACCTGAAATTATTTCTTTTTCAAGGCATTGAGTACTTATTTTGATGTTTTTCTATGCTATATTGATATTTGGTTCTTAACAACATCCACATGGACACTCTTCTTTAGATGAGAGTTCTAATTTATAAGATTCAAATGATATAGATAAAAAGTTAATATAGTCAGATGCAAAGTCAGTCAATCCAAATGCAAATGCAAATCTAGAGAAGAGGCCTAAGTGGGCTAAGACTACTCTTCAAGATATAGGGGATCTTATTGGGGATCTTTCTAATACTAGGAGGACTTGATTGGATTTCAAGGAGCCTCCTCTTGCACTCACTGCCATTGAACTGATTCCACCTAGTAATATTTTTTTGGTTCATTATTCATATCCACAGTCTTATTGTGAGGCTACAGGAAATCCCTTTTTGGAATCCTATATGCAAGAGGAGTACAACTCCCTCCTCAAGAACCAGACTTGGGATATGGTTCCCCTTGCTTCAATAAGGAAACTTGTCAGGTTTAGATGGGTCTACAGAACCAAGAGTACAACAGATGGACAGGTTAGCAGATACAAATCCAGGTTAGTTTCCAAAGGCTTTCAACAGGTGCATGGCATTGACTATAATGAGACCTTCAATCCAGTAGCAAACATGAATTCCATACATTTGGAAATTTCATTAGCCCCAAATATTTATGCACGATTCATCTTTGGTCTGTCAATTGAAGAAGTCTCTTTATGGCCTCAAGAAGGCTCTAAGGGCATGGTATGCCAAGATGAACTCCTACCAACTATCACAAAAAAAATTACGTGGTAAGTCATACCCGAATATTTACATTCCAGGATGGATGATCCACTTCTACTCCTATTTCTATATGTTGATGATTTGTTGATCACTGGTTGCTCGAATTCAATGATTGTTGCATTCAAGAGGATTTTGCATGACGGGTTCTTGATGACAGACATGGGTCCACTACATTTCTTCCTTGGACTCGAGATCAATCAAGATACATTAGGAATCAAACTTTCTCAGGGAAAGTATACATGAGATATCCTTGAGATATTTCCCATGACATAATGAAAGTCTACCCCGACTCTTTTCCTTTCAGGATTTATACTTAAGGATGGCGGGGAGACTCCACTAGTTGACAACACACTACAGAGAAAACTAGTGGGGATTTTTTTGTATCACACACACTCCAAAACAGACCTCTCCTATGAAGTTAAAGCAATCTCCATGTTCATGCAGGAGCCGCATGAGCTACATTGGAAGGATGAAAATAATATCCTTCTATATGTACATGGAACCATCACCTTTGGGATTCACTATTCAACAGACTCTACAATGGACCTCATCATGTTCATTGATTCTAAATGGGCTGGAAATATCATTGATCGCAATTCCACATTCGGTTACTCACTCAGTCTTGGTTTTGGGCCTATCTATTGGTAGAGCAAGAAGCAGGTTGTTATTTCTCTATCTTCAGTCGAGGCAGAGTACATAGGGGTAGTTAACATAACCATTTAGGCTATGTGTCTACAAAATGTTCTCACTGAGTTGGGCACTCAGTTTCATCGGTCGATTGTCATCTGGTGTGACAACCAGAGCACTCTAAATTTATGTAGAGATCTAGTTCAGAGGTAGCAGACGAAGCACATCAAGGTCCACATGCACTACATCAAACAGTTAGTACATGAGGGGATCATTGACCTTTATTTTTTTCCTTCAAAATAAAATACTGTAGACATCTTCACCAAGACCTTCACTGAGTAGAATTTTTATTCTCTGCACAGCCATCTTGGAGTGATTGACAAATTTTCCTAGAAACTATCAGTTCTTCCTTTTACATCCATTTTACTTTGAGGGGGGGTGTTTCCCATGAGGTTTTCTCTCTTTCCTCGTTTATTTCAGTGTATCTTTTATATTTGGGTACCTAACATGGCCTCGTGGTCAGTGCCCATTCTTTATTTTCACCATAGTGATGTTCAGGGCGGGTGTTGGAGATACTTCACATACACACACCTAACATTTATTTTTCCTAAGGTTTTCTATATGTTTATTAGTCATTATTCAGTCTCCTATATTTTAGGGAGAATATTCTCTTCAATTCACACTTCAATTTGATCAGTTGAGTGGAGTCTAGATGCCACATTGGGATTATCACCATGCAACATTAGGATCATCACCAACTAATGTGCATTATCCTTGGGATCATCACCATACTAGAGCATTACTCATGATTCCTAGATATCGTCCTCACTTCACTCTGTTTTAGTCAATTAACTAAAGACTGAGAGACTAGTTAACTCAGACTAGGTGGCAGTTCACTACTGTAACTTTCTGAGAGACTAGACGAGGTAACAATTTACTCCCATAACTACTAGTGTGTGTCCAGGTCACTCTAGACTACCACTACGATGCATTGGCTTCTCCTCCAGTGGTCATTATTTGAGTTATACAGAGTATTTCATGTGTGAATTATCATTCATTCATTTGGTTAATAAGAATTCTTCCATTGTTTCTCTTCTGCTTCTCTTTTCTTATATTTTCTCTGCAACTATGTATGCCAATTCCTACCTAAATCTATTATGTGTAGGTTGAACACGTTTACACTAGCTACTGGTAACTCCCTTTTTATTCCATGTTCTTCAGAAAATTCCATGAATTATTTTAATGTATACTCACCTCCATTATCTAATCTCAAGCACTTGATTTTCAAATCAATACCGTTTTCAACCATCTCTTTGAATATCCTTAAACATTTGAATGTCTCTAACTTTTTCTTGAGAAAACATACTCTAGTCAATATTGTATAATCATCAATAAGTAGCATGGAGTATTGTTCATCATTCATCCATTTTTTTCTCATCGATCTGCATAGATCGGTGTGTACAATATCAAATGGTTTTGTTGTAGAGTATTCCATTTTTCTAAACTCAGTTGTTGTTTGTTTTCCATTGAGACAATGTTTGTGCATAATATTGGATGGATTTAAAATTTCACGAATTTCTCTTATTGCTTCCTTTCTATTGATTTTGACAAGATTTTCAAAGTTCATATTACCCATTCTTCTGCGTGAAATCCAACTTTCATTTTCCTTTCCCAAGCAACATCTTTCCTTTCTGATCTCATTTAAGATATGTATGTAGTTTGGATTCTTTATTGTTGTCACCACCAACTTTCCTAATCCTTATTTTATTATCACACATTTCTTTGAGTCGAGTAGAAGTATGTGTCTCTGGTCACACATTTGACTCACAATTAACAAATTATTCTTCATATTTTCAACAAGTAGAACATTTTCTGGAATGTCATCTTTGATTCCAAGATTGAATTTTCCTTTTCCTATGATTTTGGTTGATTTATCATTGCCACAATCGTCAAAGTTACGATCCACGAGAGGGGTTTAGCCCATGTCATGAAACTTGCAAGAAGAACTAAAACCAATGTCCAACAATATCCCCCCAATGCATATCAGATGAGTTTCAAACTCGAGACCTGTTTCTATGATACTATTTCTTTCTTTCTTCAAAGTTACAAGCCAATCCTTGTCATCTATCATGTGTTTTGAAAAATCATTGTCAACACACAAATCACTTTTTCTGGTTTGGGCTTGTAGATAAATCAAACATTCTTCATTGTTTAGTTTATCCTACTTCCTTTTCCATATCCTAGAAGGTTCTTTTACATGACTTTTAAAATCCTTCTTTGGTCTATTTGGAGGAATAATCAACCTGCAATCTTTGGCCATGTGTCCAAAATTGTTACATTTGTAGCATTCTACTTCATTATTTCATGAGGAAAAATTGTTATAGTTTATGTTATACACTTCATGATGATTTTTGAGATAATTGTTTTTAGATTAGCCTTCATAGTTGCTTATGTTCTTAGCATATGCTCTACAATTTATATCCTTGTGCCCAAAATTATTACAGTAATAACATAGACCAATAAAAATAGTTTTGTCCTTATGTGTGGGGGGTCTTCTAAGTGGTGAAACTCTTCTATAATATTCTTCCCTAGTTCTCTCCATTGTTGGTTTCTGGTTTTGTGTTTTATATATTCTAGATGGTGCATCTCTTATGTAATCTTCTTCTTGATTTATCTCCATTTCCTGAATGTTCTCCTTTGAATACTTGCATTCTTCCTTCTTGATGGGACCTCTGATGACTTCTACATAACTCCTTTGTTCTACTCTCTTTTATGTCTTTATGGAGATCAAACCCTTCTTAGTATGTGTTTTCTTGTATGCTAGTCCATACTTGTCATAGTTTGTTCTTTGAATGCTGATGATTTCGTCCAATATTTTGGTGTTGTTTTGTTGTATGTGATTTTTATGAAGTTCCTTCCCCACTGATATTATTTCTCTTTCCAGGCTCTCCTTCATTTTCTCCTTTTATTCCAACTGGTTTTCAAGTGTTTCTTTAATCACTTTGGCTTCTTTTACTTGTATATTTAGATTTATAATCATTTGCTGGACTCCTTCAGAGATTTTGTTGGGATTTTGAGAACACTCTAGCTTGATCAATTCTTCCTTGAGTGACTTTTTTTTCTTCCTTTCTCTTTTTACCTCACTTAAGGTGTTGATTGGTTCTTCTTCAAGATCTACTTCACTTTCTTATTCCTAATCTTCTTTAGCATTTTTTTGAGTTTCCAATTCCACAAATAACACTCTTTATGAGTCATTATCACTATCATCATACTCATTAGATGAAGAACTCTCTTCTCTTGAGTAGAGGATTTTCTTGAAGAATTTTTTTCTTTTTCTTTTCTTGTCTCATTTTTTATATTTGTTTTCTTTCTTGGCAACTTCTTCTTCATCACTATCTATATTCTTAGTGTAAGGAAATTTAGAAGAAAAATGAAAAACTTTACCGCAATCAAAACATTTCAATGGAAGATTACTTTCGTACTTGCAAGTTCCTCTCTTCAACTTCCTTACGAAGTTGGCTATTTCTTCATCTTAATCTAAATCGTCCCTACAACTACAATTTGATTTTGACTTTTTCTTATTCTTTCTTATCTTATTTGATTCTTTGAAATCCTCTTCCTTCCTGGATGGATTATCCTTCTCTATTCTCATTTCATAAGCTGTAAGGATTCCATGTAACTCATCCATACTCAACGTAGAAATATATGGTATTTATTATAGGGATGAAATCTTAGGATCAAATCTCATTGGAATGGAACTTATTACCTTCTAAAACATTACTGGTTGTTTGATTTCTTCTCCTAACCCTTTAATAACATTCATTATTTCATCAACTCACAGAAAATAAGATGCAATATCTTCCTCTTCCTTCATTTCTAATTGTTGAAATTGACTTTTATAAGTTTGAATATTTTTTCCTTTGACTTTGGCATCTCCTTCATAAACATTTTGAAGTTTTTCTGAAAGATCCTTTCCAGAGTCACAATGCATAACCTTGAAATATATTGAGCTAGCTAGGCCATTTAGGATAAAAGTTTTAGACTTATAATTGTTTTCACTAAGTTTCTTTCCATCTTTATCTCTCAGGGGAGTGGAAGGTGTCTTATATCTTCCTACTATTGTTTTCCAGACATCAAATCCTTGTGCTTGCACAAACGTTTTCATCCTTCTTCTCCAGAAGGCATACTTCTGACCATCAAACGATGGTGTTCCATTCTTAGTCCACTCCATGATCTACCTTCAAGTGATTAGATTGTTTCTAAAGGACCCCCTCAAATACCAATTGTTGGATTATTCACTAATACTGAGAGGCGAGATGAATCAATATTAGACAGTGTTTACCAATTTTAATCACAATATATAAGAAATTAAGATATCAACAATTTATCAATTATTATTTCATTCAATATTCCATAAACATATAACCACAAATACACAATACACAAGAATGTTATATGGAAACCCAAATGGGAGAAAACCACATAATGCTTTCTTATATATCAAAAGATTACATTCATAGCAAGCACCAACTTCCAAAATTATCTAGAACCAACTGGAAGGAGGCATCAACCCTCTGTTTACAGGCTTCAAACTAAAGTAATCTACAACTCTCTAAATTCTCCATCTCTAATTGGAAGGAGGCTCCAACCCCCTTTCCTTTCCCCTTCCTTCCTCCCTTGAATATAAATGATAGACTCAACGTGTCACTGTTACTATCATTGATACTGACAGAAACCCAATAACCACATAAAACATATGCTAAGACATCCAAGAATATTCTCCAAATAATGTGTTCAATATCACAATGATATGCATTAAACCACGTTCCAAGATCTCTCTCAAGCATGTGCCAAAGCATCCATGATATGCTTCAAACCATGAACCAATGATATGACTTAAACATATACCAAAATATCAAAGATGTACCTCAAACCATGTGCCAACACCTCCAAGATATGCCTCAAGAATATTCCAAAATTACCAAGATGTAACCCTCAAAACATACATAAAGTCATACCTTTCAACATCTAAAAACTTGGTGCATGAGATTACATATCATCAAACCTTCCTTAATTGCAGCATCAAGAGAATAGAACCTCCCTCAAAACTTTCATTAGCCTCACGATACTAGACCAAGAAATATGTGATGCCTCACATGACGATACAAAGACAACTAGTGGGATCCTCACGGGACACCCTATACTTGACTCGTAGGGGTCTACTCAAATAAGGTTTTATAAAAACCCTTCTCCAATCTACGACTTTGATCCCTTCCTCCTTTGCACCACTCTTCTACTTCATTTTTGTTGACTAATCACATCCTTGCTTGATGATAAAATGAGAGGTTCTTTATGTTTATTTATGGGTGAGTGCAAGCTAATGATGGTCTCTCATCACGCATTAGTGGCAATGAAAACCTGGAAAAACAACAATTTGTTAACTTGGAGAAATTATTCATGGTACTTTTAAAATTAATTTGAATATGGTGTAAGAATATGAAACGTAGGAAATTGAATTAGCTTTACGAATATATATATATATTGTATTCATAGAAATTGTGAATAACTATGTCAGATTTGATTTTTTTCTAATAGTGGTATACTATTTTTCCAACAAAATATAAGGTATATGTTTTTATTCGTGCAGGTGTTGAGTACCTTAACAATGGATTTTTTTTTCCAAAAACTTGTATACTTGTAGAGAACCCATTTTTCTTGTGTCGTGTATTTTTTAGAAATTTATAATATTATTATTTGTATTTTTTTTAAATTATCAAAGTCAACATATCCCTAAAATTACAATGTCTTTTGTTCATCTAGGCTAACAGGGTCTTAACATGATGAAAACGATTTATTTTTTTTGAGATTGTAGATATCGGTCTCCTCTAGTGACACACATAACTATTATAGAAATGGTTAAGCCTAAAAAACGTTATTGAAAAAATAAGAGAGGTATGTATTCTAGGATTTTGATATATGTCAAGACAAAAATACATTTAAAATAGTAAAAATGATTAATTTTAAAAAACAATTGCATATTTGGAATCTTCACTGCCAACTCTATCTATGTCTATATTTTCTGTTAAGCCCTAATATTGGCTCATTACCACTTAATTGGGGCATATTAGATTAGTAATGTTATTTTATTTATGTTGGCTATAGGCCATTAGTT
>ML795482.1:281142-292101 GCA_009831015.1 Picea engelmannii | reverse complement strand
CTCCCCATATCTCTATCCCCCCACCTCTCTCCACCTATCTACATTTCTCTCTCTCTCCCAACAATCACTCTCTATTTCATTCACTCTTTCTCACTCTCCCACCCCCCTCTCTCTTCTTCTCTCCCTCTCTACCCATTTCTCTCTCCCACCACTCTCTCTCTCTTTCATTCACTCTCTCTCACTCTCTCCCCTTCTCTCGTTATCCCTCTCTCTCCCTTCTCCCTCTCTCTTTCCTCCCCTCCCACTTTCTCTCCTACTCTCTCCTCCCTGCCTCTCTCTCTCTCTCTATAATTATTTCCCTCTCTCCTTATATCCCTCACCCTATATACCCAACTCTTTCTCCTCTCTCTCTCTCTCTCCATTCATCTCTCTCTCTCCTTCTCTAGGAATCTTTCTATCTCTCTCCCTCTCACTCTCTATCTCTATCCTACTCTCTCAAATTCCCTTCTCTCTTTTTACCTCTCTCTACCCTCTATCATTATTTCCTTCTATCCTTCTTTCCCTCTCCCTATCTACCCAACTCTTCCTCCTCTCTCTATTTCTTTCCCTCTCCTTCTCTAGGACCCTCGCTATCTCTCTCCTTGTCACTCTCTACCTCTATCCTGCTCTCTCAAATTCTCTGCTCTCCTCTCTCTCTCTCACACACCTTATTTTCCCCATCCATCCCTCTCTCTCCCCTATCTCTTTCTCCTCTCTCTTCCTCTCCCCTATGTCTCCCCCTCTCTTGAGAGATAGGTTGATAGAGGGGTAGAGAGTGATATAGGAGGATAGGGAGTGTGATAGAGATAGTTGGATGAGAGAGAGAGGGGGGAGGGTGGTATATAAATGAAAATAGAGAGGGGGGGAGAGTAGGGGAGAGAGAGATATGGAAGGAGGGAGAGAAAGAGGGAAGGTAGGAGGGTGTGTGTGTGTGTGAGAGAGAGAGAGAGAGACAGAGGGAAGGAAGAGTTGGGTATAGCTCGAGGGGGAAAGAGGGAGAGAGTGCTAGAGAAAGAGAGAAGGGTCGAGAGTAGTATATAGGTATAGAGAGAGGGAGAGAATGAGAGAGATGGATAGGGGAGAGAGAGAGAGAGAGATGATGGGGGGGGAATGGGAGGGAGAGAGAGTGACATGTATAAGGATAGAAAGAGGGAGAGAACAAGAGAGAGTGAGGGTGAGATAGGGGTAAATACAGGAGGGAGGGAGGAAGGGAAGCTGAGAGAGGGGGAGAGATATTGAGAGGTTAGAGCGAGATGGAGAAAGAGAGGAATGGGGTAGAGAGAGAGGGAGGGAGGGTGAGAGAGGTAAAGAGATAGAGTGGGTGAGAGTAAGGGATAGAGAGAGGGAAAAAAGGAGAAAGGGAAAGAGGCAAAAAGAGGGGCCATACATGAAGCTGAGAGAGAGAGAGAGAGAGAGAGATGGGAGGATACAGGGAGTTAAAGAGAGAGAAGGAGAGAGAGGAAAAGAGGGGGGGGGAGAAATGGGAAGGGAGAGAGAAGGGAGGGGAGGGGAGGGAGAGGATGTGTGAGAGAGAAAACCATAGGGAAGGAAGGAAAAATGGAGGGAAAGAGAGTGTGGGAGTGGGTGGTGAGGTAGGGAAGGGGGAGAGAGAGAGAGAGATGGGGGAATAGGTGGGGATATATAAAGGGAATGAGGGAGAGAGACAAAACGGGGTGCAGGGGAGAGAGAGAGAAGGGGAGAGGGGGAGATATAAATTCTATGTGTGTGTGTGTGTGAGAGAGAGAGAGGAATGGGTGTTGGCATAGGGGCATACCCAGGGTTCAACTCTTAACAACACACCAAAAAACCCTAACTACTAGCCCTTTCAGCAACACTTGCAAAGGATATGAAGTATCACCAGAAGTAGCAATAAGTGGGGTTGCAGGACACATGTGTCTACAACCAAAGGAAATCCAAAATAATTCCAGAACAACAAAAAAATATAACCTAGAGGTTATTTAATAGTATTATACCTAGACTCATGAAGTTAGTTTATACCTCATATCTTTAATGGTGGAAACAACCATGCAATAACAATATAACATATAGAAAATAACAGAACATCAACGACAAAGAGAAAGAATATTTATGTGTTTCACCCTTTCCCTAGGGCTACATCCATAGAACTTTGTTTATGGATATAATATATGAAAACATACAATTCTATTTGTGCACTTAGTTGGAGATCCTTCTCTCTCTTCCTCTTTATTTCCCCTCCCTGCGCACCCAGCTGTAGGGTTGATCTTCACACCCAGCTGAAGATCCACAATACGAGAATGCTCTACCACAAAAACACTTCTATATCTAAATGGTTATATTAGTAACCCCTCTCCACTCTTCTAGAACTCTTTTTATACATTCCATGACTCTTGGACAACCCTAGAACGAATCCCAGGTGCCAAAACCCTAGGTACCAAAACCCACATTTTAAGGGCTTCGTCGATCTGTTCTTCCTTCTTCTCTATGAGGTGCTCCAAATAACTCATTGTTGTCCTCTTTCTCTTGATGAATTGTCCATGATATGTCCTCTTTGTTTATTTTTCCTCCTTGATCTTCTCTTCCAACGAATTGCTTTCCCTTACTTCACTCCTTCTTTTATTCTTCTTTAACCACTTCGACCCCTCCTCGGTTTGTGTGCCTTCCACGCACTTTGTACTATGTATTTCTTCTTCTTTAATCTTTTCTTTCTTCCTTAGTACATCACCAAGGGACAACAGGCCCCCAACTTGTCCTGAGTCACTGAAGGGTTGAGCCTCCTATATTTCTTTGATTGTAGACTATGCAGAGCAGCCTGTGCTTTCTGCTCTATCCCTCCCTATCTTGTGAAAACTATATTTTCTAAGTCTGTTACCCAATTTCAACTGCACCTAGTACTATTGGCCCTTGGTTATGGAAGCAAGAAAATATTAATGGAGAAAAGGAAAAATGCGAGGTGCGCAGAAGACACAGTGACTAATACTGGGTCGAAGTGAACAAAAGAGCAGGAAAGCCAGAGCAAAATAAGAGAAAGTAAGTCATTGGACTAAGAGATAGAAGATGACAGATCAAAAAGGAAGAGGGATCATGGAAAACTCAGCAAGCGAAAGAAGATGTCAATAGATGCTTTGGAGCACCGCTCATGAAGGAAGGAAAGACAGGATGGAGAAGCCCTGAAAATGTGGGTCAAGTTGACCTAGGGGTTTAGAAACCTAGGGTTTTGGTATCTAGGATTTTGACACCTAGGTTTCGGCCTAAGGGTGTCCATGTAGAAATTTTAATACAAATTATGTATTGCCTCAATTCTCCTGATCTAACAATTATATGCAACTGTTAAATACATAATCGCTTCTACTAAAATTCTTCTAAAATTTAAAACACGATCACCAATTGAAATATCAAGAAGAGATATCAATCACAAATAACACAGATGTTTTACCGGGAAAGCATAAAGATAAAAAACCCATTATCATATATTATGTATATATCATGGATCATGAAGCAATATCATACAAAACTCTAATCCAAGAGCTCTGAGTACAATATAAAATCGTCTCACATTGTCATACAAAAATTGGCAAATGCATGTGCCAATTTACTGCCTCTAGACAACCTGCCTCCTCTGTGCAATCCATGCTGATGAAAATCCCTGCAATGAATGAATCCCTCTTTCCTAGGCTGCAAATTCCTCATGGGCACATCCAATGTGTGAGTGGTTGCATGAGTGCACTCACTAATGTTAAAATGGATAGTCAAACTGTCCCTTTCACCTATTATTTCAATTGGGTCTCCATTGGATCTAAAATGCATGTAGTTAATAGTGGTAAATCTTCAGTTGCATGTGAGATCACTAATTGTGAATTAATTAATAATTGATTCACTGATATCTCACTAGTGTAAGTTTAGTTACAACTAGTGCAACTAAGATTAACTCACTTAACTGATTTAAACTACTTTACAACTCACATAACTACACATATAACTTTGTTACAAATTCAAATCACTCAGTTACAACTAATTTGACTTGCATGTCCCACCGATCAACCTTTGAACTCGAATTTCCTATAGCTAACTGATTTGCCACTTCGGTTAACTATTTCCAAGTGCTCATTGAGAATAGATTAATATTTATTTTCCAACCATTATTAAGGGATAATAATAGTTGACATACATCTATAAATAGAATTCCCTCACCATCTATAAATAGAATTTGCTCATCATCTAAAAATAGACTTCCACCTAAAAATAGCATGAGGCACCATCCTAGTGTAGGTGAATAATTTTCACTAGGATCTTCTTGTTGAATCTCAACACTCCCTCTCAACAAGAAAGGAATTATCCTTCACCATGATCCTGTCTCTATGTTATTCAAATTTGCTCCTAGTGAGCGCCTTCGTCAGAATGTCTGCATCCTGATCTTCCGTACGAATGTAATAAAGCAACATGATCTTCCATTGAACACAATCTATGATATGATGATACCGGATATCTATATTCATAGATCTATCATGAAACACATGATTAATCGAGAGTTTTATGCAACTCTGATTATCACAATGAATCACTATCGGATATAAATGAGAACCAAACAAACCAAACAAGATCTTTCTCATCCAGATAGCCTCACATGTAGCTTGAATCACTTCCATGTATTCTGCTTCCACTGAACTGAGTGCCACAGATCTCTGCTTCCTGTTGTACCAAGAAACAGTTGTAGATCCGATACTAAAGATCCCCCCTGATGTGCTCTTTCTGGCCATTGGGTTGCCCACCCAATATACATATGTGAATCCATGCAACTTCACCTCATCCATATGTCTATACCATAAGACATACTCATATGTGCCCCTTAGGTATCACCGAACATGCTTACCTACCTTCGAAAAGAGCTTGGTAGGATTAACCATAGCTTGACTTAGTTGGTTAACTACATTGCAAATGTATGGTCTTGTGTTCACTAGATACATTAGCTAACCCACTAACTATCGATAGACAGTAGCATCCACTACCTCTCCAGAAGTAGCATCCTCTTTCATCCAGTTTCCTAGAAGAGGAGTATCCATGGGTTTGCAGCCCTCCATGTGAAACTTACCCAGTATCTCACTTGCATTCTTTCCTTGAGACAAAAAAAATTCACCATCTCACTTTCATATTTCCAATCCAAGGAAATAATGAAGGAGGCCCATATCATTCATCTCGAAGTCCTTTGCAAGGTCCTCCTTTGTAAGGTCCTCCTTGCATGAGTGTATCAACTGCTCATCACCAATCAGTATTAAATCATCAACATAAAGAACAATTATTAAAATCTTTCCCTTCTAGATCCATGTCGAACCTACCATTGATTTGGCAACCGGTCTTGGGATAATTTCCCATGCACTATTTTTGGCAATGGATTCATACTCCTCCACCATTGCATCAACCCAAGTGGGATCCTGCACTGCTTCCTGAAAGGAATATGGTTCAGTCACAATACATTTTCTCATGAGATCCATGTATCCATTAAATCGATTAGGAGACTGTCTCTATCTGTGCTGTGAAGTAGGGGCTCCTACATTTTGTGCAGCATCTAGTCTCAATCTATCAGCTTCCATGGTGCACTTTCTACCATTTCTGATGGACGGATCTCCATGATTGGCTTCCTCCACTACATGAACCTCCTCATGTAGCTGATCCACATCTTGAGACTCATCTTTGGGAACCAACCGTTCCTCCTCCGCATGCAAGTCTAGCTCCCTCTCAAGAGACAACCGTATGGCTTTCCCCTCATCGAATTTTATATCCCATCGCATAACATGCATCTTACTGTTAGGAAAATACACATGATAATTATGGGGTGTTTCTGTTAGGAAAATACACATGATAATTATGATAATTATGATAATTAATTGACTCCAACTTCTTCCTACCATTCTTGGTCACCTACACATAAACAGATCAGCCAAAAATCTTAAAGTGAGAAATATTTGGTTTCTTACCAGTGAAAGATTCTTCAGGTGTACTCATGCCAAGTACTCTATGAGGACAATGGTTTTGCACATAAACCATAGTGTTGCATGCTTCCACCCACAAATGCATTAGTAGGCCTTGATCATGCAACATCACTCATGTTGCACCCATGATCGTTTTGTTCTTCCTCTCCGCAACCCCATTTTGTTGTGGGTTATGAGGCGCTATGAGTTCTCTTTGAATTCCTTCTTTAATGTAGAAGTCTTTGAATTCATTAGAGATGTATTCTCCACCATTATCACTCCTCAGAGCCTTCACTTGCTTCCCCGACTCTTTCACCACCAATGCTTTAAACTCATAGAACTTTGAGAATGTTTGATCCTTCTTCTGCATGAAGAAGATCCAACATTTACGAGAAAATTCATCAAAAAAAATAACATAATACTTATGTTTTGTTGTTGAAGAAACCAAGAATGGTCCACACACATCTTTGTGAACTCTCTCCAGGATCACCGAAGCATGGTTCTCCGTTTCATGAAAGGTGTACTTTACATACTTCCCCATGGTGCAACCCTTGCACTGATCTAACTGAGAAAGTGTTCCCATTAGAAGTCCAGTAGATATTTTCTGTATGATTTTCAAGGCTCTGTGATGAAGATGGTCAAATCATCTGTGCCATAATTCTCCCTCATCCCAACTCAACACTTTTTCTGCCTTGCCCATGATGGCAGCACATCCATCTACCTCCAACTTGTAGACATTCTTAACTCAAATCCATATCTTCTTGACTTGACCCATTGTTTTATGTCGCAGGAAATTTTTCCATCGCTGAAAATGACGTCATAGCCTCTGTCCTCCAACATTACGACTGAGACCGAGTTTTTCTTCAGACCTGGAAAATGCATATAGTCTTTCAATTGAAATGGTTTACCTTACTCCCTCTGAAAGGTATTGGTACCAATGGCAATCACACTGTATTGTCCATCGTCGCTCATATCTATACTCATTTTGAGATCTTTCTCCTCCAAGTCACTGAAAATCTCCTTATCTCCCATCATGTGGAACCGCCACTATCCAAATACCACACCGCTCCCAATGCACTTGACGCCATGAATGTGATCAAGGATAAGTCAAGTTCAAATTGTGAGGCAAGGGCCTCACCAACTGCAAATCCATAAGCTTTCTTGTTCTTCTTCCTCTACAGACAGTTAGTAGCAAGATGCCCATGTTCATGACAGTAAAAACACTTCACTTTGGACAAATCCAACTTCTTTCCTTTAGACTCGAATTTTGAATGGAATTTCTTCCCCTTCCCTTTCCTTTCCATGGAATCCAAAGAAACATCCTCTTCATCATCATGTTTTGATAAAGATCCATCTCTGGTGCTCCACCTGAACTCCTCCTACACTAGATCCGACAATAGTCATTCCCAATATGGAAATTTTCCCCCTCCATTGAAAGAGTCTTGATAATTTTGCCAATTCTTGGGAAGTCTTAGGAGAGCCAAGCTCACCAAATAATCATCAACAAATTTTATTCCCACACTCCCCATCTCATCCCAACATTGGATAAACTTCGTGAGATATTTTGGAATGGAGTCACCCTTCTCCATCTTGATCTTCCTGAGTTTATCTTTGAGCGCCAATTTCCTATGGTCGTTGTTGTTTTGGAATAGATCCATCAAAGCCTTCCACATTGCATATGGTGTGGATTTCCCATGGAGGTTTGACACAATGTGGTCTCGTACTCCCTCCAATAGGATCCTCCTCACCTTTTCCACTTTCTTTTGCCATGCATCAATATTTGCAGCGTATGCAACATCTAGCTTAGGAACATCCTTGTCAATGAATTCCTTCAAGCCATTGTCTTCGACTACTGCCTCCATCCTCTCCTTCCATGAAATTTAGTTCGATATTCCCTCAAGTGCATACTCTGACCTCAAGCCATTGAAATCCATTTCGATATTGAATCAGTTGTAGCACCAAGAAAGTATTTCTACAAATTCGAATTCTATCCAATCACAAAATCAGCTTCTACAATCTTCTGCGCTTTGATACCATGTAGAAATTTTAATACAAGTTATGTATTTCTTGGATTCTCCTGATCTAACAATTTTATTCCACTGTTAAATACAAAATCGCTTGTACTAAAATTCTTGCGGGATTTAAAACACAATCGCCAATTGCAATATCAAGAAGACAGATCAATCACACATAACACATAAGTTTTATCGGGAAAGCATAAAGATAAAAACCCCACTATAATATATTATGTATATATCATGGATCATGAAAAAATATCATATAAAACTTTAATCCAAGATCTCTCAGTATAATATACAATCATCTCACACTGTCATACAAAAATTGACCAATACATGTGCCAATTTACTGCCTCCAGACAACCTGCCTCCTCTGCGCAATCCCTACTGATGGAAATCCTTGTAATGAATGAATCCCTCTTGCCTAGGTTACACATTCATCATGGGCACATCTAATGTTTGTGTGGTTTCATGAGTGCACTCACTAATGTCACAACTGATAGTCAAATTATCCCTTTCACCTGTTATCTCAACTGGGTCTCCATTGGATATAACATGCATGTAGTTAACAATGGTAAATCTTGAGTTTCATGTGAGATCACTGATTGTGAATTAAATATTAATTAATTCACGGATATCTCACTAGTGTAAGTTCAGTTACAACTAGTACAACTGAGCTTAACTCACTTAACTGAGTTAAACTACTTTACAACTCACATAACTACACATATAACTCTGTTACAACTTTGAATCACTCAGTTACAACTAATTTGACTTGCATGTCCCACCAATCAACCTTTGAACTCAAATTTCCTATAGCTAACTGATTTTCCACTTCAGTTAACTATTTCCAAGTTCTCATTGAGAATAGATTAATATTTATTGTCCAACTATTATTAAGGGATAATAATAGACAACATACATATATAAATAGAATTCTCTCACCATCTATAAATAGAAATCATCTATAATTAAAATTTTCTCATCATCTAAAAATAGACTTCCACCTAAAAAAGGCCTGAGGCTCCATCCTAGTGTAGGTGCATAATTTTCACTAGGATCTTCTTGTTGAATATCAATACTCCAAGAGTTATTGTAATGTATAAATATGTATCGAGAGGAGTAAGAAAGGGGTCGTTATTGGTGGAGAGTTCAGAGTTTTTATTGACTGACCGTTGTTGTGTGAGAGAGAAGTGTTGAGTGTGAGATCCTTCTGGTATTGTAAGATCTTCAGCTGGGTGCGAAGATCAACCCTATAGCTAGGTGTGTAGGGAGGGGAGAGAAAGAGAGAGAAGAAGAGAAGATCTGCTAGCTAAGAGCGCAGATACAAATGATATTCTTCCATATTAATATATCATAAAGTGCAGTTCTCTAGACATAGCCCTAGGGAGAGGGTGAACCACATATATCTTGTGTCATGTATGATTGATGTTTTGTTCCCTGTCATTTGATATGTTGTTATTGTGATATTGTGTTAGATCTGAAATATAACTTGCACAGTAGGTTTAAGGAAGATAAAGAATAAATAGGTGGTTGTGTGTTGTTGTTGTGAATCCACTTTGCATTCCTTCTGGTTTTAGGAACCAGTTTCCTGCAACCCCCTATAGCTACTTCGGGTGATACTACATCTTCTTCGTAGGTGTTTCCTAAAGGGCTAGTAGTTAGGGCTTGTCGGTGCATTGTTAAAGCTGAACCCTAGGTCTTCCCCTGTGCCAACAAATGCTTCCATTGTTGGGACCATAATTTTCTTGAGGGAATGTCAAGGTGGTTTCCATCGAAGACAGAGATTCAGAAGTGGAGAGAAGATCAAGAGAAGGAATTCGCTGAAGCCCAGAACAAGAATCCTAATCTTAGTATGAAGTATTGGTTGGGAAGATATATCTTTATTGATATACATGAGATTTTCTTTGGAGGAATCCATCGGGAGCTATATGAGTGGCTAGCTAGGTTAGCAGATACCCAGTTCGAAGTCAAACTCAGACCACTTGTGGTTTGGACATCGATGATGATCAAGAAGGTCAAGAGAGTTGATAAAGTTGTGTCAAGAGAAATAGATCACTGGTTTGATAGTACCATCAGAGGGTATGTCACTGAGTTTGTTGTTGATAGAGTGGAATCGTATATCCAAGCAAAGAGATATTTCTTTAAGGGACCTAGAGGAAATTTTTTACATTTTTTGAAGTTGAATATCAAGATGTTATTGCATGAGAATAACATCTTGAAGATACAGTAATCGGTCAGATCGAAAGAGATAATGTTAAAAATTTCATACAATGACAGCAACACAGAGGCTGGACATACACACAGTGGGAAAGTATTCAGAGAAGTTCACCTCATGAACCTGTTTAAGAAGAACTATGGAGACGAAGGGTTCTACAGTGGAGAAAGGCATATCTGACAGACGAAGAGTATTCAGAATCTACTAGGACAGAGGAACCTTGCTGGGAAGATCCATAAACTTCAAGAACTGTGCCAATTGTTGAAGTACTATTATTCCTCATGTTTCTTCAGCAACGTTAAGTAACTAGAGTAACCTAAGTCATAAGAATGCTTGGAGAACGGTCGCTAGCAGCTCACAACATACTCAGGCAGGAAACCTAGGAATATCTATGGTAGATGATATGAGGTTACCCACCTTTAGAGGAGATGGATCTGAAGATCCTGATCATTACTGGTTTCTATGTGAAGTTGTGTGGAGTATTAATAATATTACCGAAGAAGCTCTCAGATGATCTCAGTTAAGTACTACCCTAAGAGATTGTGCACCGAGTTGGTACATAAAATTTGTCGAAGGAGATGCACCTAAACCAATGAATGCCATTAAGACTGCGCTAAAACCTATGTGGGAGTTTGATCAGAGATTTAAGACCTTAACATGTGTTTATGGATAAATCCGTAAGTGCGGACACAAACCGATCTCCCCAGATCCACCTGGATCTGGAACAAACTGTGACAGAATATACCGCTTTCCCTAGATCTAACTATTGAATTAAATTGGAAGTGAGAAGAAGATATGT
>ML795482.1:246953-274546 GCA_009831015.1 Picea engelmannii | reverse complement strand
CATAGAAAAAAGCAACTTCTTTTCTCAGGAAAAGTTCTTCTTCCTTCTCTCTTCAGGAATTCAGGTCATTGTGACCCCTCTAAAGGCAATAGATAGGTTTACATCATTAACGATCATAAGGATGACGAAAATAATGTGTAACAACATGCCATTTGAGTTTCCAAATCCCAGATGAGTAGAACAAGGAATGGTTCATTGTTTCCCTCTTACCACACATTAGAGTTCCTCTGATGCAACAAAAGATTGCTTCATAGGCTGAGGTGCTAGAGATCGCTATGAATTTAGAATCAACCCCTATGAGATAATCTAGCTCAGGTATGAGTCAAATCTTGATTCAGCTAACTAGTTTGTCTCTGCGGGTCAAAGATATGAAGAAAGACAAGGGAAAAGATAAAAGATAAGACATATGGTGTATTGGATGCAAATTAGAAGCCCATGACAAGGAACATTTTCCCTTATTTCTTGAATACTTGGCCTCTGGAGCTCTGAGCCCTTTGAAGCAAGTTACCCTACCCTAGTGCGAGCTATGTAGAAATAGACATCATCCTGGTGAATATTACTATCTGCAAAAATATGTCCAAACACCCTCAAATATGTATTGCACGTTCTATAAGTCAATAGGACATGATGACAGGTATTGTAGGGCTTACAATCTCATGCATGAAAGGTCAAGGGATATATACAAAATTCAAGGTGAATTATAGAAATAAGGAATCACTGCGTAGTATAATTCCCCTGGGAAAGGAAACTTCAACCCTTGTGGTGGATTCCGAGGAAGAGGAAGAAGAGGAGGTATGGGTCGAGGTCGAGGATAATTCATCTGTTATAACTGCGCACAACCAAGACACTTGGCAAGGGACTGTCAGAACCTTTGTACCACTTGTAGCTACTACAAGTCATTCGAGCATGTTATCGAGGAATGTGCAGCATTGTTGGCTAATCCTTAGGAGAAATGAGGAGGAAACCAAAAAATACAAATAATCAAAGAAGAACTTCGCGGAGCAGATCTCAGATTCGTTGTTATCACTAGAGGAGGTGTTTTTACAGGAGAAGACAGAGTGTTCCAAGGAAAGACTACAAAAGAATCAGGAGTCAGGAAAGGTGCAGAGAAGACACAAGAGTTTGATCCAAGGAAAGAGAAGCAGATATTTGAGGAAGCAAGAAAGGAATTTGAAAGATATCAGTCTTCTTCAGCAAAGGTTCGACCAGAAGAAAAAGAATGTGGAATGCCTCTGGATTTTGATTAGTCTGCTTCACCCAGATATGGAAAAGAGTTGATTAAACTTGTCAGTTTCTTGTATACGTTTATTGATTTGATTAAAGATGAAAAAGCCATACAAGAACTACAAAATTTGGTCAGATCGTATGAGCTAGGAAAGATAGATCCCGTACTGAATAGAGTAGTACACCAAGTCTCTAAAAAGAGAAGGACAAATAAATAACTACACCTTAATTCTCAGATTGAAGAGTACTATATAAACTATGTGGTCCTCGACTTAGGGTCGGAGGTCAATGTCATGACGAAGTAGACCTGGGCCCTGATGGAAAAACCTAAGTTGATCTATTCCCCTATCAATATTAGGATGGATAATCAACAATATGTAAGCCCCTTTGGAAGAGTGGAGCATGTCCCCGTGGACATCGATGGAGTAAGGACGTTTGAAAACTTAGAAGTGATTGAGATAGTTGATGATAGTTATCCTTACCCTGCGCTATTAGGAATCGATTGGGATTTCAATAATTCCACTGTGGTTGATTTAAAGAAAAGGAGAATGATGTTTGAAGGAGATGGCCTTAGGTTCATTGCACCTTTGGATCCCAATGAAGGTCAGAGATACATAGAACCCATCAGAGAAGAATATCGCGCATATGAACTAGAAAACATATACAAATTAATAGCTAGACAACAGGACTACATTAATCCTACAACAGATGGGAATTTGAGTTGGCGAAGTGACAGTGCATGCTCATCAGATTCGGAAGAAGCACTGGAGAACTGAAAGAACAAAATGTATGAAGTATCTACAAGGATATGCACTAGATTAACCCAATAAATTCGTTGGATCGAAACAACAGTAAGTAACTTGCCCACCTTTGATGGTCTGAATCATTTAGAGGCATTCTTGTTGGACTTTGAAGAAATTGTACCAACACAACAAAGATTGTTGGCAATGGATGAGGCTCTGCAATCAACTCCAACGAGATGGTGGGGGACACACAAAAACAACATTACAGAATGGGTAAAATGTCGCACTTTGATGATAACGCGATTTTCAGAGAAAGTAGAAGGCTACGAAGTTAGGTACACAGGTTGAAGCTATCGAAAAAACCATGTGCGAATTTGTGAGAAATCTTGGAGTAGCATTCCTCAAGAATAGTGGGTACACAAATTCATTAACACACTGGACACAACTTCCATCAACTGGTATCTTCAAGCAGAACTCTGCCTCATCACTACAGATTAGGAAGGTATGACCCAGAACTTTGTAACTACCTTTTTGTTTGAAAGCCAATATCCTACAGTAGATCAAGCATTACAGGTTGTAAGACAGAAAGTGTTCGAGGAGGCACCTAGCCTCCCTTTGGAGAAAGAAGAGGATGAATGGACTCCACCTCTTTAGAAGTTGCAAGGTTGTTACAATATTAATGTTGCTGAAGACGATGATCCTAGGAATGTGAACATCATAGAAACATAAGGCCAAAGAGATGTAGAAGGACCAGGAGTCAAACTACCTTTTATTGGACATCCATTTAAAATAAAAAAAAATCAACATTGGAATAGAATAGACACCAAAACATACTAATGTTGAAGATTATTGGGATGTTGCCACCATTAACAAGATCACAAAATTACTACGTGAATATCAAGACTTGTTTCCAACCAAGTTCACTGATATGAAGGGCATTGAAGGACCCATGGGAGAGATGATGATCCCTTTGAAACCAGATGCAAGGCCAGTCAAATAGAGACCCTACAGATTGAACCCCAAAAATAAGGAGAAAGTGAAGATTGAACTTAATAGAATGTTGGAAGCAGGAATCATAGAACTTGTTGAAGATTCGTAGTGGATTATCCCTATGGTGGTACAAGATATGAAGACAGGAGAAATCAAGATTTATGTAGATCTTAGGAAGATGAACGATGCCTATTTGCATGACCCATTCCCTACGCCATTCACTAACAAAGTGCTAGACAATGTAGGAGGACATAAGGTATATTCGTTTACAGATGGAATTTTAGGATACCATCAGATACGGACTGGCAAGGAAGATCGCCATAAGACCACATTTTCAACAGAATGGGGATCCTACCAACATACAGTTATGCCATTTGGATTGAAAAAATGCACCATCCATCTTTTACAGGGTGGTGGTCGAAGCGTTTAAGGAGTTTTTACATAAATTCCTAGAAGCATATTTTGATGACTGAACTGTTTTCACCATTTTGCAAAATCATATTAAACGTTTAAGAATATTGTTGGATAAGTGTAGACAATGTCAGATTGCCTTGAACCTGAAGAAATGCATCTTCTTTTCACCCTTTGGAGTGTTGCTGGACCATATTGTGTGTAAGCAAGGATTGCTGGTAGATCCATCCAAAATTGCCATTATAGTCGATCTAGCCCCTCCTACTTCAGTCAAACAACTGCGCACTGCGCTAGGACATACTGGATACTACAGGAAGTTCATTAAGGGATATGCACAGATCACAACACCCATGGGGAAGATTTTAAAGAAAGAATGTCAGTTTAATTGGACATAAGAATGTCAACAAAGCTTTGACACACTGAAACAAAAAATGGTTACTGCGCCCATTCTGGTTTTCCCAGATTGGAGTAAGGAATTTCACGTGCATCTCAATGCATCTTCTATCGCATTAGGAGCAGTGTTAGCACAACCGGGAGCTGGAGACATTGACCACTCATTAGCCTTTTCTAGTAGGAAGCTATCAACAACTGAGATTAATTACACCACCATAGAGCGAGAAGGATTAGCCATGGTGTATGCACTACAGAAGTTTCTCCACTACTTATTGGGAGGACACTTTAAAATGTTTACTAATCACTCCACACTGAAATACCTAGTTAGCAAGCCAGTGTTGGGGGGGAGAATATGCAAATGGCTTCTGTTATTTTAGGAATATGATTTTGAGATTGTGGTTAAGCCAGGAAGAATGAACAAAGGTCCTGACCACTTGTCAAGGTTGGAACATGGAGAAGAGCCTACTAGTTTGGAGGATACACTGCCATATGCATAGTTTTTGGTCATCAGGAAGGTTGATGATAACTTTGTGGAGATAGTGTAGTTCCTATCAACATGAATGGAACCTCGTGAATATACAATCACTCAGAAGAAACAGTTGGTAGTGCGTGCTGCATATTTTTCACTTATAGTTGGACAACTATACAAGATGGGACCTGATGAGATATTGAGGAGGTGTGTATGGAAGCAGAGAGACCATTGATCCTCACAGAAGAACATGAAGGCATCACAGGAGAACACTAAGCAGGGAACACAACAATGCAGAAGATTCTTAAGGTTGGCCTTTGGTGGCCTACTCTACACAAAGATGCTAAGGAATACTACAAGGCCTGTGATGTATGTCAAAAAGTTGGGAAGCCATCCAAAAGAGATGAGATTCCTTTAGCACCTCAACTGACCTTACAAGAATTTGAGAAATGGGCCATTAACTTTCTAGGACCTATCAACCCACCAGGAAAGCACATAGGAGCTAGATACATATTCACTGTGACAAAGTATTTGACCAGATGTTGTGGGTGGGAAAACCCCCTATGGACTAGCACTAAGGGTTTTATAATGCATGCAGAAATGACACTTTAAAGTCTCCTAATTTTTACTATCATCCTGACATAGACCCCACATTCATGCATAAAACACAAGGATAAAAGGATCTGGTAACTCTACCTTGAAATTCCGCGTTTGGTGTCGATCCTTTTGCATTCGGTATCTCCTTGACTACAATTCTCCTCCCAAAGCCAACCTGCATTCATAAACAGATAAACAAAGAACTCCAAACATGCATCTTATATATAAACTAGTGGGTTAGAGGTTCTAATAAAATATAATCAAAACTGAATACTGAACACCTCATATGGCAGGACAGGAAAAGTAATTCTTTCTTATTAATATCACAAAAGTAACTTACAATGGTGAGATCGGCCATTACTCTTCGAACCTGGTCCTGGGCTCCTCTTCACCTGTGCACCAACTGCTTCCACATATGCTTCTCCTCTTCAGTTCTCACAAAATGGTTTCAAAAGATTGGGGCAAGGGGAATACAAAAATTGGCAGAGTTTCTTTTCTCTTATTTTCCTTCTTTAAATAGGACCCCTACCTCTTATTTTATAGGCTATAAGAGGGTAGTTATCTGGTTGAGTGACCGGATATGGGTGGTCAAATGGTTTAGACAATTACTCGAAAATCTGTATTCCATCTGCAACTTTCTATTTTTTGTGCTTTTGTTAATATACACAGGTTGTAATAGGTTAGCTAGTGTATATACGCGGGCAAAAGTGGTGCAGGGAACGTATTGCTTCAAAGGATGGCTTTTTAGAAGAGTTGTCCACTGTGTCTTGGAAAAAATGGCAAGTGAGATGGCCTGATGCTAGGTATGCATGTCTGGTGCAAATTAGGGTTATAACAGATGCCCCCTAATGTGTGAGGCCAGAAGAGCATCTGATAGCTGAAATACATTACCAATCTTCACTAACATACGAAGCGAGTGAGCCCAGGGACTAGAGTTCAGGAGGTGCCATCTGCAAAAAAACAATTGTCTTACTGAGGTGGGAATACCCATGCTTAGAATGAAATAAAATCATATCTTCCAATCAAATACATTGTAGATCCATGTCATATAACTATATAAAATGTATCCACGGGAAATACACAATGGATCTTCATCTCGAAATAAAAAAGATATACATGTAGAGTATCCATCTTCAAGAAGCAAATGATTCCTGATGGCTAGAGATGAGGCCTTCATAGATCAAGAAACAAATTCAAAATATTCATAACTCGGGTAGGAGTGTAGTATGGCTGTACGGATTCACTACCCAATGGTCTTCGATGGCTCGTTGAGAACAGACTAGAGGATCGTGATGATCAGGCTGAGGGATTCATTGATTTCTAACAAAGACTTGATTGGGATTTCAGGATGGCTGAGCATGAGGTCAAGAGACAAACTGCAGAGGGGCCGACTCAAGCTTGGTAAAAACTTCCCTTGGACAATAGCACGATAAATGGTGAGACTCAGGTAGCATGGTATTGACATAAGTTCACGATGTAGGAGGCAATGCAAACTCTCCATATGTTTGTAAAAATAACCAAATGGAGGAGGACACAACTCTATCTAGCGAGAACATCTTCCTAAGGCCATATTAAATCCTAGATCTTGATGAACAAACGGAAGGATGTGCTTTGTCCAAGGGCAACTCATTGTACTGCCAACAAAAAGAAACTACTTTTCCCTTCCTCTTTTTGGGGTATATTTGATTTTTTTGTCTTTTTCAATAATTTTTGGGAAGTTTGAAAAAGAATAAAAGAATGATACATTACAAAGGAGGAACAAGTGTCACAAACATACTAGTTCTTCAGCACAAGGAACACATTGATGCTCAGAGCAAGGAGATATATGCAAGAAAAGGACACTCGGGAAAATTCCTACACGGGTCAAGGTGTCAAGACGCAAAGGCAAAGTGATACAAGGCTTGCATTAAAAGGCATGCTTCAGATGGTTTAGTTGAGAGCAACATGGAGCCAAAATTAGGCCAAAAAATGCAGGAATGCAAATGCAATTAACACGACACAATGATAACATCCTTTGATGGAATTTTAATGAGCCCAGAGAAGGTAAGCTCAACGGTTTTTCATTTTTAGAGAGTCTAAAAAAAAGTAAAATGAGACTCCACTGGGGTACCTTTTTCGAAGGTATTCTAGTCGGTTCGAAAAAGGGGTAAAGTAGCACCGAAAAGACGTCTATTCAAAATCATTTTAATGAGTGTGACAAAGACAAGATCACTCGACAATCTTTTCACTTTTAAGGAGTCTGAAAAGAGCTCAACTATGGACTCTGTACGGGATGTTCTTCTAAACCATTTTAACGAGTGTGAAGGAACAAGGTCACTCAGTGATCTTTTCAATTTTAGGGAGTCTGAAAAGAGCTTAACTATGGACTCCCTGGGGGTTCCTTTTTCATAAATTTAGTCCCTTAGGTCTGAAAAAGGGTTAAAATCATACCTGAGAATACTCTTCTAGTGAACCAAATCTCCTAGAGTGTTCCTTTGTTCGTACTATTGACCGTCCGGACCAAAAAAGGGGTAAACTATCGCCTGACACACGTGCCTTCAAATTTCAGTTTAACGAGCGTGAAGGGAAACAAGATCGCTCGACAATATTTTCATGTTTAAAGGGACGAAAAGGGATTAAAAGAAGACCCAAGGGGCTATGACTCATGTATGAAACTGGTTCAGGTAGAACCCACTACTAGGCTCAGACCAAGAGTCTCTTCGATAGTCAACTTGGAAAGTCTCCCAAAAGGGAAGAAAACACAAACAACGGTATAGAATCTATAGTCATGGCTTCAAGGATAGCCTCATCTGAAGGAAATTAAGAATCCAAGAAATCATGCAAACGAGGGTCGATAGTCCCCAACAATGAAGTAAACTGACCATATTCCATATGATGATGGAGGCTCTGGCCAGGACTTGCAGAGTCTATCAATGAAGAATGACAAGCATGAGATCTTCTGGATCTAAAAACAACGAGATCAGAATCAGAAAGAAACTCAATATCACTTGGACCAAGAGGGGGAAGAAAAGCCTCCCATGCTCCCATTGGATAAACTAAAGGATCAATTGTTGAGACCAAGTCTTGAGAAGGTAAACATGATTGCACAGGTTCCTGCTCAGAAGCAATTGAACACCGAGGATAAGACGCCACATAATTAACCTGTGGTGGGGTAGAGTCTACACGAACACTAGGAGCATATAAAGGGGGATCCTGAACTAACGCCGAATTAGGATGATGATTATCATATGCCATTTGGTCAATAGTGACAATGCTTCCATTGTGAGGGAAATTCATCACCCAAAAGAGTGTAGACACCACAACGTTCATAGCATACACATAATCACGCCCAAGAAGCATATTGAAATCTGATGGGCCTTGCACCACTATAACATCAACAAGGATATTATTTGCACCTAACGAGATAGGAAACTAAGGAAGAACCCCCAAATATTCACTAGGATGTCTGTCAAAATCCAACAGCTCATGCGAAGTAGATACAAGCTTGGGAGATCCCAAGACTTTCCAAACCGAGGAGGATAAAATACTTGCAGAGGATCCTTCATCCAAAATACATCGATAGAT
The DNA here is from genome assembly GCA_009831015.1 of Picea engelmannii. Classification (NCBI taxonomy): domain Eukaryota; kingdom Viridiplantae; phylum Streptophyta; class Pinopsida; order Pinales; family Pinaceae; genus Picea; species Picea engelmannii. The sequence continues at coordinate 266,155 of ML795482.1, read as the reverse complement.
GTTTGTTGAATTAACTTCAACCCTTATTTTAAAAGGTGCAGAAGAAGGAAGACGAGGCTCAACAAGATCATTCCAATCAAAGCTTACCATCCTAGGGCTTGGAGGGGGTGTGCTCGGAGCGAGTAGAATGCCCCCTTGTTCTGAAAGTACGGAACTGGAAATGCTCAAAACATAGTCAGTAGACACTTCACTCCCCAAGAGAGGAGTGGGATCAGCTGAAGATGGCATCGGTGTGACCACTTTCTCAACCAATGGTTGAATAGGCTGCGAGACTACATGGTCTAAAGGCACCTCACCCCTCAAACGAGGAGTGGGATCAACCGATGACTGCATCAACATGACCACTTTCTGAATCAATGGATGAATAGGATGCAAGACTACATGGTCTAAACGCACCTCGCCCCTCAAAGGAGGAGTGGGATTAGTCGATGACTGCATCGACATGCCCACTTTCTCAATCAATGGTTGAATAGGTTGTGAGACTACATGGTCTAAAGGCACCTCACCCCTCAAAAGAGGAGTGGGATCAACCGATGACTGCATCAGAATGACCAATTTCTCAATCAATGGCTGAATAGGTTGCGAGACTACATGGTCTAAAGGCACCTCACACCTCAAAAGAGGAGTGGGATCAACCGATGATTGCATCAAAATGACCAGTTTCTCAACCAATGGCTGAATAGACTGTGTGGAAACCTTAGAAGACTCAGAATCAGAAGAGCTCACTAACAGGGACCACAATCTTTGTACCTCTGGAATTCCAAGGCATATGAGTAAGGTGATCTCCCTTGCAAATATTACAAGGGAACTTAGGTTTACATCCTATCCGTCTAGGTTTCTCAACAGAATTAATGCCCCCAACATGACTAGCAATGGATGGTTGCACATCTCCAACATGACTTGCAAAAGTTGGTGATGGGTCGATAACATGACTCGCAGAGGCTACAGACCTATTGCTAGTATGACTAGCAGTGACTGGACTTTTTTCCCCAACATGACTTGTAGAGGGTGGTGATTTATTCTTCCTATTCTTCCTCTTTCTACTTCGTTTAGACTTTCGGTTACTAGTAACTATACTTTCACAAGAGGTGTGAGAAGGAGGAGGAGAAGACTTTGTTGACAAAGGAACGTCAACATTTTGCCCATGACATAAATTTCTTAACTGAGAAGCATCAAGAGTATTTGGGACATTTGCAATGGTAACCAACCAAACCGGTAATCCCACATTCAACCGAGGAATGTACAAGGTGGCCATCAAAGGGACACCAACATTTTCGAAGAAGGGAAAAGAAAAAGAATCCCCTTGCGAAGGGGTTCCTTGGTTGGCATCATCGGGAACTTTAGCCATGAAGATATTATGCACAGGTTCTCCCCTTGCGGGATCATTCAAATCCATAAAAGTCTAACATTGACTCTAAACAACCAGTGTTATCAAAACAACGCCTAAAAAGAGGTGGCTCCACGTTTCTAAGCGGAAGACCGAAATTCCTCACGACCAGCAAAGTGGGTGGTCTACCACCCTAGGTCAGAGACCCAAATAAATAACCGACTAACTCACTATGGAAAACTGACCACAGACTACACACTAAAAATTCCTAAAGGAAAATCAAGCAAACGACTAACTAGTTGGAAGAACAGTTACACCAGCCAACACTAGAGCAACTTATCGGTGGAAGTGAAACTCGAATACAGAAGCACCCTCCGAGTATACTCTGAAAATCATGGCCCAATGTTTTCCCTAGGTACCACGGTATACCCCCGCAATAACTTGTGTTGGCCCCTAAAATAAAGGCAACTAGGTTGCCAGTGCGCAAACAGTCACCAGGCGGGTACAGTCGACAGTTGGGTAGACCGCAATGAGTAGGGTATCAAGCCTGAATCCTATCAAGGGTATTGAAATAAAGTGTTCTAGAAGATGATTGAGGACCTCAAATGGATTCAAGACCCATGAAGCTCTATGGAAAATGTGATCAACGGAATCCCAAGATAAGCCCTCTATATGTGTTCCCCACTATCCTTGGTCTGGCTTTGGAGGGGTTATCTCTGCTACCTTTCTGCGCCCGACCTCATGTTTAGACCCTGTGTTAGAGGGGGGTCCCAGATAAATTTCACAATTACTGGACTTCTACACTCCCTAACTCATACGCCTTTGCTTTTTTTATAGCCTTGAAGAGTTTCCTCTCCAACCTAATTCAAGGCTCTAGCCTAGACTAGTTTGTGGACCCTAACAAACAAAAAGTCTAATAAATTTTAATTTATCGTTCTTTTTAAGGCTTGATTTAATCAAAAGGTGTGGTAGTGCAACTAATGTTGTTAAGAATTTTGCAAAAAAAGTAAATGAAACTTACAAGAACACTATCAAAAAAGTATTATCTTTTTTTTTTTTTTTTGAAACGCTTTTAAAATTAGAAAAAAACACAATGCTATGCTAATTTATTTTTCTTTTTCAAATAACAATGCAAAGAAAATGCCAGGAAAGAAAGAGACCTAAAAAGCTAAGTTTTTTTTTATATTTTCTTCCAATCAAAGAAAAAATAGCAAAAAAATCTAAAAGAAACTAATGAATACACGATTCATGCCCCCCCCCCGACCATGAGGGGGAATGTTTTTTTTAAAATGAAATTCATCTTTCTTAAAAATCCAAGCTAAAAATAAGTTTAAAAATCTAGGAAACACAAGAAATATTTATAAAGAAAAATCTAACTGATGTCAAACCTAGGCCAAAGACTGTAACAAACAGAGACCAGGACTAGATTAAGAAAACCCCTGAAAAATCTGGAATTATTCAGGGAAGAGGGTGATTGCCTCTTCTTTAAAAAATATTTTCTTGATATAGGTACGCTATTGTCACTTCAGCAGCCAGCGTATGTACGTGGTTTGTCTAAATTCAGGGCATGTATGTACACGTGCAGGTTGACTATAGGCCATGTACACCTCTGTAATTTCTCAAAAAAATGAAAACCAACAGTCCAGCATAGGTAGGGAGTACTGGTATTGAAAACCAAAATCCCTTAAAGACACAAAAACTTACTTTGATAAAGAATATGAAAGGAAAATATTGATAAAACAAAGATAATATGAGGTTATACCTAGGCTACAAACTACAACAATAGATACCAGGACTAGATCAAGAAAACCCCTGAGAAGGATCACTTCTAACAGGGAAGAGGATGATTGCCTCTCCTTTTTTTTAAAAAGATTTTCTGAACTCAAGCACGCTACTGACACTTCAGCAGCCAGCGTATGTACGCGGGATGTCCAAAGGTAGGGCATGTATATACCTACACAGGCCTTGTACAGACCACATATACCTCAGTGACTTCCCAAAAAAGAAAACGAAATCAAGCAATCAAAGCAGGGAGTACTGGTATGGAAGACCATAATCCCTACAAACTCAAACTCTTGCAGAAACTCAAAAAAAAGGTCATCAAACCAATTTAAAACACCCAAAAAGTATCCCTAAAAACCCTAAAGATCTTCCCCAATACGGTCGCCAATTCTGATGTGGGTGGGAAAACCCCCTATGGACTAGCAGTAAGGGTTCTATAATGCATGCAGAAATGACCCGTTAAAGTCTCCTACTTTTTACTATCATTTCGACATAGACACCACATTCATGCATAAAACACAAGGATAAAAGGACCTGGTAACTCTACCTTGAACTTCCACATTTGGTGTCGATCCTTTTGTGTTCGGTAGCTCCTTGACTGCAAGTCTCCTCCTAAATCCAACCTGCATTCATAAACAGACAAACAAAGAACTCCAAACATGCATCTTATATATAAACTAGTGGGTTAGAGGTTCTAATAAAATATAATCAAAACTGAATATTGAACACCTCATATGGCAAGACGGGAAAAGTAATTCTTTCTTATTAACCTCAAAAAATTAACTTACAATGGTGAGTTCGACCACTGCTCTTCGAACTTGGTCATGGGCTCCTCTTCAACTGTGCACCAAATGCTTCCACATATGCTTCTCCTCTTCATTTCTCACAAAATGGTTGCAAAAGATCGGGGCAAAAGGAATACAAAAATTGGTAGAGTTTCTTTGCTCTTATTTTCCTTCTTTAAATGAGACCCCTACTAGGCTAGAAGAGGGTAGTTATCCGGTTGAGTGACTGTCTATGGGTGGTCAAATGGTTTAGACAATTAACCATAAATCTATAGTTCATCTACAACTTTCTTTTTTTTGTGCTTTTGTCAGTATACACGGGCTATAATGGGTTAGCTAGCATATATACATGGGAAACAATGGTCCAAGGCACGTATTCCTTCAAAAGGATGGCTTTTTAGAAGAATTTTTCAATGGTGGCCTGGCAAAAATGGTAAGTGAGATGGCCTAATGCCAAGTATGCATGTCCGGTGAAAATCAGGGTTATAACACGAGATGGGCAGAAGCAAGAGTAGTTAAGGACTGTAGTGAAATTATAGTTGCGCGCTTCATATTTGATGATATCATAACCAGGTTTGGATGCCCAAATATCCTTATGAGTGATCAAGGCACACATTTTATCAACAAGTCTATTGAAGCATTGACTCAAGAATTTGAAGTTCATCATCAGAAGAGCACACCCTATCATCCATAAGAAAATGGGACAATTGAAGCATTCAATAAGATCTTGGAGATAGCGCTAACGAATATTTCCAGTGTGAACAGGGATGATTGGGATATGAGAGTACCAGTAATACTATGGGCCTATAGAACCACTTGCAAGAAATGGACGAGGCAAACCCCCTTTAAATAGGTCTATGGTCTAGAAGCAGTTGTACCCATGCAATATTTGGTTCCTAGTCTGATAATTGTAGCTTTTACAGATATGGATGACATTGGAGTTGTGCAAGAGAGACTTTTGCAGTTGGTCAAACTGGAAGAACACAGATTTATTGCAGGATTTCACTAGTAGGTTCAGAAAGAAAGAGAAAAGGCCTACCATGATAGACACATCAAGAAGTAATCTTTCAAGCAAGGAGATCTAGTATTGGTATATGACAGTAAGTTCATGAAGCATCCAGGGAAGTTCAAGACGCATTGGCTTGGTCCATATGAGGTTGCCTATGTTACAGAAGGAGGAGTTGTGTAATTGAAGACTTTGAATGGAGAATGGAAGGAAGGTTTGGTGAACAGAAGTCAGTTGAAATTGTATTATGACAATCAGCTGCCTCACAACTCTTAGTAAAAGCACGAGGAAAAGGGTCTAGGTACTAGGTGAAGTTGAAACTGGGTACTAGACACAGAAAAGACAATTTTCACACATAAGGGAGGGACAGAGAATAAAGCACAGGCTTCCCTACGCAGTCTGCAGTCGAAGAGAAATAGAAAGTTCAGACATGAAGTGACTCGGGATGAGTCACAAGTGAGTGTTGGGGGCCTATTGACCCTTGGTTATGGAAGCAAGGAAGATTAAGGGAGAAAAGGCAAAATGTGAGCTACGCAGAAGACACAGTGACTGATACTGGGTCGAAGTGAACAAAAGAGCAAGAAATGCGGAGCAAAGTAACAAAAATAAAGTCGTTGGACTAGGAGATCGAGGATGAAAGATCAGAAAGGAAGAGGGATCATGGACAAATAAGCAAGAGAAAGAAAATGTCAACAGATGCTTTGGAGCACTACACGTGAAGGAAGGAAAGAGAGGTTGGCGAAGCCCTGAAAACGTGGGTCAAGTTGACCTAGGGTTTTAGATACCTAGGGTTTTGGTATCTAGGGTTTTGACACCTTGGTTTAGGCCTAAGGGTGTCTGAGAGCTATTGAAATGTATAAATATAGATCGAGAGGAGTAAGAAAGGGGTCCTTATTGGTGGAAAATTCATAGTTACTATTGAGTGACTGTAGTTCTGTGAGAGAGAAGTGTTGAGTGCGAGAGCCTTCTGGTATTATAAGATCTTCAGCTGGGTGTGAAGATCAACCCTGCAGCTGGGTGCGTAGGGAGGGGAGAGAAAGAGAGAGAAGAAGAGAAGATATGCTAGCTAAGAGCGCAGATAAGAACTGTATGCTTCCATCTTAATATACCATAAATCACAATTATGTGGACATATCCCTAGGGAGAGGGTGAACCATGTATATCTTATGTCATGTGTGATTGATGTTGTGTTCCCTGTCAATTGATATGATGCTATTGTGATATTGTGTTAGATCTGAAATATAACTTGCACAGTAGGTTTAAGGAAGATAAAGAATAACTAGGTAGTTGTGTGTTGTTGTTGTGAATCCACTTTGGATTCCTTCTGGTTGTAGACACATGTGTCCTGCAACCCCCTATAGATACTCCGAGTGAGACTACATCTTCTTCGCAGGTGTTGTTGAAAGGGCCAGTAGTTAGGCTTGTTGGTGTGTTGTTAGAGATGAACCCTGGGTCTGCCCCTGTTTCAATAGGTACCTATACCTTTCTTTAGTTTCTTTTACTGAGAATTGGGAGGTATCGGGTTGTCACAATACAACTTCAACCAGCTTCCATTCACTAAACCATCCTTCCATTCTCCATTAAGAGTCTGCAACTATGAAACTCAACCTTCTGTAACATAGGAAACCTCGAATGGCCCAAGAAAATGTGTCCTGAACTTTCCTAGATGCTTCATGAACTTGTTGTCATATAAAAGTACCAAATCTCCTTGTTTAAATGCTTTCTTCTTGACATGTCTATCCTGGTAATATTTTCCTCGTTCTTTTTTCACTTTCTGATGAAATCATGCAATGAACCTATGTTCCTCTAGTTCCATCAACTGTGTGAGGTTGTATTGAACAATGTCGGTGTCATCCATACATGTAAATGTTGCAATTCTAAGACTAGGAACCAGGTATTCCATAGGTACTACTTCTTCCAAGCCATAGACTAACTTAAAGGGAGTCTGCATTGTTAACTTTTTTCAGGTAGTTCGATAAGCCAATAACACTGCTAGAATTCTCAAATCCCAGTCATCTTTGTTAACACTGCAAATCTTAGTCAGTGTTGTCTCCAAGATCTTATTGAAAGCTTCGACTGTACCATTCACCTATGGGTGGTATGGTGTGCTCTTCTGATGGTGAACTTCGAACTCTTGATTCAAGGCTTCAGTGGTTTTGTTAATGAAATGCGTGCCTTAATCACTCATAAGGTTCTTCAGACATCCAAATATGGTTATGATATCATCAAAGATGAACCGCGCAGTTGTAGCTACACTACAATCCTTAACTACTCTTCCTTCTTCCCATCTAGTTAAATATTATGTAGCAGTGATAATGTATCGAGCTCCTATGCACTTTCCTAGTAGGTTGATAGGTCCAAAAAAGTCAATAGCCCATTTCTCAAATGCTTGTATAGTCAACTGAGGTACTAAAGGAATCTCATCTCTTCTTGATGGCTTCCCTACTCTTTGGCATACATCGCAGGCTCTGTAATATTTGTTAGCATCCTTATGTAGAGTGGGCCGCTAGAGGTCAACTCTAAGAACCTTCTATGTTGTTGCTTTCCCTACATAATTTCCTCTTACGATTTCGTCATGTGCTTCTACAAGAATCAATGGTATTTATGAATCCATAACACATCTTCTTAAGATCTCATATGGTCCCATCTTATATAATTGTCCAGCTATAAGTTGAAAATATGCAGTGAGGACTACCAACTGTTTCTTCGGAATAATTGTATACTCACGAGGTGCCATTCCTGTGTACAAGAACTGGACTATCTCGAGGAAGTGATCATTGAATTTTCTGATTGCCAACAATTGTTCATCTAGTAGTGTATCATCCAAGTTGGTAAGTTCCTCTCCATGTTCTAACCTGGATAAGTGGTCAGGTCCCTTATTCATTCTCCCTGGCTTGACCACGATCTCAAAGTCATACTCCTGGAATAATAGTATCCATCTTCATATTCTTCCCCCCAGCACTGGCTTGTTGAGTAAGTACTTCAACGTAGAATGGTCAGTAAACATCTTAAAATGTCCTCCCAATAGGTAGTGTCTAAACCTCTGTAGCGCGTACACCATAGCTAAGCCTTCTCTTTCAGTGGTAGTATAATTCATTTCAGATGTCGAAATCTTCCCACTAGCAAAGGATATAGGGTGGTCAATATCTCCTACACCTGGCTATGCGAAAAATGCTCTTAATGCAATGGATGAAGCATCAACATGAACGTTGAATTCATTACTCCAATCTGGAAAAACCAAAATAAGTGTAGTGACCATTTTCTTCTTTAGTGTGTCGAAGCTCTACTAACATTCTTCTATCCATTGAAACTTACTATCCTTCTTTAATAACTTTTCCATATTTGGTTTTATCTATGCGTAACCCTTAATAAACTTTCTATAATATCTAGTGTGTCCCAATGTAGTTCGCAACTATCTAGCTGAAGTAGGAGGAGGTAGATCAGCAATGATAACAACCTTGGAAGGATCTACCAACAACCCCTGTTTACACACAATTTGTCCTAACAACATCCCAAAAGGTGAAAAGAAAATACACTTCTTCAAGTTCAAGGCAATTTGACATTGCCTGCACTTATCCAACATTAATCTCAAACATTCAATATGATCTTTTGGAAGACTAAAAATGGTCCAGTCATTAAAGTATGCTTCCAAAAACTTATGTAAAAATTCCTTAAATGCTTCGGCCACCACCATGGAAAAGATGGATGGTGCATTCTTCAACCCAAAAGTCATCACAGTGTATTGAAAAGAACCCCATTATGTTGCAAATGTAGTCTTATGTCTGTCTTCCTTAGCAATTTTGATCTGGTGATAGCCTGAAAATTCATCTATGAATGAGTAAACTTCCTTTCCTCCTACATTATATAGAACTTCATCAGTAAAAGCTGTAGGGAATGGGTCATGTAAGCATGCATCATTCAATTTCCTTAGATCTACACGGATTCTGATGTCTCCTGACCTCTTATCCTGGACCACCATAGGGTTGATCCATTCAGATTCTTCAATTGGTTCTATGATTCCTGCTTCCAACATTCTATCTAATTCAATCTTAACCTTTTTCTTGTACTTGGGATTCATTCTGTAAGGCCTCTGCTTGATAGGCCTTGCATCTGCTTTCAAAGGAATATTTATTTCTCCCATGGGCCCTTTTATGCCCTTCATGTCTGTGAACTTGGTTGGAAACAATTCTTGATACTCATGCAATAGTTATGTAATATTACTAATAGTAGCATCATTCCAATAGTCTCCAACATTAGCCAACTTAGGTGCTTTTTCTGTTCCAATATTAACTTTCTTAATTTTAATGGGCTGCCCCACAAAAGGTACTTGAATCTCTGGCCCTTCTATGTATCTTTGTCCTTCAGTTTCTGAGATGTTCACGTTCCTAGGGTCATCATCCTCATCAACATTAATATTATAGAAACCCTATAACTGTTGAAGAGGAATATTCCATTCATCTCCTTCTTGTCCAAGAGGGAGGTTAGATACTTCCTTAACGACCTTATGTCTTACAATTTGTAAAGCCTAATCTACTATGGGTTACTAACTTTCAAATAGGAACGTAGCTATAAATTTTTGGGTCAAACCATACTAATTTGTAGTGGCTAAGAGCAGTTCTTATTGAATATACCAGTTGATAGGTGTAGTATCTAGTGTGTTAATGAACTTATGTACCCACTGTTCTTTAGGAATGCTGCTCTAGGCTTCCTCACAAATTCGCACATGGTTCTTAGGACAACTTTGACTTGTGTATCGAACTTCACAACCTTCATCTTGGTTTGAAAAGTGCATTTTCATCAAGGTGCAACATTATACCCAGTCTGCGATGTTCTTCCTGTGTGTTTCCCACCATCTCGTTGTCATTGCTTTCAAGGCTTCAACTAGTGCCAACAACCTCTCTTGTATTGGTACAATTCCTTCAAATTCAAGTAGAAATGTCTCTAAATTATTCAGTCCACCAAATGTAGGAAGATTACTTACTTTTGTGCCAATCCAATGAACTATTTTAGTCAATCTTGCACACCTCCATGTAGAGACTTCATACATTTTGTTCTGCCAATTTTCCAATGCTTCCTCAGAATCTGATGAGCATGCACTTTCACTTCTCCAACTTATATTTCCATCTACTATAGGATTAATATAATCATGTTGTATATGCAAACTTCATCGGGATCAAGGGGTGCAATGACGCTAAGGCCATCACCTTCAAATGTCATTCTTTTGTTTTTTAGATCAACAACAGTCAAATTGTTCAAATCCCAATCAATACCCAACAACACAGGATAGGGACACCTATCATCAACTATCTCAAACACTTATAAGTCTCCAAATGTCCTCACTCCATCGATGTCTATAGGGACATGCTCTAGTCTTCCAAAGGGGCTCACTGCCCACTGATTAGCCATCTTGAGCCTAATAGGAGAGTAAATAAATTTAGGTTATCCCATCAGTGCTCAAGTCTGCTTTGTCATAACATTTACTTTTGATCCTAGGTCGAGGACCACATAGTCCACGTCGTATTCTCCAATCTGAGCATTAAGGTGCAGTTCCTTGCTTGTCCTCCTTTTTCTAGATACTTGATTCACAACTCTGCTTAGAAGAGGATCTATTCTTCCGATTTCATACTGTCTTATCAGGTGTTGTAGATCCTGCAGAACTCTTTCATCTTTAATCAATTTAATGCAAGTATACAAGAAGTCCACAAGCTTTCTTATCTATTTTCCTTTCTTAAGTGGGATAAACTAATCGAATGCTAGAGGCATCTCACATTCCTTTACTTCTGGTTGTGACCTAGACGAAAAATATTGTTCTCCTACAAATTCTCTCCTTTCTTCTACGAAAGTATGCCTTTATTTCCTTGGATCAAACAATGTCGCCTTCTCTGAAGCTCTTCTTATTACTGATCCATCAGTAGTATTTCCTGGAGTCACCTTGTCTCCTCCTGTGACAACACCTCCTCTAGTAATAACAACGACTCTGGGATCCTTGCTACGAGGTTCCACTGATATTAGTTGGACTTGCTGGTTTCCACCTTGTCTTTCCTGAAGTTTAGCTAACAATCATGGAAAGTCTTCAGTGACATGGTCAAATGAATTATAGTAGTTTCAAGTAGTGCAAGGGTTCTGAAAATCCCTTTCAAAATGACCTGGTTGGGCACAATTATAGCAAATAATATGACCTCGACCTCGACCCATACCTCCTTCTCGTCCTCTTCCTCTGAACCCACCACGAGGGTTGGAGTTTCCTCTTCCTGGGGAGTTGACCTACGCAACATTCCCTTCTTATTGTATTTATCCTTGAATTCTATATGTATCCCTTGACATTTCATGCATGAGTTCATAAGCCCTACAATCCTTCTCATTATGCCCCACATATTTTCATAATGCACAATAAATATTGGTGGGTGTCTAGACATATTTTTGCATATAATAACATTTACCGGGGCAATGTCTAGTTCTACATACCTCAAACCATGGTGCAATAGCTTGCTTCAATGGGTTAGGGGATACATAGGCCAAGTATTCATTAAATAAGGGACAATGCTCTTTGTCATGGCCCTCTGATTTACATCTGATACACCAGATGTCTTCTCTTTTCTCCTTTCCTTTGTCCTTCTTCATGTCTTCAACCTGTAAAGATAAACTAGTTAATTGATTTAAAATATGACTCATACCTCGACTAGATTCTCCTACAGGGGATTCTTCTAGTTTCATGGAAATTTATAATTCCTCAACCTGTGAAGCCACCTTTTGTTGCATCAGGGGAACTCTAATATGTGGCAGGAGGGCAGAGATGAACCATTCCTTATGTTGTTCATCTGGAATTTGAAAACTTAAATGGCCTGTCAAGGTCTTAAACCTTTGATCAAATTCCCAAACAGGTTCAGTCACCTTCTACTTGATTTCCTTCAACTCCGTAATGCATTGTGTCTCTGACTTAGGCTTCTTGAACTCCGCACTGAATGAATTCTTAATGTCGTTCAATGGTTTAGGATGTACCGATCCTGTAACAAACTTCATATACCAGCTCAGTGCATGATCCCTCAAGGTAGTACTAAACTGATCTCTCTTAACAACTTCGTTGGTGACTTGTTTAATGCTCCATATAGCTTCGCATAAAAACCAGTGTTGGTCAGGGTCCTCAAATCCATCTCCCCTAAAAATGGGTAACCTCATTTCATCTTCCATGGATCTTCCTTTTTTTCCCAACTGAGTATGTACTAAACTACTTGTAACAGTGTTATGAGTTCTCTGATTACTCTGGTTACTTACTGCTACTAAAACAATAAGAGGAGTAGCAATACTTACTTCGACAGTAGGTGCAGTCCTTGAAGTTTATGGTTCTTCTCAGTGAAGTTCCTCATCCTCCGCTTCCTCTGCCCTTATGAAATATGATTATTCTTCGTCTGATCTCCCTGCTTCTTCTCCACTATAAAAATCTTCGTCTTGTGCCAATGGCCCATAACTCTTCTTAAATAGGTTTGCAAGAGGAACCTTTTTGAATGATCTCCCATTGCATGTATGTCCAACCTCTGCATCACTGTCGTTGTATGAATTCCTGAACATTAGCTTCAAACTCCAACTGATTATTGTCTCTTCAAGATATTCTTATCATGCAATAACATCTTAATCTTCAGCTTTAAAAAGTGTAGAAACTTTCCTCTATGTATTTTGAAGAAATATCTCTCTGCTTGGCTACATGACTCCACTTTGTCAATATAAAATTCAGTAATGTATCATCCAATAGTGCTATCAAACCAGAGATCCACCGCTCTAGACAAAACATTATCGACTCTCTTGACTTTCTTAATCAACGCCTCTATCAAAACCACATGTGGTCTAGATCTGATTTCGAATTGAGTGTCTGCTAATCTGGTTGAACTGAACTACGCAACATTCCCTTCTTGTTGTATTTATCATTGAATTCCATATGTATCCCTTGACCTTTCATGCATGAGTTCATAATCCCTACAATCCTTCTCATTATGCCCCACAAATTTGCATAATGTACAATAAATATTGGTGGGTGTCTGGACATATTTATGCATATAATAACATTTACTAGGGCGATGTCTGGTTCTACATACCTCAGACCATGGTACACTAGCCTGCTTCAATGGGTTAGGGGATCCATAGGCCAAGTATTCATTAAATAAGGGACAATGCTCTTTGTCATGGCCCTCTGATTTACATCTGATACACCATATGTCTTATCTTTTCTCCTTTCCTTTGTCCTTCTTCATGTCTTCAACCTGTAAAGATAAACTAGTTAATTGATTCAAAATATGACTCATACCTTGACTGGATTCTCCTACATGGGCTTCTTCTAGTTTCATGGCAATTTCTGATGCCTCAAACTATGAAGCCACCTTCTATTGCATCAGGGGAACTCTAATATGTGGAAGGAGGGAAACGATGAACCATTCCTTACGTTGTTCATCTGGAATCTGAAAACTTAAATGGCATGTCAAGGTCTTAAACCTCTAATCAAATTCCCAAACAAGTTCAGTCACCTTCTACTTCATTTCCTTCAACTCTATAATGCATTGTGACTCTGACTTAGGCTTCTTGAACTCCACACTCAACACAGTATTAATGTTGTTCAGTGTCTTAGGCTGTATAGACCCTGTAACAAACTTCATATACCATCTTAGTGCACGATCCCTCAAGGTAGTACTAAACTGATCTCTCATAATAGTTTCATTGGTGACTTGTGTAATGCTCCATACAGCTTCACATAAAAACCAGTGTTGGTCAGGATCCTCAGATCCATCTCCACTGAAAATGGGAAACCTCATTTCATTTCCATGGATCTTCCTTGTTTTCCCAACTGAGTGTGTACTAAAATGCTTGTAATAGTTCTCTGAGTGCTCTGATTACTATGGTTACTCATTGTTGCTAAAAAAACAAGAGGAGTAGCAATACTTACTTCGACAGTAGGTGTAGTCCCTGAATTTTCTCGTTCTTCTTGGCGAAGTTCCTCAACCTCCACTTCCTTTGCCCTTGTGAACTCTGAATATTCTTTGTATGATCTCCCTGCTTCTTCCCCACTGTAGAAATCTTCGTCTTGTGCCAATGGCTCGTAAATCTGCTTAAATAGGTTCGCAAGAGGAACCTTACTGAATGATCTCCCATTGTGCATATGTCTAGCCTCTGTGTCATTGTCACTGTTTGAATTCTTGAACATTATCTTCAAACTCCAACTGATTATTGTATCTTCAAGATATTCTTGTCATGCAATAGCATCTTAATCTTCATCTTAAAAAGTGTAGAAACTTTCCTCTAGGTCCCTTGAAGAAATATCTCTCTTCTTGGCTATATGACTCCACTCTGTCAATATCAAATTCAATAATGTATCCTCCAATAGTGTTATCAAACCAGAGATCCACCGCTCTAGACACAACATTATCGACTCTCTTGAATTTCTTAATCAACGCCTCTGTCCAAACCATAGGTGGTCTAGATCTGATTTTGAACTGAGTGTCTGCTAATATGGCTAGCCACTCATACAATTCCTTGTGGACTCCTTCAAAGAAAATCTCATGCAGGTCAGTAAATATGTACCTCCCCAACCATTCTTCTCCACTAATGCTAGGGTTCTCGTTCTGAGCTTTAGAAAAGTCCCTTTCATGTTCTTCTATCCACTTTTGAATCTCTATCTTTGATCGAAACCACCTTGACATTCCCTGAAGAAGATCCCGGTCCCTGCTGTAGAAATTTTAATACAAATTATGTATTGTCTAGATTCTCCTAATCTAACAATTATATGCCACTGTTAAATACAGAATCACTTCTACTAATATTCTTGTGGAATTTAAGAAGAAAAATCAATCACACATAACGCAATCGCCAATTGCAATATCAAGAAGAAAAATAAATCACACATAACACATATGTTTTACCAGGAAAGCATAAAGCTAAAAACTGCACTATCATATATTATGTATATATCATGGATCATGAAACAATCTCATACAAAACTCTAATCCAAGAGCTCTCAGTACAATATAAAATCGTCTCACACTGTCATACAAAAATTGACAAATCCATGTGCCAATTTATTGCTTCCAGACAACCTGCTTCCTCTGCACAATCCCTGTTGATGGAAATACCTACAATGAATGAATCCCACTTTTCTAGGTTGCGCAATCCTCATGGGCACATCCAATGTGTGTGTGGTGGCATGAGTGCACTCACTAATGTCACAACTGATTGTTAAACTGTCCCTTTCACCTGTTATCTCAACTGGGTGTCCACTGGATCTGACATGCATGTAGTTAACAGTGGTAAATCTTCAGTTGCATATGAGATCATTGATTCACTGATCTCTCACTAGTGTAAGTTAAGTTGCAAATAGTACAACTGAGCTTAACTCACTTAACTGAGTTAAACTACTTCACAACTCACATAAATACACATATAACTCTACTACAACTTCAAATCACTCAGTTACAACTAATTCAAATTGCATGTCCCACCAATCAACCTTTGAACTCGAATTTCGTATAGCTAACTGATTTGCCACTTCAGTTAACTATTTCCAAGAGCTCATTGAGAATAGATTAATATTTATTATCCAACTATTATTAAGGGATAATAATAGTCGACATACATCTATAAATAGATTCGCTCACCATCTATAAATAGACA
The DNA here is from genome assembly GCA_009831015.1 of Picea engelmannii. Lineage (NCBI taxonomy): Eukaryota > Viridiplantae > Streptophyta > Pinopsida > Pinales > Pinaceae > Picea > Picea engelmannii. The sequence continues at coordinate 250,605 of ML795482.1, read as the reverse complement.
TCATCTATAAATAGAATTTTCTCATCATCTAAAAATAGACTTCCACCTAAAAATAGCCTGAGGTTCCATCCTAGTGTAGGTGCATAATTTTTACTAGGATCTTCTTATTGAATCTCAACACTCCCTCTCAACAAGAAAGGGATTATCCTTTACCCCGATCTTGTCTCTATTGTATTCGAATTTTCTCCTGGTAAGGACCTTCGTCAGAATGTCTGCATCCTGATCTTCCGTAAGAATGTACTGAAGAAACATTATCTTTCGCTGCACACAATCTCTAATATGATGATACCGGATATCTATATGCTTAGATCTATCATGAAACACATGATTAATTGAGAGTTTAATGCAACTATGATTATCACAATGAATCACCATCGGATCTAAATGAGAACCAAACAAGCAAAACAAGATCTTTCTCATCCAAATAGCCTCACATGAAGCTTGACTCACTGCCATGTATTCCTCTTCCGTTGAACTCAGTGCCACAAATATCCGCTTCTTGTTGTACCAAGAAACAACTATAGATCTGATACTAAAGATCCCCCCTGATGTGCTCTTTCAGTCAGTTGGGCTGCCCGCCCAATCTGCATCTGTGAAGCCATGCAACTTCATATCATCCGTCTATTTCTATCATAAGCCATACTCAGATGTGCCCTTGAGGTATCTCAAGACATGCTTACCTGCCTTCAAAAAGAGCTTGGTAGGCTTAACCATCGCTTGACTCAGTTTTTTAACTGCATAGCAAATGTTTGGTCTCATGTTCACTAGATACATTAGCGAACCCAGTAACTTTCAATAGACAGTAGCATCCACTACCTGTCTAGAAGTAGCATCATCTTTCCTACAGTTTCCTAGAAGAGGAGTATCCATGGATTTGCAGCCCTCCATGTGAAACTTACCCAGTATCTCCCTTGCATACTTGCCTTGAGACAAAAAACGTTCACCATCTCACTTCCATAATTCCAATCCAAGGAAATAATGAAGAAGGCCCATATCCTTCATCTCGAATTCCTTTGCAAGGTCCTCCTTGCATGAGTGTATTTGCTGCTCATCACTAGTCAGTATTAAATCATCAACATAAAGAACAATGATTAAAAGCTTACCCTCCACCACAATTTGGTATAGGTTTGCATCCGCTTCACTTTTGGTGAATCCCAGTCTGGTGAAATAGTTGTCTATCCGAGTGTACCAAGCATGAGGTGATTTCTTCAACCCATAAAACGCTCTTTTGAGTCGGCACACATGCGACTCGCTGCTGAAGATCTCAAATCCTTTAGGCTTCTCTGCATGAGTGGCTTCCTCCACTCCATGAACCTCTTTATGTGGTTGATCCACATCTTCAAACTCATCTTTGGGAACCAACAATTCCTCCTCTACATGCAAGTCTAGCTTCCTCTCAAGCGACAACCGCATGGCTTTCCCCTCATCAAATTTTATATCCCGTCGCATAACAATCATCTTATTGTTAGGAAAATACACACGATAATTATGGGGTGTTTTTGTGTACCCCACAAATATCCCAACTTCATCAGTCGGCTCCAGCTTCTTCCTGGTGTTCTTGGTCACATGCACATAAACAGATGAGCCAAAAATATTAAAATGAGAAACATCAGGTTTCTTACTAGTGAAATCTTATTCAAGTGTACTCATGCCAAGTACTCTATGAGGACAATGGTTTTGCACATAAACCATAGTATTGCATGCTTCCGCCCACAAATGCATTGGTAGGCCCTAATCATGCAACATCGCTTGTGTTGCACCTATGATCGTTCTGTTCTTCCTCTCCGTGACCCCATTTTGTTGTGGGTTATGAGGCGCTATGAGTTCTCCTCAAATTCCTTCTTTGTTGCATAATTTTTTGAATTTGTTAGAGATGCAATCTCCACCATTATTGCTCCTCAGAGCCTTCACTTGCTTCCCTAACTCTTTCTCCACCAATTCTTTAAACTCACAGAACTTTGAGAACGTTTGATCCTTCTTCTGCATGAAGAAGATCCAACATTTACGATAAAATTCATTAACAAAAATAACATAATACTTATGTTTTGTTGTTGAATAAACCGAGAATGGTCCACACATGTCTGTGTGAATTTTCTCCAAGATCACTGAAGCATGGTTCTCCTTTTCATGAAAGGTGGACTTTACATACTTCTGCATGGTGCAACCCTTGCACTGATCTAACTGAGCAAGTATTCCCGTTGGAAGTCCAATAGATATTTGTTGCATGATTTTCAAGGCTCCATGATGAAGATGGCCCAATCCCCTGTGCCATAATTCGCAGTCATCCTGGTGTTAGAAAAATAGGACCGTGGAGAAATAAAATAAAACAAATGCAGAAAAAAAACATAGAAGATACACAATACAAGAGAGACACAGATTTACGTGGTTCACCCAGTGTGGGCTACGTCCACCAGAGAAATTGCCAGGTCCTTCCTTTATTATTATCCAACAAATGAAGGGATACAACCTACAAAAAAACCCATTGTAACTTCCTCTTCTTTCTCTCATAGTCTCCTCTCCCAGAATACAATATTCACCATCAACCATAGCTGCAATACATTTCCCTCATAAAAGAGGGTTGCCTTCTAGGGAAAAAAACCCTACATAATATCTACCGTTATATCTACGACCTTATAATGAACGATCCAGATTTACAATGAAATTACAATATCCATTTACAAGGCAATTTTTTCCTTTGGGGGCTTCGTCCCCGAACCCCTGCTGGGGGCCGCCTTGCCCCCAGAACCCCCAGCCAAGGGGATAGCCCCCCACGGACCCCGTAGAGGGGGTACCCCCCCTCTGCACTCCCTAGCGTGGAAGAGTGTACATACTTCTGGGGTGTAAATACTTCATGGGGTATAAACACGGTTGAAAGCAAGGACCTCTGAATCAGGAAGGTAAGCAGGCTCCACAACCAACAATCTCCCACTTGGAGACTGATCTCAACAACTCCACCGCTGCTGTATATGCTGGACTCTGAACCTTCTTGGACCTGGAAAATTTCTCATCTTCATCTTCATTCTTGAAGACCAACTGAAACTGAGCAAGAACTCAGTTTCACCCTGGTTACTCCCTTTGTTAACATGTCTGCAGGATTCTGGCTAGTGTGTATCTTTTCCAACTTCAAATTTCCATCTTCCAAGACAGATCGTATGAAGTGGTACCTCAACTGTATATGCTTAGCCTTCGAATGGAAGGCTGAGTTATTTGCAAGGTGAATGGCACTTTGACTGTCACAGTACAACCTGTTGTTCTCCTGCTTCTTTCCCAATTCCTCCATAAACCTCTATAACCAAATCATCTCTTTACTAGCCTTTGTAGCAGAAACATACTCTGTCTCTGTTGTTGAAAGTGCAATAACCTTTTGCAGTTTCGAAATCCAACTTACTGTTCTTCCACCTATAGTAAAAACATACCCTGTGGTGCTCCTCCTACTGTCTTTATCACCTGCCATATATGAATCAGCATATCCCTGTAGAAAAGTGTCTGAACCTCCAAAACATAATGCATGAGTAGTAGTACCTCTCAAATACCTAAGAATCCACTTTATTGCCTCCCAATGTTCTTTACCTGGATTTTTCATATACCTGCTCACAACTCCCACTGCATGTGCAATATTTGGTCTTGTGCAAACCATTGCATACATCAAGCT
>ML795482.1:221617-235094 GCA_009831015.1 Picea engelmannii | reverse complement strand
TTTTTTTTTTTTTTTTTTAATTGTATTTTTTATAATAAAAAATTGAGAGAAGTGTTTTAAGATGACCATTAATATGATAGATTATAATTTGTAGATAACCAACTTCAATTTGTAATTAGATAATATTTAATTAGTAGATAGCCAAATTCAATTTGTAATTAGATGTCATTTAATGGTGTATATCCTAGTATATGCATCATCCATTGCTCCAAGTCATAGCTACTAAATTTACCATTTCCTCTTTAGGTAAGGGTTTATTTGGAAATCCAATACGGAGAAAATCTAAGTGGCAATGATAATTTGTATTCTTATTATTCAAGGGAGAATTACAATAGCCAACACTGGCATACAACCATCATCTCCTCACCACACACTCCAAAATATTGTGTTTTGCTCACACACTGTAGTGCATTGCACTCTCACCTCTATGAGTATGCTCGTATATTTAGCATCTCTGAAAGAATTATACTAGATGATTATAATTAATCCACCAGTTACACAATCTATTCACAAAAGAGTGCATTCATGCACATTCCTACTATAGTTGCATGCATGTGCATGTGACCATATGGGAAATTCATTGGCATGCTTCCAACAATCTCCACCTCGACAACAATTTACCTGATATATCATTCCCTTAATTAATTCATCACCTTTTTTGCAATCCAAGAGAAGCCAAACCCATCATAGCTCCGCAAATTTTCTAACAATATTGTTACATGAACATGCGTGCACGATTCACTCCAATATGGACCATTCTACCTCCATCAATAACCTATCTAATATATCGATGCACTTGTCCCATTTTGATATGTTGGACCTTTGGTCAAATGCACAACACTTTGACCACCACAAAACACCACATCATGTACTTGTCCAAACTTCCCCAATAGATCCTTTCATTCTTTCAATACATAACATGAGGTAGATCTCCTCTCATCCAAATCTCATGAATCATAACCAGAGACTAAATCATTGCAACCACTATAGGTGATACTTGTGTTTATGTTTTTGAAACACCCATTTCCATGCTCCTCACTTGGTTTTTCCATGTGTCTACTGACAACACCAACTGGATGTGAAATGATTATCATTCCCCATCACAATAATCAAACTTCCTACTAACATACATAATAATTGAGACATATAACCATTTTCTTCTTCATCAGTGAGGACATAAACCTGAAAAGAACTTACAATGGAAAGCCAAAGGGATTTTACTGGTTTCAAATTATTCACACTGAATTTCCTAAGTATCTTCACCACATAATTCTCTTGTGATAACCGAGCTTACCTTATTTCCTGTCTCTATGTATTTCCATGCCCAAGATTTATTTTGATGCTCCCAGATCCTTCATACCAAACATCCTAACCAACTGAGCCAACATGTTGATCTCAAACATGATTGTGCTTGCTACAAGCATAACATTTAATGCCAAGATAATAAATATACCATAAACAAAATGGTTCTACTCACTACTTGTAAACTTCCGCTCACCATGAAGGAATCAACCATCCTGTATCATTTTCCTAGCATGCTTCAGGCCATACAATGACTCTTGAGTTTGCAAAGAAATCTTCTGTTTTGATTATGAACTAATCGTTCTGGTTGTTCCAAATACATCCCCTTATCCAAAAAATTCCATTTAAAATAGTTCTAACATCTAGATATACTAACACAACTAGAGCTAACAAAACATGAATAGAAACAAGAACATGAATAGAAACAAGCTTTTAAGAATTGGTGAGAGACTTTCATGGAAATCAATACCTTCCAAATACCCTTTTGCTACCAGAGATGCTTTGGACCTTTCATCTTTTACTATGTCTATTTTTATAAAAGGAGATTAAGAAAACGTTGCATCTCTGTCCATGATGATTATGTGGGTAGTAGGATCCCATAGTATGCATCCCTTAACATCATCACCATATCAAATATCTACCTTTTTTATCTGGGTCCTACTTAGAATGTTGATAAAAACATAAGCATCACAACCAAATAATTTCACAATTGAAGAATCACCATATGACCTATTCATACCTCTTCTTGAATCATCTTATCTTTTGCAACCGATGGTGGCCGAGTTACAAGATAGCACAACCGCTTCTATCCACAACTATTTCTGCAACTTGGCATTACTGAACATGTCTATTCTATCCCAACTTCCTTGCAATACTTTCCAAGTTCCATGGATATGAACCTACCTTCATCATAAATTCTCAAACACTTGATTGACTTGCCAACAAATCATCCTTTCTACAGACCCACCTTTCTAACCTTGACACACTACTCCACCTCGAACTTTGAATTCAAACAACTTTGACCAAATCCAGCTAAAACAACCCAAGTGAACATTTGTCGCTCAGCTCCAGGGACTTCACATTGGAGTCTCAATGCTCCACCTTAACATTAACATTCCCTTGACCAGATCCAGCTAAGCCAACCAAGTAAGCCTTCAACGCTTACCTCTAGGCCCATTTACAATGGAGTTCACCAATCTTTTTGTAGGCTTCATTACATGTAATCCAACATTTAAATATGAGTTTGATGAAGGAATATAAAGACAAAAAATACAAAATCATGAGAAACTATAAAATTTTTGTTGCTAAAAGTAGATTTTCCATTCACTTGTTTACTCTTTTCATCCTTCATTTCTTTATTTTTTTTAACATAATAAGTATAGTCTTATATGCCTTTCTTAAATCATAATTACTGTATGTAGCATGCATCATTTTCTACATCATAATTATTATATGTAGCATGCATGGCTCTTGACATTTATTGATTACATGTGCTTGACATTTACAATGATTGGAATTATGAAAATGGAATGTCAAGATAGGAAGTTTCCAATTATTTCTACTTAGTAGAGAGAAAGAATAAGGGTTTATCTTGTGTAATAATTCAACCATTTATTAATGATTTTTATGAATAGGTTCAAATATCCACTCTCAATGGAGATGCCTTCTAATATTATGATTTTGATACCTAGATTACGAATGTACATGTAATAGTGAAATGATTATAAAATGTACATATGCGACTTTGTATATATATACATTGAACTATAATATAAATACTTTTAAGACTACAAACAAAGATATAAAAACAAATGGGATTATGATTCCACGAAAGGGAATGGAAGAAAAATTAGGAGGATAAGTGAAAATAATATTATTTTATTATTTTCCATCTCTTTATCATTATTTTCTTAACTATTGCTCATGTTTGTTCAATTATTCAAAGAATGAGATTAGTTACCCAAAAAGGAGATACATGGACTTACCATGAGGGAACATGGTATCTCTTTTGCATGAAAATATAGTCTATGATTTTGGGCATGCAAGGAAATTCCTTTTCATTATTAACCTTTGTTTTTTCTTCTCTTTTCAGATGAATATTTTCATAGTTTTAATACCATGAGATTATGAGAAAAATATCAATGAATTTTATGGTTGTTTTCTCAGATAAAAGAGAAAATTAATTATAGATGAAACTTTCCTTGTTCTCAATAATGATTCCTTGGATAGCTTGTGTTGGAGCATTAGAGGGAAGTGGGATATCCTAAGAAATTGATTAGTAGAGAAGAATATCTCGATCCTAGTGTTGTGTAGGTTGAGGGGGAAGATGCACTATTTTCTTGGGAATGGTGTAGTCAGAGAGAAACTGGAACCAATCCATAGAATTTTACCGTTATGGATTCATATCCCTAGCTTGGGGGTGATCTATGTTATAGAGAGCTTATATCTGATAGAGAGTGTATGGTTGAGTGGAACATTATTTCTTTGTATCCTGTTGGTTTATAAATTCCCACAAATATAAGTACTTCTTGTTTATTTATTAAAATGAAAAGATTCCTATTTTTCCCATGTATGGATTAAAGGCTATTTTGTTGTTGCTTATAATAAATTGAGTTTTAATTTATCTTATTTGATATTAATTGCATTAGACATATTCACACACAAATAAATTTTATTATCTTCTTATGATTACATTAATTATAAATTAGCATGCATGTAACTTGTAATTGGAGAACGTTTGAGTGATCCATCACCTCCATTGGAGAATAGAGGTGGTTGGTTATGTTACATGCCTTATATCTCTATAGAGCCGTCGTAACTAATTGTGGTTATTATGTGATGCCTTTTGAATCACCTAAGTGTGAGTATTGAAACTAGATGTTGTTATTTTGTTTCATGTAAATCCCATGTTTAATAATTATTAGGCATGAATATATAATTATTTTGGGATTGCTAATATTTTAAGTTTGAAGATGATAGTTTGATTTTTAGTATATATTGGTTTCTATTTAAAATTGGATAGCGAATGATATATGATATTTATTTACTAGCCATTTTACATTTAATGAGTTTAGGATATTAAATATGGATGAAAAATGCAAGGAATATATTAATTTTTAAGAGCATAAGTCTCATTCAAACTAAGTCTCATTGAAACTAATTGTGTACAAAATATAGTCGTGGTGAGCCCTTAGTTTGCGTAGATGACCTTAGTCTACATTAGATTTTGTGACCTTTTTCCTCCCAACCATCAAATAATAATTATTATTCAAATTTATGCATTATATTATATTTAGGAGGTGGTGACATCTTTTCATCTTTCATCCTAGCCTCTATAAAAGGAGAAAAATCATACGTAGATAAAGGGAGGAAGGGGGAAGTATGCTCAAATTTAGCAAATGAAATTGAGTTTCATGTTGTTTTAATATTTCTTGAGTAGTTTGATGGAAGCTTATAATGGAAGGATGACTTATATCATAGATTAAGCATTATGGTGAAAATAAGCACACTTTCTTGTAAGAACATATTTGTTTATCTTGATTTTTTGTTATACATTTATGTTCTATTCTATAAGACAAATCAAGCCACTTATACAACTTTTTTCTAGAAAAGCTAGGTGTAGATCCTCCTAAGGTATTCACTATTTGAGAATTCTCCTACATGTTTGCATGTTTCTATGAGTAGCATATGGTTCAAAAACATCCCACTTATTGGGATCCTTATTAGTTATCATACTCGTTAATCAGACTATGTCATTTAGCTATCAAACAATAAAATTGTCTTTCTGGGGCATATATATTGTTCTCTTATACATTTATGATTTTCATTTTTCCTCACTTTACTTTAAATTTTTCAAATTGTTGATTAGTTTGCTTCATTTAAACTTGTATACATTTTTTCCTTAGATAGTTTTTATTTATATGCTTTCAATGTAATGGAATGCATGTAAAGGAAAGGAATGACATGGGATGGCATGGCATGGAGAGGCAAGGGATGGAATGACAAGGAAAAAGGCATGGCATGGCATGACAAGGCAAGGCATTCTATGACAAGGCAAGACATGGAATGACATGGAAAGGCGAGGCATGGCTTGGAAAGGAAAGGAAAGGAAAGGCATGGAAAGGAAAGGAAAAGGATGACATGGAAAGGCATGAAATGAAATGGAAAGGAAAGGCATGGTAAGGCATGTCAAGACAAGGCAAGGAATGACAAGGAACGTCATGGCATGGCATGGCAAGGAAAGACATGCCAAGGCATGGCATGGAAAGGAAAGGAAAGAAAATGATTGGAAACTGATGTAGGAGCATCGTAAGCAGCCAACCAAGCGAGCATGAAGTCGGAAGATAGTTGGAGGAGCGCAACACACATTTTTCACATTTTGAGATGTTTTTGAAAAATTAATGAACAGATGTTAATGTAGTAGTTAAGGCAAACGTACTTGCATGTTGTAAATAGATCTTGAGCGATTTTCTCTCATCTGTCAATGTAAAAGGCATTTAAGCCCAGTTAATGAAAGTAAGTAGATTTGAATTCATAGATTAGACAGTTAGAGCAAAGGAGGGAGAACGGATATAGACACCCTCGCCTTTGTATCATGGAAGTTGTTGTTGTATCATTAGCATAGAGAAGGAGAAGAGATCTATAGCAGAGAGTTGTAGAGAAGAACCAATGTATAGGAGTATTTGAGTTAATATATGAAGCTTTGACTCAGATTTCATGGTGTTGTGATGTTTACTGTTTACATATGCTGAACGGTATGATTATAGTTGATTTATTTCTCTATTTATGCATTTGTTTCAATGCTGTATTGAATGTGTGATTTCATGTTGAATGTATGAAGTCTGAGAGAGAAAGAGAATGAGTTTCAATTGTTTCTCATCCTGAGAGAGTTCCTGCAAGGAATGTAGTGAAACATCCGCAAAGTGTGCATTGACAAGGGGTCTGAGTTTTATCTTATAAATCTCAAGAGGGATACCCTTGTTCTCATTCCAACAGAAGTTTAGATGAAGCAAAAAAGTCGTGCAAGGTGTGCGCACACTATTTGAGGCCTTAAAAATTATCAACTAAGGTTGAAAGGTTGAAGGACTACTATTGCAGAAAGTGCACAGAGTCGAAAGATCAAATACCCAGGAGTATTTGAAAGATTTCCGCAAGGAGTGCGTGCAGGAGTCCTTTTAAAGACTCGAGTTTACAAGTTAAAGCTCAGGAGGATCAACACCTTTGAACTGTTCAAAGGGAGATGAGAAAGAAAAATCATCGCACAAAAGGTTAAGTTTCGGGGGAAGAACATTGGCTCCTTTCACAGAGATTCTTGAGGAAGAAATCGAACGGTCAAAATTCTCCGTGGAGAACTTGTGAAGTTGCGAGGACCATAGGATCCAAAGGAGTTGTAGAGGGGATAAGGGTTGGACAAACCCATTATGTTGGTGTTAAGGATCAATGAGGACCGTCGATCGTGGTCAGTTTGGGTCGTCGGATCATTTCGCGAACTCAGGGTTCGTGATTTTGGAGGTGGAAGACCAAACTCTTGGAGTCGCGAAGTCCCGAGTTGCGAGAAGTAGAGGAAGATATCCAGATCGTTGGATCCAAGCCATAGGAGAACTGTCAGATCTGAATCTTCGCGGGGTATCGCATATCATGAGTTTGGAGGATAGACCAAATCCTTTGGTTGTGCGAATTCCCGAATAGCGAGAAGTAGGGGAAACTGTTGGATCTAAACAAGTAGGAACAACCATTGGATCAAAACCTCTTCACTATATTGCGTATCAGAGTTTTGGAGATTGAGAGGAATCAATTTCGAATATAGAAGTCGTGAAGTGCCGAGGGCCGAGATTTCGGGCAGACACGTGGTGCAACCATCAAGTGGGGACCGTGTGGTTGACAGGTGGACACTCGTCGCCTGGGAAGGAGTCAACACCCTGTTGAATTATCATGCTTTAGGTTCTCGTAAGAAAGGAGAAAAAAGGCTCAACAAATCAAGTTGCAAATTTGCAAGTTTCGAGAAGCGCTGAAGGAATCAAACCTTCTCTGACTTTCGCACCTCGGAGTCTCGTAAAAGAAGGGCCCAGAGGTTCAACCTTCCAACTCGCGAACTCACGAGTTGCGAGTGAGACTAGTGCTTAGCCCTAGCCAGTGGTTATGTGTGGAGGGCGCTAACAAAGAGGAGCCATATCCCATTGCATCTTGGGTATCGACGTTGGGTGAAGAAAAAGTTGAGGGTCTTCAACCCATGAACACGTGATTTGTGAAAGGCGCTTGTGCAGGGACTAGGTCGTGGTCGTATGCAAGTGTAAGGCTCGCCCTTGGTGTTAGTTTCTCAAGGTGAGTTTTCACCAGGACCTGTGGATCAGATTTGTTAAAGGTTTCAGCAGGGAGCCAAGGAAGCTGCTTCAACTTAAGGAGAATTTAGAATGGTCCTGAAAGGATCTTGACTCGAGGGTTGGGGTCTGCACCAGAAAAACAAGGTAAGGTAAGACATGGCAAGACAAGGCAAGGCATGGCATGGCATGGCAAAGCAAGTCAATGCAATTCATGACATGGCCATGAAATAAATTGCTTGGCAAGGAATGGAAAGGAAATGGAAGGCATGGTATAACATGAAAATGAAAGGAAGGTCATGTCAAGGCATGGCATAACATGGAATGGAAAGTGAAGGAAACAAAATGTATGGCATGGCAAGGAAAGTCATGTCATGACATGGCATAGAAAGGAAAGGAAAGTCTAGGCAAGGATGGAAAGGAAAGGAAAGCAAGGCAAGGTAAGATAATGAAGGAAAGGCAAGGCAAGGAAAGTATAAACATAATTACCTAACAACAAAAAAGAACCACAAAATACAAGAATACCATAATAACCATAACATGAAGCCAAAATTTAAATCATTCATAAATTTGAAATATTTGTTCAATTATTCCTTTTACATACCTATGGTAATTCAAGTAGACCATCATGATCACTTCTAGTACTGATGGTCTCCATTAAATTCCCATGCTCAGAGTAAGGCAATAAGTATTGTACCTTTGATGAGTTCTTACCTGGAATTGTTTGTAGTTAGAGGTTTGTACCAAAAACCAAGTTCATGAAGTGGTATATAGCTTCATCGGGTCTATAATATTGAAATACATAACCACATTTCTTCCATATTCCATCATCTCGTGTCATATATTCTCCTTTAATAGCTATCAACCCAGTTAAAAATTCAATTCCTTCAGAGTTTGTTACTGATCGCATGAGGGTTTGCATTCCCTCTAAAGAATGTGACAAAACATAATCATTTCCCCATTCATTACCTCTTGGTGCAACCACTAGGCACATGTTCCCTGTAAAAAATGGAGTGCCAACACATGAATCCACTAAATGCCAAAAGAATAAAACATTGATGATAGGTATTCAAAATTTAATATAAGGTTTCATAGAACCTGGAAGTATAATATCCGAGACGTGATCATAATCCATTGAAATAATTGATTGGTCCTCCTCCAACTGAGATAATTCCATAATTATACGTTGATGAATGAGGAGTGATACATGATCCCATTTATCAACCCAGTCTATCGATTCACAAACATCTCATTCATTACTACTACATGGGCCACATAGGAAAGAGAGTTTTCTCATCCATATTTAAACTATTGTGTTGTTTGATGTTCAAACTGAATGGAATCCATGAGTGACCTATATGTTTTTGCATTCATACAACTATGATCGATCTACATCGACCACCTCCCAAAAATACATATGTACATGTCATTTCCTATGTGATTGGTCTTCACGGGTTATTGTTCCCTCTCACATTATTGAAGAACACCATTCAACAATGAATTTTTCATCTCGAATGAGGGAAGTAGTTGTGAAATTCATTTATTACCTATGTAATGCTATTTTTATACATGTGCTTTCTCCATCATGCTCCTCTTTCTCGTGCCCACACTCGAAATAGTTCCAAAAATGTGGCACCTTGAGTTTTTTGTGAAACCTACATAACCATTGAAATGAACAAGAAGTTTTCAACTGGCTTGTGCAATCATCTGACCAAATATAATGTTTACCCATCTATAATTTCCTCTCCTTAAGGTGATTGTAAAACAACTAAAATAAATGTTGTGCGTAGGATAAGTCATGGCATCGATCATCCCTTATATAGAAGTGACACTTCTGCAATATAACTTTATTTTATTCGTTACTATCTAACCCATGCCTATATGTGATATGGACCATTATGTTGACCTACTCCGAGTGATAATATTAGCTTTGAATCTCATTTTGTGGTTGAAGGGTGTAGTTCTTAGAAAAATCAACCACTGATAAGACAATACTAGTCGAAAATGTATCTCTGCATATTCTAAAATGATCATCCTACTATTGAGCCACATGGACATGTTGTTGTCATGTCTTTTAGACAAATTACTTCATTAAGTCACATACTCGTACCTAGGAAGTCAACAATTGTATCTTTTTTCTTTCCTCCCCTCCATCAATATCATATGCGATATATTTAAATCTTTGCAAGGAAACCTCCTTTCTACCCAATTCATACTCACCTCTTACATGGATTCACTTGCTCAGTAATTCCATTCAAATGCACCTGGGACATGTCCTATCTAAGAATTTTTTTTGATTAAATGTACAACCCTATGGCCTTATACACAACATGTTGTGAATAAAGTCTCTAGATGATGACAATGACAATATAACTAAAAATCCTTGCAAAAGGGTGTTGTGCAATACACAAAATGAGTATGTGTGTGTGTGTGATAATAATAACCATACTCAATGTGATATCTACAACAACATGTGTTACGAATTGTGTTTATTTGCACATACCAAGTTTTGCATTTATGGAAAGATATTTGGCCCAAGTTGAGTGCACTGTGTACTATCCTGAATCTTTGATACAATTATGTCTGTGTAATTTCAAGAAAGTGTTTAATACGGGGTTCATGGTCCCTAGATCCCCTTCTCAATTTTAGTACATATTTTTGGTTGGAAGAAGGCCTAGTGTTCTCATGCCAAAAATCATGTACTGGTCCCTTAATTGCTCCAATTAACTTCATGTCAGAATGAGGTATCCTACTAATGAAGGACCACAAATCCATTTGGCCACCTATGTTGAGGCTATCTCGTCTGTGAAAATACTTTCTGAGGGTTTTGACATTGCATTTCATGAGATGACAGGTTTGTTGGAGAAAACAATGTTTTCTTGTGATCTCGCTAACAATTGATTGTGAAAAGACACATCATGCTTCATTATGGTATTTAGAAAAAGATTTATTGCCAATTCTTTGAAAATAATCCACAAGGGTTCTAACAATATGATGACTTGTTTCTAAACTTTTGATTGTTTTAATGCCAAAAATTCTCGTAAAAATAATCCAACTTCTAGATTTTAACAAAGCTAAAAATAATTGACATTTAGCGGCATCAAATTTTGGTTCAAAATATTCTTTAATGATTTATCTATGTTGAGGATATCTCATCTATGAGAATACTTTCTAAGGGTTTTGATATTGCATTTCATGAGATGAGAGGTTTGTTGGACAAAATAATGTTTTGTTGTGATCTTGCTAACAATTGATTGTGACAAGACACATCAGGCTTCATTACGGTATTTAGAACAAGATGTCTTACCAATTATTTGAAAAGCATCCACAAGGTTTCTAACAATATGATCACTTGTTTCTAAACTTTTTATTTTTTTAATGCCAAAAATTCTACTAACAATTATCCAACTTCTAGATTTTAACAAAGACAAAACAATTTGACATTTATCGACATCAGATTTTGGTTCAAAATATTCTTTAATGATTTTATAAGAATGATAATGAATAGTATGGTTAATTAACTTACCTTCAAGTGGTGCTAGACCACTTTCATCCTCCTATATGCATTTAGGAGTTCCTCACCACACACTACTCAATCTAGGTAGGGACAATGAACCCCTATTCTGACACTCTTGACCTCTATGTTGTGGAGTTAACAAGTTTGTTTTCTTTCCCCTTCAATCACTAGAGGATAAATTCTAAGAGGAGAGTGGGCATTGCCGTGATTAGTTTCTGGAACATGTGAATGTCCAACAAGAGGCTTCACAAAAGGAACTTCTTCACCATAATGTTGTGCACCAGTTTCCTCTCTAATTTCATCTATTGTATAATAAGCTCCAGGAAAATACTCCATCATCTGGTCATCCACAACAACTTGTCTTGATGACATACTAATTAGATTGGTCTCTAATGAACTCTTGCACTTTTCTTGTCATGATGGAGGAGAAACAACAACATCATCTATTCCACTAGAAATTGGATTTCCCTATTCTGAAATACTACAGTTTTACATATGTAAATTTACCTTTTCTCTTTCTTCTTCTACCTTTTCAATGTGTATTTCTTTCCTTGAGGAATTTCTATCTTGATTCCACCAGTTTCTCATGTTTAAAGAGAAAAATTGGCTTCAAGGCACCCCACCAATTTTTTTTATTAGTATTACAAAAGAAGGCACAACTAACAATTCCATTTCCATGTGGAAACATTTGTCTTCGTATTACAAAATAGGATACAACTAACAATTCCAATTCCAATTGGACAAATTTGTCTTGGTATTACATAAGAAGTAACAACTAACAATTCCAATTGGACAAATTTGTTTTGGTATTACACAAGAAGACACAACTAACAATTCCAATTGGAAAAATTTGTCTTTCGATTCCACAAGAAGACACAATCAACAATTCCAATTCCACTTGGACAAATTTATCTTCCTATTCCTCCCACAATTGTATTGCAATAGAAAAAAGTTGTCTAGGCTTAGATGGAGATAGGGGCGTCTAGTTCATGCTCTAGGTCAATCTCTAGGTCATGGTCTACGTCATGTTCTAAGTCTAGATCTAGCTCTATGTCATGGTCTAGTTGATGGTCTAGGTATATCTCTATGTCTATGTCAAGGTATACATTATGGTCATCATATAGGTCTAAGTCATGGTCTAGGTCATGATCATCGTATAGGTCTAGGTCGTAGTCTAGGTCTTGACATGTCCAGGTCAAGGCCATTTATTTCCTTTTGATATAGAGATGGGGGGTGGAGAGAGAGGAATAAAAATAGTGTGAGAGGGGGAGAGGTCAAGACAAAGAGAGTTTGTGAGAGTGAGAGAGAGGCAAACATAGAGGGGATGTAAAGAGAGAGAGAGTGAGAGGAAGGGGGGTTAGATAGAAGAAAAGAGATAAAGGTGGGTAGAGTGGGGGAGAGAGAGGGAGGGGGATACAGTGGGAGAAAGAGAGAGGGTTAGATCCTTAGGTAAAGATAAAAGGGGCTATAGATGCATTGTTTGAGAGTGTGAAAGGGTGGGAGAGGAAGACCAAGGAGGGGGTAGAGAGAGAGACGTGGGAGAGAGATGGTGTATGTAGGAGAGAGAAAGGAGAGATAGTGGGAGGGAGGGGGAGAGAGGGAGGGAGAAGGGTGGTATAGATAGAATGTGTGAGTACAAATAAATAAGTTTTTGGTCATACATAATCTAGGGCATGTTGAAAACTGATTGCGAACAATACAAAATCAAGGAAATTTAACCTTTTACACTTGTTACCAGGATGTAAATGGCTAAGGAAAACAGTCTAATATTGAAGAGAGTAAAAATAGATAAGTGTTCCAATAATACATAACCTATGCCAATATCATAAGAAAAAATCTCAAACATGGATTTTTGATAATATAAAATAAAACAATGGGAAATCCTAGAGAGACATGAGAAAACATGACAATGAAATCAAAGCAAATCACCAAAAAGGTAAGAAATGTGAAAGATAAAATTATTTTAAAATGAGTTAAGAAAAACATTAAAATAAGGATATATATTCCCTATAAATAATATCAAGTCCAATAAAATATTATGCTTATATTAAAATCAAAAGGAAGAATCAGCGTACCATAATCATCATTAAACCATGTGAAACCATTATTAAACCATATGTGAACCATAATATCCATAAAATATCATTATTAAACAAGAGGTATAGGCATAGTGCACTTAGTGATCCGGATTATTTTCAGCACGAAATGAGAGCGGAGATATAATAAAGAAATGCACAGAGATATTGCAGATATTCAATAATATAACAGAAATGTATCAGAGATGCAACCATAAACACAGATATATAGTAATACATGATTTCTATTAATCAAAGAAATGTAC
>ML795482.1:196771-211151 GCA_009831015.1 Picea engelmannii | reverse complement strand
GAGGGAGAGAGAGAGAGAGAGGGAGGGAGGGAGGGATTGAGGAGAGAGAGAGAGAGAGCGACAAATTCGAAGAGGGGGGAGAGAGAGAGAGGGAGTGTGTGAGAGAGTGTGAGGCATGGAAATGTAAGGTCTAGGTCTTGGTATAGGTATTGACATGGGCTTCCATGTCTAGGTCAAGGCCATTTATTTCCTTACCATTCCTTACCTTGCAATTTATCAAAATTTCTATTCTGTGAAAGTGTGAGAAGGAGAGATAGGAATACAAAGAGGGGTGTTAGAGAGTGAGTGTGTTAGAGTGTGGGAGGGAGAGAGAGGAATACATAGAGGGGGTATAGAAAGAGTGTGTGTGACAGTGTGGGAGGGAGAGATATAAAGGAATAGAAGTACAACAAAGAGAGTGTGTGAGAGTGTGAGAGGGAGAGAGAGGAAGACACAGTGCGGGGAGGAGAGAGAGGTAAATGTAGGAGAGAGGGGAATATGTAGGAGAGATAGAGGAGATATATTGGGAGGGAGGGGGAGATAGAGTGAGGAGGGGGGAGAGAGAGACCGTCATAGGTGGAGAGATAAGGACAAAGAGGAGGGGTAGATGTAGGGGAGAGAGAGAGAAAGGGATAGAGAGAGAGAGAGAGGAGGAGGATTGGAAAATAAAAAATATCTTATAGGAGTGCGTGTGTGCTCTGAGGAACACATGCATATTATTATAGAACATGTGTGTTCATAAAGCATATGCACACTCTTAAGAATGGGTGTGTTTTCTTTTGAATTCAAATTCTTTTGGGTGGGATTGACAACATGTATGAAGACTTGGTTTCCTTAGATCTAAGTTTGAGATGACAAACCTAGTGATTTGGTCCTCAAATTGATAAAAACCTCCATTTTTGTGAATACCTTTCTATATATATATATATATATATATATATATATTCGACATTAATTTTCTATAGGATAAAGAATTTAGTTGTTGAAAAACTAAATACATAAATAGAGTCATCTATGCAAATTCCAAATATATAGTTTTTTTTTAAATTAATATTGTTTACTATTTTTAATCTATTTTTGTCTTTGCATATATAAAAATCCTAGAATACACACCCCTCTTCTGCTATAATGTTTTTTCGTCTTAAATATTTATCAAATGAGTTATATGCCACACTAGGGGATACCAATATCTATGATCTAAAAAAGAAAAATAAATTATTTTGATCACGTTAAGACCCTCTTAGACTACAAGAAAAAAATGTTGGATTATTCACTAATACTGAGAGGGGTTTGAATCAAGATTAAGCACCTTTTACCACTTTTAATCAAAATATGTAAGAAATTAAAATATCAACAATTTATCACTTATGATTTCATTCAAGATGCCATAAACATAGAACCACAAATACAGAATACATAAGAATTTTACGTGGAAACCAAAATGGGAGAAAACCACGGAATGTTTTCTTATATATAAGAAGATTACATTAATAGGAAGCACCAAATTCCAAGCATCTCCAACACTAACTAGATGGAGACAGCAACCACATGTTTATAGGATCCAACTTGAACTAAGTTACTTCCTAAATTATCCAGCTCCAACTAGAAGGAGGCTCCAAACCCATTCCTTACCCCTTTCTTCCTCCATTTAATATAAATGATATAATCAACCTGCCATTGTTACTGTCACTAATACTAATACAACCCCAATAACCACATAAAAACTATTCCAATATCTCCAAGAATATCCTCCAAATCATGTGCTCAAAATCATAACGATATGCATTAAACCATGTGCCAAGATAAACCTCAAGAATGTGCCAAAATATCCTTGATATGCTTCAAACCATGTACAAAGGATATGCCTTAAACACATACCAAAATATCAAAGATGTACCTCAAACGATGTGCCAAAACCTGGAAGATATGCCTCAAGCATATGCCAAAATTGCCAAGATATAACCCTCAAAACATACATAAATACATGCACCTTTTAACATTTGAAAACCTTGTGCATGATATCATAGATCAACAAACCTTATTTAACTGCAACATCAAGAGAATAGCACCTTCCTCAAAATTTTCCTCAGCCTTGTGGAGCTAGACCAATCAACAGTTGGGGCCTCATGTGAAGATGCTTGGACAACCATCGGGAGCATCATGAGACACTCTATACTTGACCTGTTGGGTTATGCTGAAATAGGTTTTTCTGAAAACCCTTCTCCAATCTGTGGCTCCGAGCACTTCCTCCTTCACAAAAATCCTCTACTTCACTTTTTCTAAGGCATCACATCCTTTCTTGATGATTAAATGAGAGGTCGTTTATGTGTATTTATACCCTTCCAAGTAACTTATTTACTTGATATTTAAGCCGACATCTAACTTCTTGTTTGTAAAAAAAATTATCCTTTCCTTAAATTTAGGGTCGACTTCTAACCTCTTGTCCTTATATCCATGGCTTCTTGACCATACTTCAAGGATTCAAATTTAAGAGAGAATAAATTCTCAACTGTGAGGAACCATGTGGCATGGCACCTACCATTGAAAACAGATTGATGAGAGCTATCAATCCATGAATTTGTTTTATGCATTTGCAATGTCCTCCATACTCTAATCAACTTAGGGGTTCATGAACACACCTTCAGGGATTCTTAACTACTTAACCACTTAAGCATATTTTGAGGGATTCTTGTAGACTTCTTCAAAACATCTTGTTGTGAGGGATATGCTTAAAGCTAGACCATAAGGGGACCACTTTGGAGACTTCTTTAAATACACCCATCACTTCTAGAGGCTTCTAGACTTCTTCTAGGGTTGAAATCAATGACAACTAATTTTCCAACAATCTCCCACTTTGGGGTTGATGAAAATACTCATACTCTCCCTATGACCATTAATCCCCCTGTCTTCAAGAACTCCCCTTATCTTCATGATTTTATTATTTCTATCCCTCTTTGACATCAATGGAAAAGGGTAACTCCCCCTAACAATTTCTCTCCCCCTATATTCTTTGAAAAATGTTGGGTAGATCACTTTCGGGAAAAAAATACTCCAAATTTTTGTCGAAGATACTCAAAGGTATCACTTGGGAGAGGTTTGGTGAGGATATCTACAATCTATTATTTTCCCCCATTGTACTCCAACTTGATATTATTTTATGTGACTTGTTCTTGTATAAAGTGTAACTTGATAGGAATATTCTTGGTCTTAGAATGCATCACTAGATTCTAGGAGATACTTATAACATTGATATTGTCATAGAATATTGAAATAGGATCATCATATTTTACTTGTATGTCTTGCAGGGGTTGCTTCATCCAGAAGACATGAGTATAAAATGTTGTTTCCACAATATATTCTACTTCTATCATAGACAAGGATACTGAGGATTGCTTCATACTTAAACAAGACCCCATATAATCACCCAAGTAGAATGTTTCTCCACTAGTAATTCTTCTATAATAAATTATTCCTTCCCAATCTACATTTGTGTAGGTGACCATAGGCTACTAATTCCCTTTCAGATACCACAATCCAAACTTTGTTGTTCCTTTGAGATATTTGGAGATCCTCTTTACCGTCGTAACATGAGTTTCCTCTAGTGCTTCCTCAAATCTTGCAGCCTTTCCAACTACTTGCATCACATATAGTCTTAAGGTAGTCACCTAGAGAAAGTTTCCAATCATCGATCTATAGAGTCTCAAATATGCTTCCTTATATTCATCATCTTTTCTCAACTTGCAACCGGTCACCATAGGAGTACTTACAAGTTTGAAATCTTCCATTTCAAACTTCTTCAACATTTATTTGATGTACTTCATTTGGGAAATGAAAAATAGATTCATCTAGCTGAGATATATGGAGTCCCAAAAATAAAGTCAACTCACCAAGTAAGGACATTTCAAACTCACTCTGCATGTCTTTGGGAAATGTCTTACTCAACATGTCATCATCACTTCCAAAGATGATGTCATCCACATATACTTAAATGAAAAGTATGTTGTCCCAATCCACTTTTATGTAGAGGTTACTATCTGAATTTCCTTTTCTCCTTTTCTAAATCCTTTTTGTTGTAAGTACATGTCCATTCCTGAATATGAGGCTCTAGGGGCTTGCTTGAGTCCATACAAATCTTTCTTAATTGGGTAAAATAATGAAGATAGGTGTCTATTTTGCTTGTTTTATGAGAAACAAACCTATATTTTCACAAGTTCCTCAACTTCTAACATAAAAAAATATTTATTTTATTTAGAATTTCAATTTATAGTAACAACAAAACTTGTAATGATTTTTTTTTATCTTTCCAATGACTATTTTTCAAATTGCCTTTATGAAAATTTGATATGTCAATTTGACAATTGTTTAACAATATGTTCCTTAAACATGAAAGGAATGATAATGAGTTATTGTTTCCCCCAACAATGTATCTATTATTAAACTTGTTTTTTTAACAAATGAAATATACTGCAACAATCTAGAAAGACTATATTTTATTATGACTATAATTGTGAATCTAACGAATGAATTTTATAATTTCTAGAATTTTTTTAAGTTGACCAAGCAGAAAACATTGAAGATTTTAAACACATGTTTTCCTCCACCTTGTATCTATCTTGATTTTTACTTAAAAGTAAAATCTAAAAATACCCCTTTGAAAAGAACACTTTAAGGATTATGAATATATTTTTTTTTTAATTTTTCACTGTGTATTTTTAGAGATACAGATATTTCATTTCACTGAATCATAATGTTTATTAAAAACTTTATGCAGTGATTTTTTTAAAAAATTAAATAAAATTAGATAAAAAGAATGAAAATGAAAACAAATTATAGGAATTGAAAGTAGATTCAATTTTGCAAATGCTGGTGTCATTTTTGAAACAAAATTCTGAGTATTTGTAGGAGTCCGCAACCTCCAAAGTTCAAGTAAGCTTGGGGGAATTCTCTGGTTTCTGGATATAGTCCCAATTTATAGTTTTCAGCTGAAAGAATCTTTTGGCCGAAGCAATGTTCTTTCAGCCGAAAAACTAAATTCTAATGGAAACCTTCAAAACTAAACGATTTCCAAGGTTTTTGGCTGAAAAAACCTTGTTTCAACCGAAAGATGGTTGAGCGAATTTCGTCGGTCAGAAAAAATGAAAAGACACGTTGTAACGTTTCATTTCACACCAAATCGTATAAATACTCTTTCGGACAAACACATTTAACACAATTCATTGCTTGTTTGATCGTTTTCTAGAGCACCTAAACAAAGTTTCGAATCATCTTTTTGGTTTTTGTTGAATAAAGTAATTGATGTTTGTTCAAGTTTTTATTTGAATAACAATTTATATGTTGAAAGATAAATGTTGAGCATTTTTTCAAGGTGAAGTCTTTGTTGAACATATCTTTTATAGATAACTTTAAAAGTCATGGGAAACAAAAGTTTGCGGAAGAGAAAATTTGATCGCACTTGAGATGAAACTCACCATAACGAACAAAGGAAAGAGCATTATTGGAGAAATAAATGAGAATGTGGAAATATTAAAGAAAGAAACGATGATAATCTAAATAGAGATTTTCAACAAGAAGAAGTGCAACCGGGTATGCATGCACATATTGTCTATACTAAAAGTATAGAATTCAAATTTAAAATATTCTTTAATATAATTGATTGTAATTACGATTTGATGTTTTTCAAAAAAACATAAACAGATTTGTCTCATAATGTCGATGAAGACGTTGAAACCGAAAATGAAGCAGAAGATGAATTAGGCATGAACATAAATTTAGATAATACAAGATGAACACGTGTATATAGTTTAGTGAATTTATGTTCGGGTTTTGTTTTTTAATATAAACTTTAAATTGAAATATGCAAGAGAATCTATCAACATTGATGATGAAATATTAGAAAATCTTGATACTGACAAATTTGGGAAGAAACAAGCTAAACATTATATAAGATATCGAACTAAGAATATGTATAATATTTTTTTCAAAGATGAATTAGTAACAATACAAGCTCAACTTTTACTCTATCTAATAAATTCAAGAAAGTTAAAAGAAGATACATGATTATTGGGTATTCAAAAGTCGACAAAAGATATAAAGGTGAAACCGAATGTCTTTGACAATATAACTAGTGTATTAAAAGATTTTTGAAAATATCGAAAAAAATATGTCAGTGTTGCACGTAGAGCAATACAAACAACAGTTGTTTCATCTAGCAATATAAAATATCATTTGACAGAACACATGGAAAAAATGATCGAAACGTCAAGAAAAATATTGTACAAACATAGAAAATTTCGATTGCAAATAGATGCAAATGATGAGCTAGTTTTTTGGAAAGTGATTTCTAGACAACCCTACAAAGATAGACTTGTAGAAAATTTTAAAGAATTGGCCCGCAATTGTTGGTTGACAGAATCTCGTGTTTCACCACATACAAGGGATGTGTTGCGATGAAGAATAGAATGAAAAAAACTATGAAGAAAATAAAAAACATATATTGTCAATGACACAAATAGAATTGTTCAATAAGTTCAAAGAAGAGCACAAAAAAGTTAAAATTTCCATCAATACATTTGTGGAACAAAAACCATGTTTTGTTAGACCTATCATTGTTTTTGACAATTGTTGTTGTCATTATCATGTGGAATTTGAGTTGTATTACGACACTTTTCTTGATTTTGGTAAAAATTTATGGCCAAGTTCACCTCCTCCTTCCACATTCCGTGCTTGTATATATGAAATTCTATGTGAAAGAGAAGGTGATGAATTATTTTACAAAAAAACTGTGTTGGTGGAAAGAAATGTGATCATTGTGGAAATCTAAGTTTGTTTCACTCAAAGTATCCTATTGATATGAATGATCAATCATTTTCTAATATAATAGTCAATTGGAAAATATATGAATATATCAACAACACAGCTCCACATTCTTCAAATGTTATTTCCAAAATGATTGATTTGAAAGTAGATAAAATCTGTGTGACAGATTTTTTGAAGAAGTTTGAGGAATAAATTTATAAATAGACCAAGCATTCACATAGAGATTGATGGAAAGACCTACAATTCAAACAATCTCATGAAGTGTTTCCACCAGGGACAATTTTGTTTATAGTTGATTTTGCAGAGAATTACCCATTCGTTGCATATAAAGAAATACAGAGTGAATATTATCATTCTGATCAAGTCCCGATACTTTTCCACATTCTATATAGACATTCTCAATGGATTCTTGATAACATAGAACACACCAACGAAAATCGACATGTTATTAAAGAATATCACTTTTATATAAGTGATGATCAGGCACACAACACACATTATGTACACCATTGTTTTGATAAATTTTATGATTCATTGAAAGAATGCGAAATCAAATTTGATCGGCATTGGATATGGTCAGATGGGTGTGCGGGTCAGTTCAAATCTTCACGATCATTCTATTGGTTATGTCGTATTCATAAAAAATCAAACATTACACATTGTTGGAATTTTTTTGAGACTTGTCATGGAAAAGGAGAGCACGACGGTGCAGGGGCATGTGTAAAACAATCACTTCGAATGTATCATATGAATCCTCATGCCGATCGATTTGAATCCGCCGATCAAGTTGTTGAATGGTGCAAAATGGCACTATGACATGAATATAATCCGTCAAGGGATGTGCATAGGTGTGTCTATATATATATATATATATATATATATATACATGTTACACATGCACACAAGATATTTTTATTTGAACGTGTTAAGATTTATATTCAATTTTCAATCATTTTCTTGAGAGATTTCAAGTTAACATGTTCTTGTTTTTTGTAAGTTTTTTTGGTATGTTGGAATCCAAGATGTAAATAGATCAATCCCATATGACGTCAGTACAATACATGGGACATGAAAAACACATTTAGTTAAAACAAAACATTATCAAAATGTGTTTGCATTTGATAGAAGAAATGAGTCTTGTTTTTGTTCAGTTTGCATAGAGGACACATAATCCATAGATATTTGAGAAAAAAAAATGTAGAATATGTTAAAGATTGGAGACATACCAAAATTAATATAAAAGGGAAAATTCCACTTGCAATCTTAGAGGAGATGGAATCAAATGAAACTATAGTGTCAGTTGATGACGATAACGTTTCTGATCTTGTTAGAGAAGGTAATTTTTATGTTTAATTTTTTTCAAATAACTTGTAGATGTACTTGTGTGATAATTTAACACGAACTATTTGTTGTCCAATATATCCAATTGTTTGCAGGAGATGTCTTTTCCATGGTTGCACCTATAGACAACACTGAAAACGTGAAATATTATTTGATGCGATGCACAAAACAAAAGATGAGGCTATTAGAAGATTTTGACGATAACAATTTTATATATGAAAGAGTATCCATTGTATTGAAAGGATATTTTTTTCAAGAAACCCATCAAACCGATACTCATGTTCACTTTCAAGACTACCAGTCAGATGTCACAAGTTGTTAATATAATCAATTGGTATGTGCAACACACATAAAATTAATAGAAGTTCAATAAAAAATAAAAAAATAAAGTTAGAAAATGGAAAATGTCCAAAGTTGATCATGAATGAATAATCGAAGATGGAATACCATTACAATTTTTTTAAACAACTGACATATGTACATTCCATAATTTTTTATTTTTCATTGAAAGTACATGTATTTATGAATATCTAGGATTCTAGAATCATTTCCAGTTTAGTTTACTTCCATGGTCCATTCAATTAAGAAAAGTTGTATTTCCCATGAATTATAAAGTTTGCCAAACCTTATTTACAATTTCAAGGAAGAACCTATAGGTTGTATCTAGGGAACCTAAATTGACCTATACTTTGGATGATTATACTTTAATCCTACAAATGAACCAAATCAATATACACAAATCCTTTAATGCATGTAACAAATTTACTACATATAGGATAAATGCGTTCATTATTTGCAATTTGATTGTTCAATGTTTTTTCATATGAAGAGGATGACTTCATATCAAAACTAAGACCCATTTCCATGTCATTATAAGGGACTATTGATGGCTTAGAAAAACTTTAAATTCTGATAAATTTTAATATCAATATAAATTTTAATGAAGATCGCTTACTTATATTAAATTTGATGACTTGTTTTGACTATTTTCAACCATATTTCCAAATCAAACAAAATTTAAATTATATGTGAGAATCTATAATTTTCATTTCACATTTTCTTGAATATTTTATTGTGAAATTACATAAGAAACTATAAAATTTGATGATTTTTTTAAATCAAGAAAATAGTATATTGAAATTATTTCATCCAATATTTTATATAAATAAACATAGTGCAAGTAAAATCAAGACAAGACAAAATATTACATGAGTGATCTCAATATCTCTTCTATATCTTCTTGTTCTTTTATTAGCTATTGTTATCATCTTTGTATTTTTCTCATAGTTGTTCGTATGAGAAAGAAGGCGAATTCAAAGACCATTAAAACATTTCATTGAGATGTTGATGTAAATTGAGATTTTGATGTAAATGTGAGACCATGTCTCTTTGAAATATCGAAATGATAAAGACCATGTAGATGTCCTATGTTCAAATTCAAGTGTGTGTAGAGCCCCTTGTGTGTGTCTCTATTACCTTTTAATATTTCTAGTGGAATTCTTCATTCTTCCATTTTTTCAAGTGATTCTTTCTTTCTATATCTTCTAACCCATTGTTACACTAATTTTCTTCTTTCTTTCTTTCTTTTTCACGCGAAAAAAACAGTTTCACTGTTATTCTATTAGAATCAAATAAAACTTTTTGTTACATATGGATCTAGAAAGTGCTGATAAAAAAATATTTGTAGTCTTTCCTTCCTTCAACATTTTTACATTGTAGTAAAGTTATAAAAATTCATCTAGTGTCTTATAAAAAATTATTCAAAAAATATACATTTGTAAAGATCCAATAATTTTATGTACATACAAAAATTCCATCAACAATTTCTTCGTAAAAGAGCCAGCCATAATTTCCTTTGAGTGCCTTTTTGGAGAGGTTGTCTGCTACTTTGTTGAACTGTCTATGTACATGCATAAATTTGATAGATTCAAATCTATTATTTAAACTTTTGATCTTGTCTTGCTAGTTGTTGAGATATATCAACTTCAGGTTGGATTTGGAATTTATCCAGTCGATAGTGACCTTGGAATCTGCTACAACCATCAATGTTTTTATGGAAAAGATGGAAGGGAGTAATAATAGTCCCCATAGGCCCAAGAGTTCAGCTTTATGTTGAATTTTATTTGTCCACAATGAAATATGTTGAATTTTATCAGTCCCCATAGGCCCAAGAATAGTCCACAATAAAACATGTTGAATTTCGTCATGTGTTTTTGAACAGTCCACAGTGAACATAAAATGAAGCATTTAAATTAATACATAGTAGGAAAGTATTTAAGAGTTTGATACTTAATTTTAATGCATTGTAAGAAGGAGAATATACAAAACATTAGTTCAAAACTAACAACTTTGCCACTTTTTTTTCCATCAACTTAGTGTAGACACCTTCGAGCATTGGTGAGACCACCACAATATATCAAGCCAAGTCTTGAACCAAACCAAAACAAACTTATTCTTACATTAGTAATGGTGTTTAACAGATTAACAACAAAGAAATTTTATTTCAACATTGACATAGTAAACATAGAGACTCTCATCATTTTAATTTCATATAGATATCTATTGGTGAAATGGAAACGCCACAAGCCTACCATCTATGGAACATAAATAGTGGTTCAATGAAGAAATGGAGAAAACACAAAATTAGTGTCCTATAAAGACAAAAGTTAGAATATGAAAACCATATTTATGTTACAGCTAGCTTAAAGAAGAAAATCAATATTACTAAAATAAAAACAAAGTCTTATAAGCTTCATAGTGAAACTCTCATTGAACAAATCATATAAAACAATATCGTAAAACATAAATTAACCTTTTGAGAAATCAAATATGAGACAATAAATTGATATTTTGAATTCCAAAAATATCACACACACACACACACACACACACATATAATCAAAGTCTGAATAGTTACACTGCCAAATACATAGGTTCCACATCCATTTTAGGATGATAACAAAAAATAAGACATTTAACTCAAAAGTTATGGACTCTAAGCCATCGCTTTAAGATATATCACTTCATACCTGGAATTGACACCTGCAAAAAAACAGAATTCAAAAACTAAAAATTTACAATTCAAACATCCGAAATAAATCAAAATTCAAAAATTGTGATGAAAACAAAATTGACATACATACCAAAAGAGTTAACTCTCATCCTCCAACATACTCTTTCCCACCAAATATAATGTAAACATATTTTCCACCAAATATAATTTAGACATATGTCACAATAAAAAATAGTAATAAAAAAAAAAATAACACATATTAGCATATATACTTTAACTAAATATTAAATAAACAATAAAAAATAATAACATACCCAACCACTATTAAACAGATTTAAGATAGTTACTCTCCACATTAAGTATAGATGATTTAAACAATTTGTAAAATCTTATCTAAAATCTTAAAATAATTTAAAGAGTAAAATTGTGTTCTTGGTAAAAACAAATCGTGTTCAGAGTTAGATAATAATCTAAAAATAAATATAGAACTGTGTATGAAGAAAGTTCACAAATCTCCATATTAAGTCATTCTTCCAATGAAATACTTATCTCCTTGTAGATAAAGTCCCAAATCCTTCAGGTGAAATTCCCACCCCAGATGATGTTATTTGATCTTATTTACTCAGCACTAAAATACTAATCTCCTCAGCACTAAAATACTTCTCTCCTCTTTTGCAGTGGTCATATAATCAAATTCCATAATTCCATTTCAAATTAAAGGACTCATAAATATCCATATTAAGACATTCTTCCAAAAAACTACTTATATCTATGAAAGTTCACAAATCTCCATTTTAAAAACCATTCTTCCGGAAAATACTTATCTCCTCTTTCTGCGTTGGAATAGATCTTCTCATATAATCTTTCATGTACATGAAGAAAAGACAAATATGCACATGTATATTAAGTCATTCTTCAAAAACCAATGAAATATTTCATCTTTGGGATGTATTCATATTACATATAATCAAATCCGCATTGAAATTATGTGTGATCTAGTTAACATATACAATATGTGTGAGCTAGCTCAGATATACATATCTGTGAGTTAGCTCAGATATACATATGCATATATTATTTGTAAATCTACTTCAATTTTGGTTTTTGTGGTTAGTAACCAATTTAGTTAAGAGTTTGACAATACCCTAGCAAGAAATAATTCACTTCGGTGTATGTAGAAAACATAAATGTCCATACTACACCATTCTTGGACGAGAAATCAAGGAATGTAATCGAAGAAAAATTATAAACTTTCCCTTTTCTAATGTGAGATAGAGCCCGTTCTCAAATAATCAAATGTTCAAGTTCAAAATTACGTCTTCATCATGATCTAAACTTAAATAAGTTTGAATGTACACCATTTAAGACAATGATAAGATTATATAGGGGTTCTATATACTTCAAAATAATTGATCAAAGCGTTGAATAGGAAAGGCTAAACTAAAAATTTGAGAAAACAAAAATTTGATGAAAGTCAAAGCAAATTAACACTTTTATATAAAACCCCAACATAAAATTAAATTAAAACTCAGTAATGTTCAATGAACATACATTTATGAATCATCCTGAATGGACACATCCTTCCCAGGTATGGGTATTTCCTCCGCTTCCTCCTCAATCCCGATGTCCCTCCCAAGCAAACTCTCAGGTACTCTCTTCTCCACATTACCCTATATAACACATTTCAAATTTGAAAATTAAATTTAAATAATTATAACACATTAAATTTAAATGATTTTAACACATTAAATGATACATGTGAAATCCCACCCTCTTCAAACTCTCCCAATGAGAATTGAGACAAGCCTCCCCAAGTAGTAGGGGATGGAATAGGGATCTACGAACACCAAAACTAAGAACTAAATCTAGGATTCAATGTGTTCACATTTATACAAAATTATAAATGTTGTTTATGTTATTCAAAATATTGGAGATTAGACAGCTAAAGTGCTCATCTATGGATATTAGAAAGCACATACCTGATTCAACTCATCCAAATTTAAACTTGTGGAATCAAGGCCCCTATTTACTAGAGATTCATTTAACATATCTCCAAACTACAATTAATGAAAATAACAACTTGATTATTTCTATGCATACAATGATATCTAAATTTAAAATTCGAAGTAAACTATCCTAAAATATGTAAAAAATTTACTAACTAGAACACATACCAATCTGTTGTTCGGGTCATCATTATGAATGACCTTCTTCCAACCATCATGGAATTTTTTTTCATACTCCTTAAGATCTTCTACTAACATGGTATCTAACTCTACATATGTTTTATAAACAAATATGGCCCAAGAATTGACTTCCGCTCATTGACAATTCAAGCCAACATCAACACCATAAAAATCACTTCCAAATTTTTCCCGATTGCATTCCTAGCCTCTTTTCCAACCTATGATGAAACTCACAACTCTAAATGTGAATAAAATTCTCTTGTTGGGAGATATACTAAAGTTCATGGAGGCCTCGACAATGTCACATTTCAATATGCCCAATTTCGATCATATCTTCATCCTTTACAAGTCCCATAATAATAAGACGATAGACTAGTATAATCAAGTTTCTTCTAAAATAGTGTGGAACCTCATCGTTCCATGACAATTTCCATATGCTAACAAAAATATGTTATACGGATGTCCTGCAATGTTAGGGTGCTTAAAATGTTTCACCTTCAACATCTTCTACTTTGGCCCATCTTTGAAATTGAACATCAAAATTGCGTTTCTTTTGAAAATTTGTTTTTTACTGCCTCCCATTTATCAAGGCTCATCACCTTTGACTTTTGTTACCTTATTAGATCGAAAAAACTGTAACATCCCGCTCTGGCACACTTACAAAACTTATTCTTTGAGGACACTTGCTCGCAAGTGATCTGGATTTTTATGATGATAAAACATTTAACCTTCATTATGATGCGTTAAGATAGATGACATGATGTTTTTACTACTTTGATGTAAACAGGTGTTGCTGACTCAGTTTCATTGAGTGTGCAGGGTTTCGGACCTGGAGGATGCAGAGGCATCGGTGGAACCCCCTTGGACTCCGAATTGAGTCAGGGAGTGTGCTATTTGGGTTAATTCATTTACGGTGATATTGCTTGTTTTGATGATATGATATTGATTTTATGATATGTTGTTGACGTTCTGACATGATGGTTGATGATGCAGGCTGACGATAGCTTGCCGACCAGACTCACATATGGAGTAAAGGGGCCACACA
>ML795482.1:177862-196669 GCA_009831015.1 Picea engelmannii | reverse complement strand
AAAAATAAAAAAAAAATAAAAATAGAAATAAAGGAAAGGAACAATTAATATAAATAAGGAAACTTGTAATAAAGAAAAGTTAATAAAGGAAAGTAAGGAAACATAGGGTATAAAGCAAAAAGGAATCAACAATTAAGGAGTTACTAAAAATCAACAACTTCAATTTAGGAAAGTTATTAAAAGCTGAGAGGGGATCTAGGAGCCTGAGGAGTAATTTTAGGAGCGACTATAGGAGGGGTGAGGGAAATGAGTCTTTTATTTAAATTAAAGAAAATAATTTTGGAGAAACATGGGGGATGAGTGACACTTGGACGACAGAGAATTTTTAGAGGATTGTCATTAAAAATTAAATTAATAATGATTTAGGGAAAGTAGGTGGGTCTCAAATTCTATAAAAGAAGGGAAAAGGAGGAAGAGGGGGATGAATGGTTAGCGTAACGTTACGCTGTCGGATTGTGGCTTGACTGGTTGCTTGTGAGGAGTTGGGAATTTCTCAGCTGTGTTTGGAGTGGTAGCTCAGCCTTGGAGGTGAGCTGAGAAACTAGTCTTAACTATGGATCTTGTGTGGCCCCTTTGCAGCTCGGGGGGCTAAGGGGGAAGCAGAGTACCCCTAGCGATTGGCTGGGAGGTACCGGTTAGCTCGCTACGGTCAGCAAGCAAGAGCAGTAACGAGCGCGGGACATCAATCAAGGTGGTCGAAAGGGAAAGGTACGCGCATTATTTGGTAGAGTAGAATGCTTGGATGTAATTCTTTGCTGTAATATTGTTGTTGTATATCCTTTTCATCCATCGCTCTGGACTGTATAAAATCATTTCTGCTATAATTCTGGACTGTGCAAATTTAAATGATGGTGCGGGAATGTGTAATTTTTAATATTGTTGTTCTGGAATTTTGACTGTGGGTTGTTTTTGGGGCGATCAATTCTATGGGCGTTCTCTTTAATTACCGTGGGCATTTTGTGGTGGGAATTTCATTTTATAAAATTACGGTCATGTCTTTTAAATTTATTGTCAATCATTTGCTAAACCACTGTCTTTTCGTTGGTGTCTCCTGGAAATCCATTTCATCTCTGGCAATTCGTTTTATCTTCTGGCAAATCGTTTAACCTGACAATTCATTTTACCTTTGGCAATTTGTTTTATCTTCTGGCAAATCGTGTAACCTAGAAATTCATTTCATCTCTGGCAATTCGTTTTATCCTTTGGCAATCGTTTTAACCTGGCAATTCGTGGTGTCTTCTGGCAATTTGTTTATCTTCTGGCAATGTGTTTTAATGGGCGTTTTAAATGATATGCGTTTTAATGGCATTTACCTCTGTATGCCTGGGCTGTGTGTAATGGTCTGTGTAGTTACCTTCTCGGCGTTCTTAGGTCAGACTAGGCATTAATATATCAGTTGCGTTTTTCCCTATTTTGGTCTGCGTTCTGATCGTGTGTTCATTCTGATTGGGCATTAATATATCAGTTGTGTTTTTCCCTATTTTGGTCTGCGTTTGATCGTGTGTTCATTCAGCCTGGTGCGTTTTATCCTACCCCTTTAAATCTTTTATTGATTTTCCTACAAATCCGTGCTCTATGGGCGTCTTATCCTACTATGTGCATTAACAGCGGTCAGAGTATACTCGTATCGTTATATCAACCTTTTTTTTCTTGTATAAATTTACTTAAATACTTTTTCGCATATGAATGTTTAACGTTCTTTATCTGATTCCTCACAATATTACCATCACAATGTGCTCGTCCAAAGGTGATTTCATTGATTGTCACCATCAAATGGGAATTATTTCCTTCACTGGTATAAAAGAGCTATTACCATTTTTACTGAAATAATTATAACTTTCCACATTAATCTTATATTATATTCACCATGTGCTCATATGACACTTTGCACCAGTTCACCATTTATGTGTTCATGTATCACTAAATGGCCCAGCATTGGATATTAAAATGAAATCTTTAATTTGACTCATACCCATGAAACCTCGGTGGTGGTTATTATAACCTTCTGTCCTTTAAGTGAAAAGTTTTTATGCTTTATATATATATATATATATATATATATATATATATATATATATATATATATTCGATGCTGTAACTATAACATGGGGTATTAGTGGGTCGAGTCCTTGGCCTTTAATTAATATCCATGTAAGTGTATAACATAAACAAAGATTGTAAATAAAATGTCATTGGTTATCAAATCTGATCCCACCCATCAATCTCAGCCTTAGTGTAATGACACCAAGTTTTTAACCATTTATTTTTTTAAATCTTSATAAACATGATCTCATGCTATCATAATTTCAACGTCTATTTTACTTAAGTAACTCAGGAATATTTACTTATATTTTGATTCTTRCTTTTAAATAAATAGWCCTCGTGATAMCATGAMARATTAATTATTCYTTCTATCCAAACTMATATAATGATTMTGATCTCRGTTTGATCRMCATCATCCAMAAAATGTATATTATTGTAAYGTGTATTATTCCTCTTCTCATTATTTATTCTAGTTAKAATTTTTCATTATTATYCCYCTTCTCYTTATTTATTCTAGTTAKGAGGTCATCTTTAAATGCTATTRCCTTTAAMAACATTGTCATGTTTRAMCATTKTATTTTATATATGTGGTCATTTTGATYATGATGTTACCTTGTTACTTTTAKTTACAAATATGATGTTAGTCTTGTATATTTACAATAGTGTAAGGGTTTTGTCCCTTAGTGGAAAGTTTACTAACATTTTACTGTTTGAGCAATGTAAATGTAATACCCTCACCTTGGAAAAATGCTATGTAGTCTTGATAACTCAGGAGCGTAAGGACATTGTTATTTTTTTACATTGATGTGGTAGTATAATGAATATGGAGGTTAATTCATTATAATGACATTAAATTCTTTTATAATTTCAACACAAGGGGTAAGGCCCTTAAACTAAGGGCAATAATTCAATTAGATCTACCTTATAACTAATGTACTCATGGCTTAATAAAATCAATGGAGAATTTGGCTAGTAATCAATCACGGATGAGTCATAGACATTGCCTTGTCATTAATTTTAATGGTCGTCATCCGAGTCCTTGTCTTGCGCCTTCTGTAGAAGACGTGGTTGCTCTTTCATCTATGGTTGCGCTGGGTTGTAATAATTTGTCGATTGGACTGCTTGTGTCGGGGGGGATATAGACACCTTCAGTAGCCTTAGCATATATGTCTGTGTGTATTTTCTGTGTAATGGATCCAGTGCCGTATCAAGAGTCTCGGGCCCTTTAAAGGCAGGGTTTCCACTCTTGCGACACACCTGACGGAGGTTACTAGTTTCTGCCTGAGTAGTCGGCCAGGAGCCTGTCTAATCTTCTTTCGAGAAGACACAAGACTAAAAGCCCTGCTTTTCTGTGCGGAAATAGTAAACTCTACTGTTGGATTCTTCCATCTGTGACTGTACTGTACTTAACACCTGGTGTCCTTTTCTGCTTACAGCTGCTAGTTGTACGCCTTATGTCTAGGGGCGTTTATTGCTTGTTGTCACTGTGATATGTCGGGATCGTCTTGTTCCTCTTGCTTGCGTCTTGTTCTAGGTCGGGTTACTAGTTTCTGCCTGAGCAGTCGTCCAGGAGCCTGTCTAATATTCTTTCGAGAAGACATAAGACTAAACGCCCTGCTTTCCTGTGCAAAAATGGTAATCCTAACACCATGGACTCTTCCCTCTGTGTTCTTACTGTGCACCCCCAATATGTCTTAATGTTTGTGTGGTGCGCCTTATGCCTATGGTTGCATATTGTTGCAGTTACTCGTTGTGTGCCTTCATTCTTCTTGTGTTGAACATTGTGGTTGTGTCTTGTTGGTTGTCGAGTGGCGACGTAGAGTCAGGTGTGTTTGTTACTTCTACACGCGCGCACACACCTTAAACAAAAAAAAAAAAAAATTTGCACCTGTTCTCAGTAAAATTTGTTTTTTATTGCCTCCCATTTATCAAGGCTCGTCACCTTTGACTTTTGTTAACTTATTAGATCGACAAAACTATCAATGGTTGGCCCCATCTTTTGATATACATCCATAAAATTTTGCAATGAATGCAAAACAATATGCAAGCTTTGTTTACTCTCCTGAGGGAGTTCCAAGACCTCCAAATCATTTTCCAACCTCCTTTTAAGACCTGATCATTACTCAAGGGTCATTTCTTAAGTAATCCCTTCCCAGGGAAGTTCATCACCAACATCCGAAGGATAGGTGGATGTAGGTGTGTAATATTTTGTTTCTTGATAACGCGGCCTCCTAAATCCACCTTCACCCTCTGCACCAACATTAGAATCTTCGTGACACCCACTCTCTCTTTCATTGTCGTCCCTTAATCTAAAATCATTGTCTACACACACATTTGAAAGTAATTACAACATTTAACTTGACATAAATTTAAAGACACAAAAATACAAAAAAAATTAAAAAAATCAAAGAAAATTACCAAAAATATTATCTTGTCATGAGGTATTCCCTACATTATCAGTTGTAGGAGTATCAATGTGCAACCTATATAAGAAGGATGCATCCATAGCACTTTATTGATCACTTTCTACAGTTGATCTATTCATGGGCTTGTTTTATAATCTCCTCTGATGAGATTGTTGTTGGTCACTTGGAGTCTCAGTCGAAGAAGGAGTTCCTTTTCTTCTTTCTTGGGAAACCCTAGAGAATTTGTGAGGAATGTTTGGAGAATCCCATTGATGCAGACACACATTTCTCTACTAAGGGTTGTGCGACCTCCCAGTCTAGGATCGATCAAGATACTGAGTTTGATTGACTCTCAGGGTCTATGCTAGACCCTAGACACACTAACACATGTCCTTTCTCCAAATGCATAGGTCGTCTGAGACCCGCGGATTCTCTCCCAAGTGTTGTTTGAACCTCAATGCCAAGAGAGTGCTAGATCCTCTCTGCTAATCCCTTTCTCCCTTATGACCACTAGCGGTGACCACATGCTCCAGCAAAAGGCACGTCATGATTTTGCATTTCACGACCCTGGGAGCGCTGCTACCTCCCTTCACCCGATAGTTGAAATCGCGATGACCCGAGATATATGGTCCATATCTTCCCTTGATCGACGACTATGATCAGGTCGAAATTTTGCGTTTTGCGACTTCGGTGTTCCCTTGCCTCCGTTCTCCCAATAGATGAAATTGTGATGGCACTCGATCAATGATCCAGGTCTCTCCTCAGATTAGACGGTCACAATGATTTTGGGACTTTGTGCTTCATGAAGTTGGAATACTTTTCACCTTTGATCCCCCGATCCCCAAAATGTCAATATTTCACCCTGGACAATCAACGGTCCGGATATATCCTGGATCCAAGGACTCAAATCAAGTCGTGAATTCAGGCTTCGTGAATTCTTAGCATTCCACCCTTTGACTTCTCCACAATGCGAGTTAGCGAAATGATGGTCTTTCACTACACGTCCCTCCCAGTGGATGGTCCCGATTCTCTAGCATTCAGATCGAATGACTAAGATCTTTTCCCACTTACGATTACGCTATCTTAAAAGATCTTCTAGGTGTTCAAAGGTTTCGAACTTTCGTTCCTTCGATGAGTCCAATTCTTGGATCTATTTAACACTTATGAAAAGTGTTACCCCTCTTGATCTTGGTCTTCTGAATACTTTGACTTCCCATGCACACCTTGCATTTACGGGATTCAATAACTCATATTTCGAAGGATTTCTCGAAGAGAAATTCCTCTCGCTTTCCTGACTCTTTGACGCTTAGTCAAATATCGGGTCTGTGCACTCCTTGCACCAGAACTTCACACAAGGTTAGGGGTCTTGTGGATGACTATGCACTCCTTGCACCAGTCTCTTTTCACTCCTTCCAAAGGGAAATTTTTGTGTTATCTATTCTGAGCTTCGAAATCGAAACATATTCCGTCAATGCACTCCTTGTGTTCTATGTGCACACCTTGCACTACTTCCACAGAAGAGAAACAATTAAAACTTATCCTAACATTCACAGTTCCATCTACTAAAAAATGAGATCCATTCATTCTTTCATGAAAACACAATACAGATAATTGCAAATAAGTTTCATGCTATGCACTGGATCAATTCTCCTCTGTTCTATTTCAAAATGAAGAATGGTTACAACTGTAAATGAACAATCAAAACTACTGAAAATATCAATTTCCTACTATCTTGCAGCTAACATCTTCTCTACAACCACTACCAACAAATGACTCACTAACCCCTCATTCAGGCGTACAAAAAATTTATTTATTACCGAGAGTTCTTACAGTTCCCCCCTGACTACTTTTCTACTCTAAAACTTATACTAACAACTATCTAGACAAGTCGCATTCTAGAGTCATCGTGGAATCTCTCATTTCGCTCGTAATCGTCCAAGCATGCCTCCAGATTTTCTCAGCCTAACTTCAATCATGCCTCCAAAATTAATTTAGGCTCTGAGTTAAGGAGGCTTCAAAATTTATGCTATAACTTCTAGTGTTGAGCTCTCGTACAGACTTCTAGATTTTGATGGTCCTTGCTCCACGCGAGTGATAGCTATGCTCCTGCATCATACTCCCCTTGACAAAAATTCATGGACTCTTGTCCATGATCTCCTTCACTGAATTTCCATGCTTCTGGATAGCATCTTCAATTTCCCAACTGGCATCTTCTATTAGGTGTCTCTTCCACTTGACCAGATATTCAAAATATCTCTTCCTCCTGATCTTTTTTTCAATTCTCTGATCCACGATCTTCTCCATTTGTGGCTTCTCTGCTACATGCATTTGTTTCTCCCACTGGATATTCTCTTGATCTTCTGACCCCTCTGTGGCATCTTTCCTATAAGGATATAGGTCTGAAACAATGAATATGGACGATATTCAAACACCATCTGGAAACTCAATCTTGTAGGCATTTGCATCACACTTCCTAAAGATCTTACATGGTTCTATCTTTTTCATCGTTAACTTATTATATGTTCCCCTAGGGAACCTCTCTTTTCTGAGATGTCCCAGAACTTTATCTCCTACTTCAAATTGAATTTCTTTGCGATGTTGATCCACTCTATGCTTGTACTCCTGGTTAGAACTCAGCAACTGTCCTTTGATATGATTATGGAGCCTCTGCATTTCTACAGCAAAATCTTCTACTTCAGCACTCCTGATCTCACCATGTTCCAAGTCTCTCAACTCATATACTCCCCTGGGTTGCATTCCATACAATATTTGGAATGGGATTTTCCAAGTGCTCCTGTTTGGTGAATCATTGTATGCAAATTCTTGTTGTGGAAGAATCTGATCCCACCGATTATGGTGTTCAGTAACCAGACTCCTCAACAAGTTTCCAAAACTTTTGTTTATCACCTCATTATGTCCATCTATCTGAGGGTGATAAGATAAGCTAAAGGAAAAATCTGTCCCCAACTTCTTCCACAGTGTTCTCCAAAAGTGACCAACAAAATTTGTGTCTCTGTTCGAGGCAATGATTCTGGGTAGGCCGTGAAGTCTTACAACTTCCTTGAAAAACATATTTGCAACATGTGTTGCATCACTGGTCTTCTGGCATGGGATAAAATGTTCCATCTTTGAAAATCTATCAACCACCACAAATATGGAATCAAATCCTCTTTGCGTTCTTGGTGGTCCCAACACAAAATCCATGCTTATTGCATCCCAAGGCCTCTCTAGTATTGGCAATGGTTGATACAATCCAATGTTCTCTCTTTTCCCTTTTTCATCTTGGAAGATTCTACATCATTTCACAAACTTTATCACTTATGTTATCATACCTCACCAATAGTATGAACTTCTCAACTATGCAAACATTTTATCATGGCCGAAATGTCCAACCAATCCTCCACTATGCTTTTCCTTCAAAATATTATCCCTCATTGAGAATTTTGGTATGCACAACTGATTCCCCTTGAACATCAATGCCTCTTGAACCATGTACTTTTTCCACTGGCTTCTTTCTCTCAGCACATGGTTTTCACATGCTTCATATGCTTCCTTGAAATCTATATCATCACAATACATGTTCTTAAGGTGTTCAAACCCCAAGGTCTTCACCTGAAACTCCTATAGAGTAAAAAATCTCCTACTTAATGCATCAACAACTTTGTTAGCATTCCCAACAATATGTTTTATGACAAAAGTAAAATTTTGCATAAACTTGAGCCATTTTTCATGCCTCTGATTCAACTTTTCCTGCCTGGTTATGAATTGTAAAGCTTGATTATCGCTATATAAGACAAATTCCCGTGGGACAAGACAATGCCTCCACTTCTTCAATGCTTGAATTATGGCATAAAACTCCTTATCGTACGTGGAGTATTTTCTATTGATCTCATTCAACTTCTCACTGAAATATGCAACAAGTCTATTGTCCCGGCTCAAGACTGCTCAAATTGCAACTCCACTTGCATCACACCTCACCTAAAATGTCTTTTAAAAATTTCGTAAGAGAAGAATTGGTCGTTCTATTATTTTATCCTTTAGTATATTTAAGCCCCTTTCGGCCTCCTCTGTCCATTTAAAAGACTTATGCTTTTTCTTCACTATATCCATCACTGGTGAAAAAATCCCACTGAAGTCTCTGATGAACTTCCTATAGAAACTTGCCAATCCATGAAAGCTCCTTACCTTGAACATACTCCTTGGTGACGACCATTCTTTGATTTCTTTCACCTTCTCTGGATGCATATTCAGTTCATTTGAAGAGATCACAAAACCCAAGTAAATGAGTTTTTTCTTCATAAAAGAGGACTTCTTTAGATTTATCAACAACTTCTCCTACTGTAGTATCCTCATCACTAATGTTAGGTGCCTCAAATCCTCCTCTTTAGTCCTGCTAAAGATCAGTATATCATCCAGATACACAACCAAAAACTTGTCAATGAAATCTTTCAGTATTTCATTCATCAACCTCATAAAAGTACTTGGATCATTTGTTAATTCAAATGGAATAACAAGCCATTCATACAAACCCTCATTTTTCTTAAAGGTTGTTTTTCACTCATCACCTTCTCTCATCCTAATCTGGTGATATCCACTTTTCAAATCTATTTTAGAAAAGAAAATTTCTCCACTTAGACAGTCCATTAAATCATCCATTCTTGGTAAATGGAATCTATACCTAATGGTGATCTTATTAATGACTCTTGAGTCTGTACACATTCTTTGTCCTCCATCCTTCTTTGGAATCAACATAGTTGGTACTGCACATGGACTCAAGCTCTCCCTGACCAAACCCTTGTCTAACAATTCCTGGACTTGGTTCTTCACTTCCTCATTCTCTCGAGGTGTCAATATGTATGCTTCTTTGTTTGGCAGACTTTCTCTTGGTATCAAATCGATATGGTGAATGATACTTCTGATGGGTGGCAATGAGTTAGGCAACTCATCCACCACTATGTTAGAAAAATCATCCAACAATTCTTGAACTTCTTCAGGAAAATCCTCCATCGAAGTACTTGTAAGGATAACTTTGGGTTTCCTCACCCCAACAAATTGCATCTCATGTTCATCCTTCACCTCTTTCAGGAGTTCCTTCCCACTCATGAGAAGTATGCTTGTGTTGGCCTCCTCTTTCACTCTTTTCTCCTCTATTGGTAGCAACATGTGTGTCCTACCATTCTTCTCTAATGTGTATGTATTTTTCCTCCCATCGTGAATGACATTCATGTCAAACTTCCATGGTCTTCCCAACATAATATGAAATACAACCATGGGAATTACATCACACATAATTTCATCTCTATATCCTCCTATTTTAAATTCAACCAAGCATTGTTTAGTAACCATTACCTGGTGTCCTTTTTGCAACCATGAGACATTGTATGGCTTTGGATGTACAGTTTTCTCCAGCTCCAATTTCTCCACCATCTCTATGTATACTAGGTTATCAGTGCTCCCACTATCAATGATCACCTTGCATACTATGTCCTTAGTCTTGCAAGTTGTTCTAAAGAGATTGTTCCTCTGCATCGACCTTTCAATTTCAACCTCTAGTTTTAAGAGAAATTTCCTCAACATTAGGGATATTCCATCCTATGCTCCTTCTGCTTCAACATCTCTTCTTTGTGCTTCTGAAATGTGAGCTTTTCCTCCTCATTATTTCTTTTTCTCGAGGAATTCCCAAGACACGTGTCCTGTATTTCCACAGGAATAAAATCTTACATCTCCTCCTCCTCTTTTTCCTCTTCCTCTAGAATAATTTATTCCACCACCCTATCTTTCTCGAGAAATTCCTCCTCTTTCCGAGTGATTGTGTGGTCTCTCAATATCGTCCTTAGAATTAGGTGCTCTGTCATGGGTAAATCCCTTGCTTTTGCTTGGGACCGAGCTTTACCTCTCCCTCGCTGGCTTTGTTTTCTGACCAACTTTTCCTCTACCTTCAGTGCAAAATGATAAGCATCCTTTGTTGTCCTTACTGACATCATGCTAAGATCATCCTGGATTTCATATCTCAAGACATTTATATATCTGGCAAATTTTTCTTCATCTCTCTCTCTTTGTCCAATTCTGATGTTCAACCTATAGAACTCCTCTATGTACTCCTTAACTGGCGTCCCTTTTCATCTCAGGTTTTGCATCTTCCTGAACATATTGATCTAATAATCCTTGGGCATTAACTTAGCCTTCAAATTGGCTACCATTCTATCCCAACTCTTTATCTTCTACTTTCCTTTGCTTCTCCTTTCATCCTGCAGTTCATCCCACCACAGTGTTGCATGTCCTTTTAGTATGGTGACAACATGTCTCAGCCTTCCTTCCTCATCGACATATTCATAGTTGAAATATTTGTCCATGGATCTTATCCAATCCAATATCTCTTCAGCATCTAAATTGCCTTCATACATTGGGACCTCCATCTTGGCTCTACCTCCCAATATGACAACTTCTCTTAGCAAGAGTTCTTCGGCAACATCCTCTCCTGCAGCTTCTCTGACGACATTGTCACCCACTATTTCTTCGATCTCTACATCACTGATGTCTCCAACATCAAGTGCTCATCTCTGCGTGGCCTCCATCATTTCTAATATTTCACAGAGTTCTCACATCTCCCTTTCCACAGCCTGATTGGCCAAAGGTGGTTCCACTCATCTCTTTTGTGGCATTGTGTTGACTGTCTGTCACACACATAGAGTACAACTTCGAGTTATTTTGTCTCCTTTGCCTGAAATCTACAAACAAAAATTGGGCCTGATACCACTTGATGCAAACCCCCCTTTCTCTCCTAAGGGTTGTGTGACCTCCCGGTCTAGGATCGATCAAGACACTGCATATA
Source organism: Picea engelmannii (assembly GCA_009831015.1). Lineage (NCBI taxonomy): Eukaryota > Viridiplantae > Streptophyta > Pinopsida > Pinales > Pinaceae > Picea > Picea engelmannii. The sequence goes on along the minus strand of ML795482.1, from coordinate 185,389 downwards.
ATTCACTCTATGGGTCTCTGCCAGACCCCAGACCCACTTACACAATTCCTTTCTCCAAATGCATAGGTCGTTTGAGACTCATAGCTTCTCTCCCTAGCGTTGTTCGAACCTTAACGCCAAGCATGCACTAGCTCCTCTTTGCTAATCCCTTTCTCCCTTGTGACCGTTGGCAGTGACCATGTGCTCGAGCAAAAGGTGCATCATGATTTCGTGTTTCGTGACCTTGGGAGTGCTGCTACCTCCATTCACCCAATAGCTGAAATCACGATGATCCGAGATCTATGATCTAGATCTTCCCTTGATCGACGACTGTGATCAATTCGACGTTTCACATTTCGTGACTTCAGAGTTACCTTGCCTCCATTCTCCTGATAGCCGGAATCACGATGGAATTGGATCAACGTTCCATGTCTCTCCTCAGATCAGACAGTCACGATGATTTTGGGACTTCGCGCTTCGCAAAGTTGGAAGACTTGTCACCTCTAATCCCCCAATCCTTGAAATGTTGATATTTCACCTTGGACAATCAACGGTCCAGATCTCTCCTGGATCCAATGACTCAGATCAAGTCACGGATTTGGACTTCGTGAATTCTTAGCATTCCACCCTTTGAATTCTCCACAATGTGAGTCAGCGAAATGATGGTAGTTTGCTAAACATCCCTCCCATTGGACAGTCCCAATTCTCTAGCATTTAGATTGAATGACTGAGATATTTTCCCCCTTGTGTTTACACTATCTTCAGAGTTAGATGATATTCTAGGTGTTTAAAGGTTTCAAATCTTTGTTCCATCGATGAGTCTGATTCATGGATCTCTTTAACACTAATGAAAATTGTTACCCCTCCTGAGCTTGGTCTTCTGAAGACTTCAACTTCCCATGCACACGTTGGATTTAAGGGATTCGATAACTCAGATTCCGAAGGATTTCTCAAAGAGAAATTCATCTCGCCTTCCTAGCATTATCCTTTCCTGACTCTTTGACACTTAGTCAAATCTTGGGTCTGTGCACTCCTTGCAACAGACCTTCATGCAAGGTTAGGGTTCTTGCGGACGATTGTGCACTCCTTGCGCAAGTCTCTTTGCACTCCTTGAAAAGGGAAAGTTTTGTGTTATCTCTTCTGAGCTTCGGAATCGAAACATATTTCTTCAATGCACTCCTTATGTTCTATGTGCACACCTTGCACTACTTCCGCAGAAGAGAAGCAACTGAAACTTATCTGAACATTCACAGTTCCATCTACTCAAAAATGAGATTCATTCATTCATTCATGAAAACACAATACAAAGAATTGCAAACAAGGTTCACGCTATTCATTGGATCAATTCTCCTCTATTCTATTTAAAAATGAATAATGGTTACAACTGTAAATGAAAAATCAAAACTACTGAAAATCTCAATTTCCTACTATCTTGCAGCTAACATATGCTCTACAACCACTACCAACCAATGACTGACTAACCCCTGATTCGGGTGTACAAAACCTTTATTTATTACCGAGAGTTCTTAGGGTTTCCCTCTAACTACTTGTCTACTCTAAAACTTATCTTAATGACTATCTAGACCAGTTGCATTCGAAATTCGATGTGGAATCTCCCATTTAACTCGTAATCGTCCAAGTGTGCCTCTAGATTTTCCCAGCCTGACTTCAAGCGTGCCTCCAAAACTAATTCCGGCACTGAGTTAAGGCAGCTTCAAAATGTTTGTTGTAACTGCCAGCGTTGAGCTCCCGTACAGACTTCTAGATGTTGATGGGTCTTGCTCCGCACGAGTGACAATGATGATCCTGCATCACCCATGTCAACATCGCTCCTCAATATATATCCTTTGGAAATTCATGAAAATTTAATCACAAGACAAGTACGATTTAATATCTCCAACATTGACCAACACAAATTATGAAGAAAGAAAAAAAAAAAAGACAAAATTAATAGAAATGTTCTTTATGTTAGACACAAGTATAATAGGGTGATGCATAACTCCACTACCCATGCCCATTTCAAACATATTTTGGTTTCTTAATATTAGCACAAATAACCTTGGTAAATCGACCAAGAGTACATGGGTCAAATTATGGTAACGGAGTAGCGGTTATCTATATGGGCAATCAAATTTCATGCATCCAATAGGTATGGAGCACAGTCCATGAAAATAAACGATTAACTTTACGCCATGTTTGGTTGGAAGGAAGAAATCTTCCATCTACAAAGCAATGGCACTAAGTATAAAATGGTATGTATTACACTTGGGGGGCATTAATAGAGAAAATGTATTATATTATTGCAAGTTGTTGGAATTTTGTTTATGACAAACCTTTTTATATACTAAGCGTCTGTGATTAGATGATTTGGCATTGCTAAACATTTGTTTATATGCGATTATAAAGCATTGTTTATATGCTTATTGTCCTTCTTTGAGTGGCCCCATCGATACAGAGGCTAAGAATGTCCTCTGAATCATTTTGGTAGATCCATCCTATCAAAAAACCCATGGACAACCAAGACTTGGTTGGGTGATTCCAATGCTTGTGTAAATAGAAAGGGTAATATATCAACATCTTCAACTAATATCTTATCCAAAGGGTAATAGAATGTAGCACCGCTTTTCGGTTACCAAGGCTTAATTTCTCTTAAAAGAAAATTATAACACCACTTTGTACATAACTCATACAGGCATTATAGAATCCACACACGTTTAAGCAAAGAAATACTTCTAAGCTTAGAGTAAACATATTATTTACTGCTATAATAAACAATCAATAACATTAACATTAAATTGATATTCACAACAAAATACATGATGATTATAATACACAGAGATACAGAAACATAATTAAAGCATCATCTGATACTTATCTTTTAACAATGGTAGATTCCACCAACCAAGTGCAAGCCTTCAACGAACCTCCCAGCCTTAGACCACACTGCTCATCAAGCTCAGCAGTGGGTCACCCCCGAGATGGGACTAAGATCCACCCTGAGACAATGAATCCTAGGCTAGGCTGGGGTTACAGGGAAAAAAACACACAACCACAAGGAAGGGATTCTCTTCCAGGAACCACTCATGCTCACTGCCCACAGACCCTCATTCCCCACATGCCTGTTCCACCCCAGGAGTATACACCTTCTCTGTCACCTTCCTTCAGCTGCTAACCTCCCTTGCCTTCGGTTACAACAATAGACCGGACTGGAAGTCTTCGGGCTCTATGTAAGCTACAGGGTTCCTTCCAAGAATCCTCTCCTTCCTCTACGCACTCTCTCACCTAGAGAGAGAGATGCTCACAGGCCAAACAACCTGTTCATCCAACCTCAAACACCACTCTCGCCTGGAGAGAGTGTTTCACAACTGGTCACAAGCCATACGCAGTCCTACACTACGCAGCTGCAATTACCCACAGAAATACAGACACCGACTTCCTCAAAATGGGTTCAGAAATGGAAAAATGGTCTCATGGTCATGTCTTCAGGACAGAGGCTTCACGCATAAGCTCCATTTCAGATATAGGATGCACAAAGATTCCCTAGACACCACACAGGCTTTTCGGTTCAGAACAGAGGTGAATCCGGCTCTTTCGGAATCAATCACAGGATTCTAGTTCAGTACGAAGGTATACACGAGTTTCTCAGAGCCAGACATAGGATTTTAGGATCACAGAGATGCACAAAGGTTCTTTGTAGAACTTGGGTCCGTCGTACTGCTCAGAGCCCGTACACGCTCAGGCCGTCTGATCGAATGGGAGAAGGGACTCCTCTCACAGCTCACCCTAGCCATTTTATTCGCATGCAACAGGGTTGAAACTTGTCACCCTGGGAACTGCATGCGTTCCACCAGCATGCATCCCTTCCTCATGGTTAGGAACTTAGGATAAAACATGAAATGCTCATGCCTTTTTGAAATAATATTAAAATATTATTCCCAAGGTTGAAGCCCACTAGGCTTAACACTTAGCCCCTAATCCCTTGCCCACTCTGTGGAAGCTCAGTCCCCCTTCACTCATTCATCGTGGTCGGTCTGTACCTGGCGGTGTTTCTAATTTTATTAAATGTTATACATGATTACATATATAGTAGCAGGCTCCTGGCCTTCAACACTTAGGCTCCCCGGCCTAACAAACACATAAGCCACTAGCTTATAAAAACTTGGCTCACCAGCCTATAAAACATAATTACAATTCCTTTCAGAACATGATTTACAACAGAGCTCATCCTTGGGGACACTACATAGAAGCCCGTCTTCAACTAAATTCTTTTGTAAATACAATGGGTAATAGATCATTAACAAGGGTCTTTCAAAGGGTATATACTCTTATCCAATACATATGGGTTTTATTTACTCTGATTAAGAGAGAGCTAAAGCAATGGAATCAGCTTCATATCTTACTCGTATGAGCTATGTGAATATTACAATATAGTTAAGATTGTAGAGTCTCAATCTAAGGTATAGGCAACTAATCACAAAAATGAAGATGCAAGTTCAAATTGCATTTTTGCTATGAGATTTTTGTTGTGTTCTTATCAGTTTTCTTGGGTATTGTTAATTATGTTCCATTTCCGAGTCTTCATACTTTTAAGACCTTTTAAGTTAGAGGAATTTAGTTTCTTGTATAAGTACTAGAAATGGATTTTTTTAGAGGATTATTTGACTAAGAAGCTCGTGCCTGGTTTTACGATTAAGGCCTTTTATATTCCAAGAGATGACCTTCATGAGTAATGTGGGGGGTTTGGTAGGAACTTATCTTTCATCAAGGTAAGGAGTCCCGAGTTAACTAAAAACTCTCTAAACGGAGTTGTTGAATCGTTTGACTTTCTAAACAGAGGTGCAAGTTCAAATTGCATTTTTTACTTTCTTGAATGAAGATGCAAGTTCAAATTGCATTTTTTACTTTCTTGAATGAAGATGCAAGTTCAAATTGCATTTCTGCTATGAGCTTTTCGTTGTGTTTTGTTAGATATTTTGTTGTATCTATTATGGAGGTGGGGGGAATGACTACGGTCAATATACTACCTATGTTTCACTCTTTTTTTTTCTATTTGTTGAGTGCTATATTAACACAGATTTTTCATAACATATTACAATGTAATATGTTATAAAATATATTACTATAACATATTACATTGTTATAACATATTACAATGTTATAACATATGCACTAATATTAAAATTGAAAGATATCTACATATATTATACATATGTACATATATTATACATATGCACAAATATTAAAATTGAAAACAAACTGTAAACTGTAAAATGTAAACTATGAAATGTATTTAAAACTGTTCTTTCTTCTAACTTTGTAAATGAGGCTTTGACATGAAATATTGATCTGTCTTTTATAAATTTTTCTATTAATGAAAAGTGAATGTTACATATTTTGGTGTTTTTGTTATGGAGGTTGTAACACCCCTTTCACTCAACTACCCAGGGTTACTATAAGACTACTTTGTAGATAACCCAGAATAATTGTAGTGCACATTGGCTACCGTGTAGGTGTTACTACGCGGAATAACACATTCTCACTCATAGTTAATCACGTGCATTTACGCAATGAAATACATTTAAGATCAGAGTACTCATAAGAGTCATTTTAACATAAATAATCCATGGCAAATACATTAATCCAAATGCATAGCAGAATGCATGATCATTTTAATACATAGAGATACAAAACATATTGATAAAATGTGATAAAACATAGTTAGACACTTATCTTGTAACAATGGTGGGATCCACCAACCAAGTGCAGGCCTTCCATGAACCACCCAGCCTTAGACCACACTACTCATCAGCTCAGCAGTGGATCACCCCTGAGATGGGACTAATCTCCACCCCAAGGCAAGGAATCCTAGCTAGGCTGAGGTTACAGGGAAAACAACACTTAGAATCTAGAAGGATTCATCCCAGGATGTCGTCTTACGCCCACTACTACGAGACTCTCATTCCCCACATGCCTATTCCAATTGGGAGTATACACCTTCACAAGCACAGTCCATCAGTGCTAACCTCCCTCTCTGGGTCTCGAAAACAAGCCAGATCAAGAAGTCTCAGAGCCTGAAGCTGGTGCTGGACACTCTCTGGAAGAAACCTCTTCCAACAACATCCACCTCCCTCACTTAGAGAGAGGTCACACACGGGCTCAATCACCACCTGCACTGGACAACAATTCACGTGGGGAATTACACAGACTCTCTCCACCCCCGGCAGAATGGCCATTTCCCATCTGCCCTACCCAGGATAGACTTACGCTCTGGTGTCGGGAATGCATGACAGACAATCCACGCAAGGGTCAATGCAGGTTCAGACGGTTCAGAGGATGTACGAGGGTTTTTCTGCAAGAGTTAGACCCCTTCCCTTCTGGCAGTCTGTGAGTCCCATGGAGGAGGAACCCCCAACATGGCTCATCTCGACCTTTTATTGCATGGCCAGGGTTGACACTTGTCACCCATGCGACTGCATGCGTTCCTACAACGTGCGTGCCTCCCACCATTTGGAAATCACATGTCCTTCCAAAAAGGACTTAGGTTAAAACATATAATGCACTTCTATTTTGGAATAATATTAAAATATTATTCCCAAGGCTTAAGCCCCCTAGGCTCAACACTTAGCCCCTTTTCCCACCTTCAGCCCCTAATTCCTTGCCCACTCTGTGGATGCTCAGTCCCCCTTCACTCATTCATCGTGGTCGGTCTGCACATGGCGGTGTTTATATTTATTAATTGTTTTGCATGATTACATATACAACAACAGGCCCCTGGCCTTCAACACTTAGGCTCTCTGGCCTAACAACACATAAGTCTCCTGCTTATAAGAACTTGTCTCACCAGCCTATAAAACATAATCACAATTTCTTTCAAAACGTGGTTTACAATGGGGCTCGGCCTTGGGGACACTACAAACCCCCTCCCCTTATTTTTGCAATGTCCTCAGTGCAACTTTACATAGCATCTGCAAGCCTTTCAAAATTTTCAAAAAGATGCGGGTACTCTGCCCGCATAACCTCTTCATGCTCCCATGTCGTGTCCTCAGGACCGTACCAGGTCCACTGGACCTTTACAAGTTCTATAGCTCGATTCCAGAGTTGTTTGTTTTTCCTGTCCAATATGCGCACATGATGCACCTGTAGGACACCTTCTGGTTCCACCTGAATCATATTCCAATCGATAACATTATTAGCATCATGTACATATTTCTTAAGCAGTGAAACATGAAATACATTATGTACAGTCATAGATGCAGGTAATGCAAGCATGTATGCAAATGGCCCACAAAATCTTGCTGCCAACTTGGCGCAACTTCCCAGTCTCAAGGAACTCCTGTTAGTTTTCACTTTCAGGAAAACATGGTCACCCACTTTGAATTCTCTATGGGTTCTGTTACTATCAGCATAACTTTTCTGCCTGTCCTGGGCAGCTTTTAGATTATGTTTAATTTTAATCATTTGATCTTCCATCTCTTTGAGCAGTTCAGGCCCAACTACTACTCTGTCAGCTGGATTATTCCAGCTCACTGGAGTGTTGCACTTTCTTCC
>ML795482.1:154152-167851 GCA_009831015.1 Picea engelmannii | reverse complement strand
TAGAAGAACATATTTATATTTAAAAAAAAAGAAATAGAAGGACAAATTTATTTGTAATATATTTACAAATCTACATTACAAATCTACGAATTAAATTACAAAACAAAATTAAATTAAAAATTAAAAATATCCACCCCAACCCCTACTCTTCACAACTATTTGAAACTTATAATTGTACTCTTCATCGAACCCCTACTCCTCATAGCTATTCGAAACTTTTTAAAAAGTTGCAAAGCAGCTTGAAAAAAAAGGTTTTATATATTTATATAGTTGGATTTTGATCATCATATTCCATTATTGAATTTCGAAGCTACGTTGTTTAATAAATTGCACTGTTTTCTTCAGTAGGTCCACCTATATCCTAAATTATTGAGAATATTACTATACAAATATAAAAATGGAACCTCATAATAAAGGTCTAACTTGTTCATCAATTTCTTGATGTTTGGGTGAAAAGAATCACCTTACTGTTGAGATGATATTTATGTAATCATTATTTTAAAACAATGCCTGTATATCTAATTCTAAATGCAGGAAATATTCCATCTACTGTTTGATTCCATAACATCTTAAAGAAAGTATTATCTATAATGTTGTGGATTGTGGAACATATCTCGATTGTGGTACTTTGAAATTTGATAGGTTGTACATGAGACTAACACTGTCTGTGGAGATTTTTTGGATATTATTTTAAACGAAAGGAGTGTTTGGCTTCAACATATCCAATCATAAGAAGGAAGCATGAGTTAGGCGTATTTCCATGATAAAGGTGCTCCATAATTAAATTGATACAGTCGAAAGGTTAACCCCCCCTACTCCTCTCAAATCTCTCAATGAATTTAATGTTGTCTATAAATATAGTTATATGGGTATTGGAATGATGAAGCATTTTAGATAAAAATGTGGGGGCACTGGGGAGTGGGCCACAGGGGGCAGTCCTGTGGCCAAGCGGTGGGAATGCCCTCGGCTTGGCCACAGGGTTGGCCCCCAGCAACCAAGTCACAGTCTATGTGTTGTGACTTGCCCACGAGGGGGGGGAGGCCCTGTGACCAAGACGTTGGAGTGCCCATAGGTTGGCCACAGAGCCGGACACCCGCGGCCATGTCACAACACAATTTAAATTGAAAATTAAAAAAATTAATTTAAATTTAATTTCTAAATTACATATAAATTTAATTGAACTTCAAAATAATTACATACCTACAGATCTCATCCACCTTCCAACAAACCACGCCAAAAGCTCCACCAACTCCACCAACAAATCAACCAACAGACCACTCCAATAGCTCAAACAACTGCAACAAGCTCAAACGACCGCAACAGCTCAAACAGTTGCCGACAGCTCAAGCAACTGCAACAAACAACTCAAAAGACATCACTATCACTATCACTCACCAAGATCTCAAAATACAAGACAATTACAATGTGTAGTTAATATATAAACATTTGTTCGGCCTAAAGAATTTTTAGGAGTAAATATTCTTTTGGCTGAAATATGTTTTCGGCCAGAATATCTTTCGGCCGAAAAAATATTGTCATATGAAACAAATCTGTCCATCTAAAATTCTACATGAAAATCAAGGGCATCGTCACTGTACCGTTCGATTTGACGTTCAATGGTTCAGCCGAAAAAAATATCTTTTGGCCGAAAAAAAAATTAGCTTCGCCGAAACAACGAATTTCAGAATTTGGGAGATTCGATTGTCATGAATGTGTTACCCAAATCCACAAATTTACCCAATTATTCATACATAATATTCTCGTTCAAACAATATAAACCCTTATACATGTTCAATGTATGCCTCTTCTTATAATTCTCCATTAAGAAATATTGATTTTACATCCATATGATATACTCTGATCCTTTTGAGAAAGCATAGGCCAATATCATTATGATTGCTTCCATTTTAGTAGCAAGAGAAAAAACTTCTTCAATAAATAATCCATCAACCTGAGCATATCCTTTGCATAGTAGCCTTGCCTTGTTTCTAGTTACTTGTCCATCTTCATTTAGTTTGTTTCTGAACACCCATTTTGTACCAATCACATTTTTTCCCTTAGGTATTGGATCCAGTTCCCATGTCTCATTCTTTTCTATTTGATTCAACTCTTCTTCCATGTCCTTGATATAATATCCATCATTGTTGGCTTCCTAAAATTTGCTTGGTTCAACTATGGACAATAATGATAGATGCATTTTTTCTAGTGTACATACCCATTTGCTTCATCTGGTTTCTATTCCTGCGTTTTTATCTCCAAAACTTTGTTCTAGAGGATGATTATTCTAAACCTGATGGTTAAGTGTTTTAGCAAGTGTATGGAAATCTTGTTGATTGTCTTTTGTTTCTTATTGCTCTTTTTCTGGTTTCTTCTCGTTTGGCTCTTCTTCTTCTTCTACTTCTTCTTCTTTTAGTTCTACTTCCTGATCTTTTGAATTTCTACTTTCTTCTCTGGTATTCAACACATTTGTTTCCTCAATATTTACATTTATGATTTTCACTATTTTGTTGAGCCTTAGGATGTAGAATTTGTATGCCTTACATTTTCTTGAGTATCCAACCAATATCCTTTGGCAACTCGACAGTCAAAATTTCCAATGTTCTTATTTTCTCTTTTTATATAACATTTTCTTCCAAACACTCTAAAGTGTTTGAGAGTCACTAGTATTCCCTTCCACAAATCATATGGAATCTTGTCATTTTTAATTATAAGCATTCCTCTATTCAAGATATGAAAAAATGTATGTACTTCTTGTACCCAAAATATATCACCCATCTTGGAACCTTTAAACATGGTTTTGTCCATTCCTTGTATAGTTCTTTTCTTTGTTTCAACGACTCCTTTTTACTAAGGTGTCCTAGATACTAAGAACTCCCTTTTTATTCCATGTTCTTCACAAAAGTACATGAATTCTTTTGATGTAAACTCACCTCCATTATCTTATCTCAAACACTTGATTTTCAAATCAGTATGATTTTCAACCATCTCTTTGAATATCTTGAATCATTTGAATTCCTATGACTTTTTCTTGAGAAAACATACTCTGGTCATTCTTGTATAATCATCAATGAGTAGCATGAAGTATTGTTCACAATTCATCGTTTTTTTTATCATCGGTCTGCGTAGATCGATGTGTACAATATCTAATGGTTTTTTTGTAGAGTATTCCTTTGTTCTAAACTCAGTTATTATTTGTTTTCCATTGAGACAATGTTTGTGCATAGTATTAGATGGATTTGAAATTTTAGGAATTTCTCTTACTCCTTGGTTTCTATTGATTTTGATAATATTTTCAAAGTTCACATGACCCATTATTTTGTGCCAATTCCAACTTTCATTTTCCTTTTTTCAAGCAACATATTTCCTTTCAGATCTCATTTAAGATGTGTATGTAGTTTGGAGTCTTTATTGTTGTTGCCACCAACTTACCTGATCCTTCTTTATTTATTGCACATTTATTTAAGTCAAGTAGAAGTATATGTCCCTTGTCACACATTTGACTCACAATTAACATATTATGCTTCATATTTTCCACAAGTAGGACATTTTATGGTATGGAATTTTTCCTTCCAAGCTTGATTGTTCCTTTTCCTATAATTTTGGTTGAGTTATCATTTCCACAATTTTTGGAGTTAGGATCCATGAAAGGGGTTTAACCCATGTCGTGAAACTTGGAAGAATAACTAAACCCAATGTCCAATAATATCCCCCCCAGTGCGTGTTGGACGAGTTTCAAACTCGAGACCTGTTTCTATGATACCATTTATTTATTTCTTTAGAGTTAAAAACCTTTTCTTGTCACCTATCATGTCTTTTGAACAACCACTGTCAACATAAAAATCACTTTTTCTTGTTTTGTCTTGTAGAGCAATCGAACATTCTTCAATGTTCAGTTTATCCTGCTTCCTTTTCAATATCCTAGATGATTCTTTTACATGAAAGTTAAAATCCTGCTTCAATTTATTTGGAGGGATAATCAACCTTCAATTTCTGTCCATGTGTCCAAAATTGTTGCATTTGTAGCATTCTACTTCATTATTTAATGAGGAAAAACAAGTATAGTTTATGTTATACGCTTCATGATGCTTTTTGAGATAACTATTTTTAGAGTATCCTTCATAGTTTCTTATGTTCTTATCATAGGATCTACAATTTATAGCTGTATGCCCAAAAATGTTACATGAATAACATAGACCAAGAAAAATAGCTTGTTCCCTGAATGTGGGGGATCTTCTAAATGGTGCAACTCTTCTGTAATATTCTTCTTGAGTTCTCTCCATTGCTAGTTGTTGATTTCGTGTTCTAGATCTTCTAGATGGTGCAACTCTTATGTAATCTTCTTCTTGAGTTATCTCCATTTCCCGAATGTTCTCCATTGAAGACTTGTATTCTTCGTTCTTGATGGGACCTCTGATGACTTCTTCATAACTCCTTTGTTCTGCTCGGTTTTCTATCTTTATGGAGCTCGAACCCTTCTTAGTATGTGTTTTTTTGTATGCTAGTACATACTTTTCATCGTATGGCCTTTGAATGCTGATGATTTCATCTAATATTTTTGTGTCATTATGTTGTATGTCCTTTTTCTGAAGTTCCTTCCCAGTGATACTATTTCTGCTTCCAAGCTCTCCTTCATTTTCTCCCTTTCTTCCAACTAGTTTTCAAGTGTGTCTTCAATCCTTCTAGCTTCTTATACTTGTATATTTAGATTTATAATCATTTGTTGGACTTCTTCATAGTTTTTGTTTGGATTTTGAGAACCCTCCTTTAGCTTGATCAATTCTTCCTTGAGTGACTTATTTTTTCTCCTTTCTCTTTTTACCTCACTTAAGGTGTTGATTAGTTCTGCTTCAAGATATACTTCACCTTCTTATTCATAATCTTCATTACCATTTTGTTGAGTTTCCAATGCCATAAATATCACTCTTTCTAAGTCACTATCACTATCATCATCCTAATCATATGAGGAACTCTCTTCTCTTAAGTAGAGGATTTTCTTGAAGATTTTTTTTTTTTGCTTATTTTCTTATCTCCTTTTTTTATATTTCTTTTCTTTCTTGTGGGATTCTTCTTCATCACTATCTATATTATTAGTGTAAGGACATTTAGAATAAAATTGACAAATTTTACCACAATCAAAACATTTCAAAGGAAGCTTACCTTTGTACTTGCAAGTTTCTCTCTTGAACTTCCTTATGAAGTTGGTTATTTCTTCATCTTCATCTAAATCATTGCTACAACTGTAGCTTGATTTTGTCTTTCTCTTATTCTTTCTTGTCTTCTTGGATTATTTGAAATTTTCTTCCTTCATGGATGGATTATCCTTCTCTGTTCTCATTTCATAAGCTGTAAGGATTACATGTAACTCATCCATGCTCAACTTAGCAAGATCTTCTCTTTCTTATAGGGATCAAATCTTAGGATCAAATCTCATTGGAAGATACCTTATTTCCTTTTGAAAAATTATTGGTTCTTTAATTTCTTTTCATAATCCTTTATTAACATTTGTTATTTCATCAACTCACAGGAACTAAGATGAAATATCTTCCTCTTCCTTCATTTTTAGTTGTTCAAATCGACCTCTATAAGTTTGAAGCTTTTCCCCTTTGAATTTGGCATCTCCTTCATAAACATTTTGAAGTTTTTCCCAAAGATCCTTTCTAGAGTCACAATGCATAACCTTGGCATATATTGAACTAGCTAGGCCACTTAGGATAACATTTTAATCCTTCGAATTGTTTTCACTAAGTTTCTTTCCATCATTATCTGTCGAGGGGAGTGGCATGTGCCTTATATCCATCTAATATTGTTTTCCAGACATCAAATCCTTATGCTTGCACAAACGTTTTCATCCTTCTGCCCCATAAGGCATAGTTCCGACCATCAAACAATGGTGTGCCATTCTTAGTCCACTCCATGATCTACCTTCAAGAGATTAGATTATTTCTGAAGGACCTACTTTGATACCAATTATTGGATTATTCACTAATACTGAGCGGTGGGGTGAATCAATATTGGACATTTTTTACCATTTTTAATCACAATATGTAAGAAATTAAGATATCAACAATTTATCACTTATGATTTCATTCAAGATTCCTTAAACATATAACCACAAATACACGGTACACAAGAATTTTACGTGGAAACCCAAATGAGAGAAAACCACATAATGCTTTCTTATATATCAGGAGATTACATTCATAACAAGAACCGACATCCAAAATTCTCCAACACCAACTAGAAGGAGGCACAAACCCCCTGTTTACAGGATCCAGCCTAAAGGAAGATAGAACTCTCTAAATTCTCTAGCTCTTTAAACTAGAAGGAGGCTTCAAACCCCCTTCTTTTCCCCTTCCTTCCTCCCTTGAATATAAATGATAGACTCAACTTGTCACTGTTACAGTCACTGATATCGATACAACCCCAATAACCACATAAAACTTATGCCAAAATCTCCAAGAATATCCTCCAAATCATGTGTTCAAAATCACAATGATATGCATTAAACCATGTGCTAAGATCTGTCTCAAGCATTTGCCAAACATACATGATATGCTTCAAACAATGAACCAAATATATACCTTAAACATAAACCAAAATATAAAATATGTACCTCAAACCATGTGCCAACACCTCCAAGATATGCCTCAAGCATATGCCAAAATTGCTAGGATGTAACCCTCAAAACATACATAAATACATACCTTTCAACATTTGAAAACCTAGTGCATGAGATCACAGATCATCAAACCTTCCTTAATTACAACATCGAGAGAATATAACCTCCCTCAAAAATTTCCTCTGCCTCATGGGAATAGACCGAGCAATAGGCGAGGCCTCGCATGACGATACTAGGACAACCAATGAGAGCCTCACATGACACAATATACTTGACCCTAAGGGGTCTTCTTAAATAGGGTTTTATAAAAACCCTTCTCCAATGTACGGCTTCAAGCACTTCCTCCACAAAACTCTACTACTTCGGTTTTGTTGAGGAATCACATCCTTGATTGATGATGAAAGGAGAGGTTCTTGATGTTTATTTATACCCTTCCAACTAGCTTCTTTACTTGATCTTTGAGCCGCCCTATAACTTCTTGTTTGTGATAATGTTTCTCCTTTATTTGAATTTAGGGCCAACTTCTAACCTATTGTCCTTATATCCAGGGATTCTTGACCATACTTCGGGGCTTCAACCTTAAGAGAGTATAACTTCTCAATTGTCAGGAAGCACATGGTGTGTCATCTACCATTGGAAACAAATTGATGAGGACTATTAATTCATGGAGGTTTTTCATGCATTTGCAATGTCCCTCATACTCTAATAAACTTAAGGGTTCATGACCACAACTTTGGGGATTATTAACTACTTAACCACTTAACCATATTTCTAGGGCTTCTTTTAGACTTCATCAAAGAGTCTTCACGTGAAGGCCATGCTTAAAGTTACACGATAAGGGGACCACTTTGGAGACTTCTTCAAATACACCCATCACTTCTAGAGGCTTCTAGACTTCTTCTAGGGTTGAAATCAATGACAGCCATGACCAGAACTTCGGGGCTTATTAACTACTTAACCACTTAACCATATTTCTAGGGCTTCTTTTAGACTTCATCAAAGAGTCTTCGCGTGAAGGTCATGCTTAAAGTTACATGATAAGGGGACCACTTTGGAGACTTCTTCAAATACACCCATCACTTCTAGAGGCTTCTAGACTTCTTCTAGGGTTGAAATCAATGACAACCAATTTTCCAACACAAAAAGACATTCTAATTTCAAGGATATATTGATTTTGATAATTTCAAAAAAATATCAAATTAATATTATAAATTTCCAAAAAATACACCACACTAGAACAACAAGTTCTCTACAAGTATACAAGTTTTTGGAAAAAAATTCTATCGTTAAGGTATTCAACACCTACATGAAAAAATACATATACCTTATATTTTGTTGGAAAAATAACATACCATTGTTAGAAAAACTAAAATTTGACATAGTTATTCACAATTTCTATGAACAAAAGTTGTATATTCAAAAATCTAATTCAATTTCCTATGTTTCATCTTCTTAAACCATATTCAAATTCATTGTAAAAGTACCTTGAATAATTCCTCTAAGTAAAAAATTTGTTGTTTTTCCATGTTTGCATTGCCACTAATGCATCATGAGACACCATCATATTTTTTGGTTGCTCTCTTGTGAGGAACCACATGGTGTTCCATCTACCATCACAAAAGGTTATATTGAGTCTCTCATAGACTCTTTGAATGAAAGACTCCTAGATCTTCATATTTTTTATGTAACAAAATTGTTTAGTCCTTGTTATTATCCAAAAGAACATCATACTCATGACAAAAAATCATACCATTCGCTTTTTAAACACTTTCAACATTTATAGCATACCATATCAGAGTATGTTGGATTTTTGGCTTTATTTGACATCAAATCTTGTAAAAGAGAGTTGCACCCTTATGTTAATTCATTAAATATGACTTGAAAAGGGTTCTCAATGAAAGAAGCATTCAAGGTATGATGAAATTATGGCAAGTTGTATTCATTATTCCTGCAATTACAATGGATTGTGAAAGGTGATTTTCTAAACAAAACATCATCAATGACATTCCAAAATCAAGGCTAGGGTTGATACACTAGATGCACTAATGAGAATATATTTGAATGGGCATGAATTATCTAATGGGGATTGGAATGTAGTATATGGGTTATGGAGAGATATAAAGTCAAGAAGTCTTCTATACTTTTGAGAGATGGAAGGTTATTCGTCTTTGTCCTTTGAAGTGAGTTGTGTTTATATTGCAAAGATGTTTTTTAGTATGCTGAATTTTTTACTTGAAGAAGTATGAATTATAATTGGAATATGCACTTCAAGAACTTTGGTTATAAACATAGTGAACACAAATATGTAACGTTTCTTTATATGCACTTGAAAGATATTTAATCGGTTAATACTTTCATAATATTTTTCCACTATTATCTTTAATGTTGAATTGTACAAAGTTATGGTTGCACTATATGTTTTCAAATTGGACATACAATATATAAATATTTTGTAAATTTTAGTTAACAATGCATGAATTTATTTCATAACAAGAAATTGTGCATGAAATTGTAAATGGTATCCTATAACTTATTTCTCATTTAAAATATATTTTTGCATGTACAAGTTTGACAATTTTGAGCCAATGGATGGATAAGTGTTTTTTTCTTAAATAGTGGGCATTTTAATGTTTTGACTATGAAAATACAAGAACAATTTTTCTAATAAAGTTGATATGGTGTCTTTTATGGTTTAGGGGTCTATCCTTTAATTTTTTAAATAAAGAAATATAATTGTTGTTGTTACAATTTTTTTATTTCGTAGTGCTGTAAGAAACAATTTTCCATATTGTTTGAGCTTATAATCATTTGATAAGATGCCATATTTAGAAATATATTCAATTTTAAAGTTGTCATACGAATAAATATATTGGTTAAATTATCAATATATATATATATTGGTTAAATTATCAATATTTTTGTTGAGTGTATTTTGAGTTATTTTTTATTATAGAAAATTATATAGTTAAAATAGAGTGAGATTGAAAATATAATGAAATTCACATATAATAACATAAAAAAAATTCCTAAACTAACTACCAAGCTCTGAGTCATATCCTTATAATACATCCATTGCTCCACACCCTTTAATACATTGCTCCACACCCTTTAATAGCTTTTCTTATTCCCCTGACTTAACCACCACCAAGCTCCATGTCACATACTTATCATACATACATATAGTGTCCCATGTCCCACACCCTTTAATAACTTTTCTCAAATATATGGAGATTAATCAACTACCAAACTTCCAATCACATGCTCTTGCCCCACACCCTTTAATAGATTTTCTTAAATATTTAAAAGATCCTTAAGTTAAGGACCAAGCTCCCAATCACATTCTTATAATATCTTGTACCCCACACCATTTAATAGTTTTTCTTAAATATATGCTTAATCCTCAATGTACTACCCTGATCCCAATGACATCCTTATAGTACATCTAGTGCCCCCACACTCTTTAATAGGTTTTCTTAAATATGTGAGGATTCCTTGACTTAACTTCCAAGCTCCTAATCACATCTTTTCTTTATAATATCCGTGTCCCACACCCTTTAATAACTTTTCTTATGATACCCACACCATTTAATAACTTTTCTTAAATATATGCTTAATCCTCGATGTACTTCCAACACTATTATTCCCTCTCCACTCAAAAACGCTATGGTTTCCAACGCTATGAATTTTGTGAATAAATGTTTAATCATTTATGTACTTCCAACGCTATGATTTGCTCTTTTATACTAGCCTTCCAGAGTTTTTGTTCCAAAGTTGAACCTTAATCCCCAAGCCTTTCAAAACAGCTGTAATCTCCAGTTTGTTATGAATGAAATTAACAAACTGCGAATGAACTACGGAGCGCCCAGTCACATCCTTATAATAGCGTGCCCCCACACCTCTTAATATATATATATTTTTTAATAATAAATGCTTAATCGGAGCGCCCAGTCACATCCTTATAATAGCGTGCCCCCACACCTCTTAATATATATATATTTTTTAATAATAAATGCTTAATCATCAATGTACTTCCGCCACTATGATTTCTTCTCCCCGGAGAAGATGGAGAGTTCTGTAAATAAATGTGTACCTCCAACGTTATGATTTCCTCCAACTCGCTCTTCACTTTTTTTTTCAAGCTTAATATAAAGTTTTTTTTGGTAAATGCCATGTAAATAAAATGAAATATATAAATGAAGTTTTCACTTTTTTTTATCAAGCTTAATATAAAGTTTTTTTTGTAAGTGCCATGTAAATAAAATGAAATATATAAATGAACTTAATAATATGACTGTCTTTCAGTTAGCAGGGATGTAGACCTAATAACAAGTCTCATGTAAATGAAAAATATATATATAAAAAAAATCTCAAATTCGATTTTCACCAAAATTTACTAATACTTCATGCTTGCAGGATGTGTGAACACACCTGAAAACGACGAAAAAAAATATGAAAACCTTTGCAAGCAGCAATATTCTCCACTTATATATGAGGGAAATTCGCTGAACTACCGATCGCCCAGTCACGTACTTATAATACCTTTGTCCCCACAGACCTCACTGCTTTTAAAAACCACGTGAAGACGCCAAAAACATCAACCGCAGAAAAACAGGAGACAATTGAGTTATATAAAATCAATGGACCCTATCATCATGCGATTCTTTTGACATCAATAAAAACATGTTTGTCTGTTTATGCTTGTAATTGTGTAATTTTGTTTAAATTTATAAAATGATTAAATTTAAAATTTGAATATAAATTTTTATAATTTAAGTTTATTTAAAATTTAACAAAACCCTTTCAAATATCATCACCCTGAAATTTCTATATTATTATCAACAAAATATACTTTAATACACTGTTAAAACTTGTAGATTTGTATTTTGGTATTTTTAAATGTTAAATGCCAAGTAATATTAAAGATACAAAGTCAATTGGTTGTGGAATTGAACTAAATGATAAGAATGTTGTAAGTTAGAATTGAATGTCTTATACATTGTTGACCTGTGTTAAAACTAAAAATTGTTGAAGATCATAGATTTTTAATGTAGTCACTTTATTTACACATAAATTAATAGAGTAGATACACAAATTAATGGAGTATATGATATTAATAAATCAATATCATTTATTTTGAAATTTTTATATCATTATCAATAAATTACACTTTAATACTTTTGTATTTTGGTTTTAAATGTAAAATGATAAGTAATATTAAGGATTCAAAGTTAATTAGTTATGGATTTCAACTAAAAAAATAAGAATTTTTTAAGTTAAAAGTAAATGTCTAATGCATTATTGCATTGTGTTAAAACTAAAAATTATTGATGATCATAAATTTTTACTGTGGTCACTTTATTCACATAAATTAATAGAGTAGATACACAAATTAATAGATTAATAGAGTATATGATATTAATAAATCAATATCATCTATCTTGAAATTTTTATATCATTATCAATAAATTACACTTTAATACTTTGCATTTTGGTTTTAAATTTTGATTTTAAATGTAAAATGTCAAGTAATATTAAAGATTCAAAGTTAATTGGTTATGGATTTCAATTAAAAGATAAGAATTTTTAACTTAGAAATGAATGTGTAAGGCATTGTTCACCTTTGTTTATAAAAAAAAACAAAAAATATGATAATTGTAATTTTTTTATTATTTGTTAGTTTATATATATATATATATATATATATATAATTAAGAACATGTGTTTCTTCTTAAAAGGTCACAGGTTCAAATAGAGAGGGGGGTAGGGTATGTATACCTTTGTAGACTTTACCAGTCAAATCGTTGGGCGGAGGGGGGTCCCTTGTCCCACAAACAAGGGGGTCTCATACACTGAATCGGTGTGTTGGCTTGGTCGTGACCTTAAAAATAGATTATTATTAATACAGTCTGAGTGGGCCTAATGGTTAAGAACATGTGTTTCCTCTTAAGAGGTCACAGGTTCAAATCCAGAGGAGGGTAGGGTATGTATACCTTCGTAGACTTTACCAGTCAAATCGCTCCGCAACTAGGATTTTTCCTAAACATTTACACAGTAAAAATAAAAAAATGCACTTTCATTATAAATAGTAATTTATACATATTGTATCTTCTTTATTTATATATATATATATATATATATATATATATATATATATATATATATATATATATATTTCATTTTAGGTAGATAAACATATTCCTATTTTTTTTAATAAAAGATTAATAGTTATTTTCTATAATCTAATGTAATAAAATCAAGAAATTAAACATAATTGCAAATAGTTGCAATATAATTATAAACCAAACTAATACAATGTAAATTGATTTAAAAAAACATAACAAATATTAAACATTTTGATATAATTTTTTTACTTGAAACAACTATATAAAATATATATATAGAAAAATAAATTTTCATGAAATAAAATTATATTAAATATTTTGATATAAAATTTGTACTTAGTAAAACTAAATAAAATATAGAAAAATAAATTTTGATGAAATAAAATTATATCATTTACATTTATAATATAAATTGAAATAAAAAAATAAATGTTAAAGGAATTTTTTAATAATAGATTTTACAATATTTATGAAATGAACATCTAAAATCATGATATCTCAACAAATTATACAAAATATAGTAATGTTCCAAGATATATAGACAATAATATTATAATTAATATAATGATTATAAATAAGGTTTTTATGTTATTGTGTTGAGTGAAGCATTCTACACTCTAGTATTAGGGTGATGTTTAATTTATTTTCTTCTTAACATGGATTTGACATGTGGCATGTGAAATTTAAATATTAATAACGAAAAAATATTTCAATGTTGACCATAAATAAAATATTTCAATATGAACATTAAGTAAAATAATTATACATAACTCTATATAGATACAAAGAGAGTGAGAGAAAGCCAAAGAGCCAATGAAGATTTTTTTTTTATTGTTTGATAATGAGAGACATTTGTAACTCCTTCAATGCTTAATAAAGAGTTAACATGGAACATTTGAAAAAATATTAATAAAAAAAAATTCAATCTAAACCATAAATAAAATATTTCAATACCTAT
>ML795482.1:121363-137120 GCA_009831015.1 Picea engelmannii | reverse complement strand
TTCAGCTTCTCTGGCCGTTTTCCCACGCGTTCAGCATCACTGGATGTTATGTTGAGATTCCTCAGCCTCTCTGGCAGTTGAGACTCTTCGTCTTCTCTGTGACAGTCGAGCTCACCTTCTCTGTTTTAGTTACAGGCTTCCACACTCATCCATCTGTCAATCCATTCTAAGAATAGTCTTCCTTTACTTGGACGAATCTTGGAGACTCTTCTTCTCCTCTGGAGATCACACAGGGGTCTCCTCGAATTCTCTAGCAGATGCCATAAATGGTTTCTGGTAGTTTCACTGTGTCGTGCATCAGTAGCCTTTCGATCAACACTTGATCTGACAGTTTAGATTACATCACGATTTCACATATCGCGATATTGAGATTCCTGATGTCAATAATATTTGACTTGTCCAACTCTCGATCCCTGAAACTCCGACAAGGAATGGAATCAGCGGTCCAGATTCAACCTTAATATGACGGCTCAGATTACATCGCGATTTCACATATCACGATATCGGGATTCCTGATGTCAATAATCTTTGACATGTCCAAATCTCGATCCCCGAAACTCCGACAAGGAATGGAATCAACAGTCCAGATTCAACCTTAATCTGACGGCTCAGATTACATCGCGATTTCACATATCGCGATATCGGGATTCCTGATGTCAATAATCTTTGACATGTCCAACTCTCGATCCCCAAAACTCCGACAAGGACTGGAATCGATGGTCCTGATTTGATCTTGATTCAATGGCTGCGATTTAAGTTGTGATTTTGCATATCACGAAATTGAGATTCCCGTTGCATTGTTTCTTTAACATTTCCAACACGCGATCCTCGAAACTCCGACATGGTGTAAGTCTGTTGATGTCACATGTGTTAAATAACTGCCATGTGTCACCCTGATTTGTGACTTACATGTTCTTGGCATGTTGAATCAGTCTGACACTTGTCATTACCTGGTTGTGCCACGTGTTCCTAGCTGACGTGAGTCGAATCGACGGTCTAGATCACATCTTGATCTGACGGTTCAGATTCAGTCAGGATTTTTCATATCGCGAAATCGAGATTTCTATCGATGATATTACTTGTCATCTCCAACTCTCGATCCCTGAAACTCCAACAGGGAGTCGGGTCAATGGTCCACATAACCCCCTGAGATGGATGGTCCTCCTGCTTTTGGGATTTGTGAGCCCTCTACTCCTTGCACTTTTAAAGATCGTGCAGGTTTTCCTCAATCCAATGGTGTTCGGACCCTGTGCTCAGATCTGATGCCTGAGATCTATCCTGCTCTTCAGCGCGCTCTTCTTGTCTTTATTCATATATGACGGCCCTCATGCTGTCAGGATTTGTGAGCCCTCTACTCCTTGCACTTTAAATAATGTGCAGGTTCTCCTCGATCCAACGGTGTTCGGAACCTACGCTTGGATCTAACGCCTGATATCTATCCTCCATATCTGTGCACTCCTCTTGTCTACATTGAGATCTGACGGTCATCGGGAATTTGGGATGGGATCCAACGATCACCGACGCTTCTCCTCCAAGCTTACACATCCTTCTTACTTGGAAGAATTTCTAAGTGTCAAATGCCTCGACCTTTGATCTGCCTGTGATCCTAATTATGCTATCTCCCTTGAGCTTTAGTCATGAGTTAACCTCATCCCCGGTGCACACCTACGCACTGCATTTGACTCTGCGCTAATTCCTCCTGAGCTTATGTTGTTCCTATTTTTCCATCGATGCACACTCTGATCCTGCAATCTTCACTGTTGTACTTGCCATCAATGAAAAGCATACGCTACCTGTTAAACATTTGCCAACAAAAATAGCGTTGGTCAGCTAGGACAAACTCTGTCGACCCAAAGAACAAGGCGGCCTAGGATTACGGGATCCCTTTATTATGAACAAAGTTCTAAGTGCCAAAATTAGGTGGCGGTGGCTAAAAAACCCCAAGGATCTCTAGGAAAGACTTTGGAGGAAGAAATATGCACCAAATGTGGCGGAAAAGAACCTAATTTGATGGAATAAGGATAATCCAGGCTCCTTAATCTGGACAGTGGCTAAGCAGAGCAGACAACTAGTGACTCGGCATGCCTTCTGGGAAATCCGAAATGGGGAAACAACTCTTTTCTGGAAAGATTCCTCGCAACAGTGGCCAATTTTGGACAATGAGGATTGGGCTAGGGACATCAGCACCCAGGCTACACTTGCGGGCCTGACAAGAGTAGCTGACTATTGGCAGGATAACTCCCCAGAAGACACCTGGTGATGCTGGGACCTGAACAGGGAACACATTAATCTGGAAGCGCATGTGAATCTGGTACCCTGGAAAGAGGAACTGGCCAAACGGAAAATTCCCAAACTTGTAGGAGAGGATATCCTCCATTGGGGGTACTGGCCCTGTGGCACCTACAGTACACAGGAATCCTATCAGATCAAAACTCAAGTAGACCCCCTTCCTACAGGGAAGGTTTGGCACAAAATCTGGAATCTTAAACACTGGCCAAAAATCACCCTCTTTCTATGGCTTGTCTCCCACTCAAGCATTCTAACCTGGGATAACCTCTCAAAAAGGGGTTTTGTTGGGCCTTCTATTTGCATGCTTTGTGGAGAGGCAGACGAAACCATGAATCATCTCCTCAATTCTTTCCCTTACACTGCTCAAATTTGGGATCAAGTGGTGCTTATCATGCGCACCTCGGATCGTAATAGAGATAGTATCATCGACACCATTATGGACTAGAGGGACCAAGATTTCTATTCTCCCCTTCTAAATCGTATTTGGCAATTACTTCCAGGCTTCATCCTTTGGAAAACTTGGAAAGAAAGGAATATAAGTCTCTTCAGAAATGTATACCTCACGTGGCAACACTGCTGGAATCAATGCCGCTGCAATATCCTGGAAACTCTCAACCTTCAGCTGTGGACTGAAAAAGACTTTATCAACAATCCCTCCAAACTCCTAATCCTTCAGTACTGGAATCCTCTTCCTTCTCATCACCCTCTTCCCCCCTCTTCTCTTCCCCCCCCTCTTTGCAGCCCCTCCTTTTGGTCTCCCCCCCCAATCGATTTCATCAAGCTCAATTTTGACGGAGCCTCTAAAGGCAATCCAGGCGCAGCGGGCTATGGAGTAGTCTTCCACAACCATCATGGGCACATCATTCTCATAAGCACAGGCTCCCTTGGTCATTCCACCAACAATGCAACGAAACTTTGGGGGCTCATTAGAGGATTGCAATTAGCCATTGAAAACAATTTCACCAAGCTAATTGTCGAGGGGGATTCTCAAATCATCATCAATCTGCTCCGCAGAATTTTAAATGGAGCGAACCTGGACAGGATGTTGTCTAGTTGGAGACTCTCACATGAGCTATATATTATCAAAAATTTGTTGCAACCAAATCAAGCTGTCATACCTGCTCATATCAGGAGGAAGGTGAATCAAGTTGCAGATGAACTAGCTAATATGGGAACCAATTGGAATGGACCGGAACTCCTTTGCAAAATGGCCCTAGAACCTAATCACCCTATTCTCCAGCAATGTGTTCGCAAAGCTGGAGCAGTGGACACACTCCCGAATGGGGTGCTAGTACGGACCACCTGGCGCGAGGAGGAGGACCAGATCGACCAACGAGGCACGAAGCCATGTGACGAGCTCGTGCCATCGCCCGCCACCTCGATCCTGCATTAACTCACCATTACGATGTTGTAGTGGCTTAACTATGCAGCTTACATTTACTTTTACGATTCATTCCATGGCCTGGTTGCTTGTGTTCGCCTCTCATCTCCACTCATGACCAGACTGGCTCTTCCCTCCGGCGCCTTGGCCTAATGCAAATCAAACCTTCATGATTTTTGCAGCCCTTGTTCGTCTCCAGGAACTCTACCTCTGCCTATTGCACTTGGTTTCCTTCGGCTTTCACGTGACGAACCTCATGCTGCACCAAAGGGGGAGGCCGCGAAGAGGCTCTCCATGGAAACCTCGCTAGCCTTCTATCTCGTCCCCTAAGTCGCCTTCCACTTTCACCTCCCCGTCCCTCTAGCCCGAGCCTGTTCTTCCCACCTCCCCCGCCCCGCCTGTATCTCAGTTTGAATGCTTAGCTATCATCTCCAGACCACCGTGTTCCTCCTCGCGACACCTTCTTGTCCCCCCAACGGTCGAGTCCCCCCACATTCCAGTTATTGAATCCTCAAGGAAGACCGTGGGGGTGCCACCTCCTCATCACAAGCCTCGAAACAACGAGAACCAGTCCTTTGATTCTTTCTTTGACACACAGCTGAGAGAAAGTCTCACTATTCTCTTCAGTCTGGTCTTCAAACTCCGTCAAGGGGTGGAGGACCTTCAATTCCATCTGCAGACCATGGATGGAAAAGTCGCGGTCCTTCTTCAAATCCTTTCCTCCCTCCAAGAGGCATTCCCCTCGGACCCGACAGGTGCGGCTTCAACAGAGGAACCCTGTGAAGCGACCAGTGAAGGAAACGCCCAGACGCAGTGCTCCGCAGGGAATGGGATGATGCAAGCCAAGCATGAGGACATGGCCATGGAGGTGGACACAAGACAACGCGTGTTGCAGGACACCTTGCCAGATGCCGACAGAGATGAGAGCAACGTGGAAGATGGAATGCAATGAGAAAATCAAGTGACATTCGTCGAAGAGGAACCTTGGTCCAAGGCCGTTCACGCCACCTGGCCAGGTTATTTGACAAATGTTTAAGCCCATAGGGGCCCATCAAGTTTCAATAGTTTCTCTTTTTTAGTTGTTGTCCAGACAGTTTGAGACTGTTTTATTAGACTGTTAAACTACCTATGCTTGATTCCCTTGCTGGATGGACTAGTTTCTCCTCTGTTGGGGCAGTCCAGTAACTACAGTACAACTAATTTCTGTTTTTTGTACCTCTAATTTGGTTTTTGAAGGCCTCTTATATATAAAACTTCTTACTTACAAAAAAAGAAAAAGTATTTAGTTTATTTCTATTTTAGAACTAAATTGTAATGTTGATGATGCAGGAGCATCGCTCCACCTCAACAACGTGCCAACATTCCAGCACATCAACACGCATTTCAGGAGAAAGAAAGGCATTGAACCTCTCACATTTTTTTTATACGAAATTAGATCCCATGAGGATTTGCGTTGTAAGTATTTTAATTCCAGACCATACCTTTGTACAGGTAGTGGTTCGGGTTGCCTTAAATGGTTTCCTATAGGAGGTCCAGATCATAGTTAGGTCTGGATGAAAATTTATGTAATGTAGCCGTAGGAGTATGGTGTTGTATCCGAGATAGTGATAGAACTAAAACGATGAGGAGAGGATAAGATTGGGGAGACCTCTTTTGTAATTAAGAAAGGAAGAGTAAGAACATATGATATTAGGATAGGGAGAGAGATCTGAGACTCTATAGCAGTCCGCTCTTTGTACACATTGTAATCAAACATTTATGTTAATGAAGAGAGTAGTTTTTCCTGCACATGGTTCTTTGTGTGTTTCCATGTTTTTTGTGAATGTCCTATGTGTGTTCATTTATGTTGCATATGTATGTGATAGGTTCCATCTATAGGGATAGACATAATCTATTTTCTATGATTTTTCTGATTTCGGTCTAATTTCTTTGTGGCTTCATGCAAGAGGTTGCATGACAGAGTGTTGAGGACTCTGTGAGCAAGTGCAAGAGTGCACATATGAGTTCTGTGCTGAATTCAAACGAGAACATGCTAGGAGGGTAGCCCAGAGGAATCATTTACTCAAGGGATAAGCCTCAAGGTTTCTAAACACCTTGGAGGTAAGACTTTGCAGAGGAAGCATAGAGAGACAGGATTGTTGAGGATTCTGTGAAGCTCTCCCAAGAGGGCATTGAGCGAGTGCAAAGAGTGCACAAGAAGAACTCTATTTAGAGTTCAGATATAAGGGGAGTGTCAAGACAAGACACTTATAGAGTAGTTGAATGCTCTGTCAGTTCAACAAAGAGTAATTGAACATAAGTCCCCAGGCGGGAACTTATATCCCTTCAAGGAAAGAAAGAGACAGAGTTACTGAATACTCTGTAGGCTCAGCAAGATGTGCTTGAGCATAAGTTACCAAGAGGGCACTTATATACTTTCTAGGAGAGAAAGAGGCAGAATTACTGAATACTCTGTGAGTAGAAGCTCTGCAAGGAGTGTATTGAGAAGTAGAATGCCAGGAGGGTGAGAAGAGTTTCTTTTGAATAAATCCTTTGGATCCAAGTTTAACGAAATCCC
Source organism: Picea engelmannii (assembly GCA_009831015.1). Taxonomy (NCBI): domain Eukaryota; kingdom Viridiplantae; phylum Streptophyta; class Pinopsida; order Pinales; family Pinaceae; genus Picea; species Picea engelmannii. The sequence continues at coordinate 130,893 of ML795482.1, read as the reverse complement.
AGAAACGCAAGGAGTGAGTGGAAGATTGAAATCATCGAAGAAATCAAACTCAGAAGAGATAACAATTTTCATAAGCGCAAGCAAGAGAAAGGGTTGAATCCGTAGGAAGAATTTTAAAGGCTGAGACCTTCCAATGATTGGAAATATTCTAAGTCAGAAGATCATAGGTCCGGAGAGTTAGCACCAAAGGATTTGGCTGAGACTCATTAAGGAGTTGAACAGACATCAGAGAATATTCAAAGAAGAAGCGTCGATAGCCGACAGTCGTCGGATCAAGAGAATTTGCGAGGAGGATAAAGGTTAGAGTCATTCAACTCTCAAAGTCCAGGAGGAATGGGAGCTGTCGATCCAGAAGAGATATGAACCGGTGGTTCATTTTGCGGGATCGGATATCGAGAGTTGGGAGGAAAAAAGTCCTTAGTTTTCAAAGTTGCGACATGTGAAATGGTGATTTGATCGCAACCGTAGATCTTGGGAGGATTTGGACAATCTGATCAGAGTCCTGACAGACGAGAATGTGCATAGGAGGAGATTAGATCCGGACCATTGGATCTGAGCATGTGGACCAACAGTCGTTGGATCGGGAGGAAGGTACACGAGAGAAGTTATGAAACGATCGGAACTCTCCATCATCAAAGAGGATAGGTGGAAACAGATTTGGGGTGTTCATGGAACCAAACACTGGAAGACTTGCAAGGAGAAGAGGAGTAAACTCGTGAAAGGGAAGTTCGTAAAATCATTCAGACCATCCATCGGAAAAGACGCGTGGCAAGCAAGAAGCATTTCACTGACTCGTTGTGGAAGGAATTCAAAGGGTGGAGTTTGTGAAACTCATGAAACGTAAAATCGTGAAAAGACTCTGAGCCATTGGATCGAGTCAGGCTATGGGCCATCGATATGAAGCATCGACACTTTGAAATTTCGGGTACTGGGGGTTCGAAGGCGAGAACCATCCCAAAATCCTGAGTTGTGAAGTTCCGACTTTGCGAAGGAGTAACGTGGACTATTGGATCACGGGACTATGAGGACCGTTCATTTGACGCGGGAGGATTTCATAATTTCGGGGATCGGAAGATCTGAGGTGAGAAGTCTTTCGACTTCACGAGTCGCAAAGTCCTGAAACACTTTGAGGTTTGGCCCCAGGTCATAGCGGGGGTCATATGGACAGAGTCTAAGGTAGGATATAGCAATAACTAGGCTCTTATTTCAAGTTTCAGGGTTTGGAGGAGTCAGACAACAATGCATTGAAAGTCCCGAAATCATGAAATTGCGATACAATCGCAGTCGTCGATCGAGAGGAGCGAAGGATCATAAATTGGTCAATCAGGGATTTGGGAAATTGGAGTCAGGGGTGTCTCACATGAAGAAGTCTCGAAGTCTCGAAATGTGAAGTGCCTTTTAATAATGACTGTGGTCACCATCGGTGGTCATGTTGAGGGGAAGCTCACGCCTTGTGCTTGTTTGTGCATTGGGGTTTCAACAAAAGGACCTATGGATTTGTTCGTTGAAGGTTCCAACAGGGAACTAAAGAGCCATTTTCGACTTGAGAAGATTGAAAAATGATCCTTGACCGGGAGATCAGTGGACCCTGTCGAGGCAGAGGTAGGCGGTCTGCATCAGTTGAGTTGTAACTAAAGTCTTAATTCTAGTTCTTTTTTATAACTAAAGTGTAATGTTGAGTTGCAACTGAAGTCTTATGTCTAATTATATTTTAGAACTAAAGTGTAATGTTGAGTTGCAACTGAAGTCTTAAGTCTAGTTCTATTTTAGAACTAAAGTGTAATGTTGAGTTGTAACTGAAGTCTTAAGTCTAGTTCTATTTTAGAACTAAAGTGTAATGTTGAGTTGTGATTGAAGTCTTAAGTCTAGTTCTATTTTCAAACTAAAGAATACCAGTCTCAAGTCTAGTTCTATTTTTGAACTAAAGTGTAATGCTAAATTGTAACCAATCTCAAGTCTAGTTCTAAGCTCAAACTAAAGTATGAAGTTGAGTTATGATTAACTCATGCAAACATGTTACTATTTCGAGTCTCTCCTCTTCTCCTCTTTAGCCTATATAAGCAGAGGTCGAACCCTCTCTTCAACACAGTTTTGATATGCAGGTTAAGGGTGAAGCAATAGAGGCACATATCAATGATAAAGAGGTAGCATACGAAAGAAGCATATAAGAGTTGTATATCAACAATAGAGGCATCATATTAGAGGTGTATTTAAGAAAGGTCTTTTAGGCCTTTGTCAAGTCAGATTCATCTTGGCAAGCTCTTTAAGAGAAGATCATTCATGATGGATATTTGTAAGTTATCTTACATTATTAATGCAATAAAGGGATATTGTTTGCTCCCTATACAAGGTTTCCCCAGGGTATATGTGTTGTTGATGTGCATGCTTACTCACCTACATGGTTATTTCTATTTGATTATGATTTTGTATTGTTGAAGTGTATTAAGATGGAATCAAAGTGTTAAATAAAATAAAATAATTAATCTGCATAAGAAATCAAGCTCATAATTTAACATGGTATCAAATCTTAGGGTGTGTTAAACATGTTGAAGTGCAACAACATGTACACACAGATACAAGCTAGCTTGATTAATTTTCCAGTGTGAAGTCCATGGCATCCTCCATTTCATTCAGGGCCGAGGATAGGCGCGAACGAGCTACCAACTTCAATGTGTGGAAGATATGGATAACAAATATATTGCAGGAGAATGATATTGATCAATATGTGACCACAGTGGTGGAGGAACCCACAAAATAATGTTGGAAGAGTGGCCTTCAAGAAGATTCAAGCAAAGGTGAAGCAAATCATCTTTGACTCAGTCAAATACATTTTAATGCATGCAATGACTTCATTAATGACTGTCAAGGACTGTATGGATACCTTGGTGAATCTGTATGAGAAACAAGCTCAAAGAGGACACTTAGGACACTTAGGCACAAGATTAAGTATTTGAAGATGGAGAAAAGTGAATCAGTGGCATCTTTTAGTTCTAGGATAGCCCATATTAGAGATAAGCGTTTGGTCACAGGGGTGACAGTGGACGATGATGATTTAGTGCAGACAATTTTTGACAGTCTTCCTTCTTCATGGGAGACCTTCCTATCCAGTGTAAGTGGGAGAGAGATTCATCCCACGTTTGAGAGGTTATGGCATGATTTCCTCTAGGAGGAGAGTCCCAAAGCTACCAGGAGCGAGCCAACAAAATAAGAGCACTCATCTTTAGCATCAAGATTCAAGGGAAATAATAAAGTCACTTTCCAGAAGGGATCTCAGAGGAAGCCAAACACCAAAGGTACATTCAAAGGAAAGAATATTGATACATCTAAGATTAAATGCTTTAGTTGTAATAAGTTGAGTCATTTTTCTAAAGATTGTTGGTTTAGAAATAAATATCCAAAGAAAGGGAAACATCATGCCTGAACTACTGAGGATGATGAATCCAAAAGAAATCAGAATGGTCCTTCTAATGAGAAAGAAAATAGAAAAGAATATTACTTGATTTTTGCCTTATCCAATTCAGTTTTCATGGGACCAAAAACTTGGTTAGTAGACAATGGTGCATCAAATCACATGACAGGGTACAAGGAGATCCTCTCATATTTCGAGTCAAACTCATTTGCAGATCAGGTTGATCTTGCGGATGACAAATGTTACAAGATAGAGGGAGTAGGCTCTATATCCTTCATATTGAAATCTGGGGCTACACTTTATGTTGATGAAGTATTATATGTTCCAGGGTTCAAAAATAATCTATTATCAGTTGCAACCCTTGAGGACAAGGGATATTGGGTGATGTTCAAGGATAGGAAGGCACTACTATGGGATAAAGGTAGCCACTTAAGTACAACATAACCCATTGGAACTCGCAGTGGAGGATTGTACGTCGTGTCAGGATAGTCAGTTCAGGCATTGGCTCATGATCCAACTAGCTCCAATGAGTTTTGGAACAGAAGACTTGGACATCTTCATTACAAAGCTCTTCTAGATCTACAGAACATGGTATGTGGCATGCCCTCTATTTCTCTTAGTAAAAATGAAATTTGTAAGGGATGCATGCTAGGTAAAAATATAAAAAAGCATTTTCTAGTAGTGACAACAGAGTTTAGGGAATATTAGATATGGTTCATTCTGATGTATGTGGTCCCATGTCATCCCCCTCACTCAGTGGTTGTTTGTATTATGTCATTTTTATTGATGATTACTCAAGAAAATGTGGGATATACTTCCTTAAAGCTAAAAGTGACACATTTGATAAATTCAAAGAGTATAAAGCCTTTATTGAAAAGCATATAGGGAAACATATCAAAATCCTTAGAACAGTGTTAAGAACCAAGGACTGAATACAAAAGCACCACAACAGATATACAAGAACAATATGCAAAATGTCCTTTATTACTATCAAACCCTTGAGGTAGGGAAACACCATATAATGGATCATGTTATGGAATGGATCATCTCCTGTTCACTTGTCTCTTTGAGGGGGAATCCTCCTATTGAGCTACAAATCCAAATAAAATACTTCTCTTCATGTTCCATTACATTTCTTGAACCCCATTATATAGTTCTACCATCACCTAAGAACATTCTAGAGGAGGAATATTCTAGAAGTAGAACCTTCTAAGAAGTCTCCTTACATTTATTATATCTGATTACCCATTTATTATATCTAACTACCATAGTGGGTCTTATTTAATAATAGAGTGGATATAGTCCACCTTACATTGAATGGCCTCCACTATTATCACTATCGGCTCTCTGGGCCCCCCCACTACCTCTCTAGCTACCTTACATTCCATCCCCCTTATGAAAGCGTTGTCCTCAACGCTTGACGTACAACCATATACGAGGGTCCCATGGATAAGTGTGGACCATAGTGTTGAAGTAGACTAGAGAACCAGGGTCCCATGGAGAAATGGAAGCCACCATGCTGAAGTAGTACAACTTCCATTGTAAACGAGGATCCCATGTCCAAGTGCTCATGTGAACTCCACACGGAAGATATTGGGACCTAATAACCAATTGAAAATGATGCTCCCAATACTGACACCTATCATGTGGATCCAAATAAGAATATCCAAACGCATAGTGGGAAAGGGTCAACGTTGAATCTGGAAGGAACAATACCATTGTAGAATATGCAGGATGGACGTTGGTAATCATAACTAGCTCTTGATGTGGGACATTGATGTTCTCTATAGAAGGTGGAGTAGAGTCATCAAATAAAATATGGAAGCGGTTGTCATCCCAGAAATGACAACTATCCATATACCAATCATCAAAATTGGCCTCCAAATCATACCAAGAATATATTTCTTGATTATATTCATCCTTGATGTCCTCCATAAGAAATCTCTCCTACATTCTATCCAATGAATCTTGAATACTACGAAAACTATCATTGAGGTCGTTTGTGAGGCCATCCAATGTGTCATACAATTGGGATTTGAATGCTTCAATAATTTGTAGAATTTCTTTGAGGGTTTGAGAGAAAATAGCCATCTGAGCACCCTATGAACTCTTCGTTCCCGCAGCCGTCATGAAAAAACCCAAAAAATAGAACAACAAGTTACAACAGAAAATCACAGCTTTTTCCGGAAAAACCCTGAAAAACTGTTGAATTTAAAATGCTCATAACTTCACTTCCCGGACTCCATTTTGACTGGTTTGTTTTTTGAAATTGGGTGAAGTTGTGAGAGGAACTCAAATTTGTAATTTTTTTGGTCGAATTTGGCCTCCAGCTGCTACATAAATACAAAAAAAATCGCGCCGCCGTCTGCGGAAAAAACCCTGAAAATTTTCAGATTTTAAAACTTCAATATCTTGACTTCCCGGACTCCGTTTCAGACAATTTGTTTTTTCAAATTGGGTGTTTTTATTATACAAACTCAGATATGCAACCTGTTTCTACATTTTTTTCACATAAATATACCAAAAAGTTCTGGAATGTCGCGACCCTCTTTTTTCTTCTTCGGAAAAAAATAATCTGCAAAAATAAGAAATATTTCCCACAATGTCTACCAAGGAAAGTGATCTGATACCACTTGTTAAGAACCAGAATAGATAGACAAATATAATCACTATTGAATACACAATAGATCCACAAAACAAATATAGAATAAATGACACTTTATTATTACCAAACCCTTGAGGTAGGGAAACACCATACAATGGATCCTATTATGGAAGGGATCCTCTCACGTTCACTTGCCTCTTCGAGGGGGCTTCCTCCTAATGAGATTCAGCTCCAAATACAATACTCTCTTCATGTCCCATTACATTGTTTGAACCCCATTATATAGTGCTACCATCACCTAAGAACATTCTAGAGGAGGAATATTCTAGAAGTAGAACCTTCTAAGAAGTCCTCTTACATTTATTATATCTAATTACCCATTTATTATGTCTAACTACCATAGTGTGCCTTATTTAATAATATGGTGGATCTATTCCACTTTACATTGAATGACCTCCACTATTATCACTATGGGCCCTCTTAGCCCCCCCAATACCTATCTAGCTACCTTACAAATAGACAATGGAGGAGAGTTTGAATCTATCCAGTTTGAGGATTTATGCAAGTCAACAGGAATGAAGAGACAATTGACCACACCATATAACCCTCGGTAAAATGGAGTTGCTGAGAGGAAAAATAGGACAATTTGTGAGGCAGTGAAAGAAATGATGTTTGACTAGGATATGCCAAATTCTTTATGGGCAGAAGATACCTCCGCTGCCATGTATATTCAAAACAAGTTTCCACATGTTATCTTCAAGGATAAGACTCCTGAAGAGGTCTTCTCAGGGATCAAACTTGAAGTAGGGCATCTAAGGATATTTGGGTGTGCTATGTATATTCATGTCCCTAAGGAAAAGAGGACAAAGATGGAACCCTCAGGCAAGAAAGGGGTGCTTTTGGGGTACAGTGAGAACTCCAAGGCTTACAGTATTTATGTACTAGGTCAGAGGAAAATAGAGGTAAGCATAGATGTGACTTTCCATGAGGAAGCAACATTTAAGAAATCCAGAGAGCTTCAACAGGAATCAAAAGCAGTTCAACCAGCTTCACCCTATTCTAAAAATGAAGAGTCATATGATCAGATGGAGGAACCTCGTGAAGAGCTAAGTAATGAGCCCCTAGAAACTTATGAAGTGCTATAAAGAACGCTTCAAGAACCTCCAGGAAAAAGGAATTGAGGGTTCCTTAAAGAAATAGTGAAGTAAGCAGAAAGGATAGCTGCACCCAAAGGAACTTTCAGTTAAAGGAAGAGGCCTCATAGGTTTGGAGGCTATGTTACATTGATGAGCAACATTAGTGATGTTGAACCTTCTTCATTTGAAGAAGCAAATAAATTACAAGTATGGAAGGATGCCATGCTTGAGGAATACAAGTCTATTATAAAGAACAATATTTGGGACATTGTGTCGAGGCCAAAAGACAAATCAATGGTTTCTTCCAAATGGATCTATAAGATCAAACATGCAGATGATGGAAGTGTGGAAAATTTCAAAGCAGTAGTTGTATCCAGAGGCTTCACTCAGAAAGAAGGAATCGACTATGAAGAGACTTTTTCCCCTGTATCCAGGTATACCTCCATTCAAACTATTATTGCTTTAGCTCCCATTCTTGGTTGGAAGCTACATCAGATTGATGTAAAAACAACATTCTTGAATGGAAAGATTAAACACGAGATATTTGTGGAACAACCAGATGGTTTTGTACTACATAACAAAGGCACCCATGTATGCAAGCTAAGGAAGGCCTTGTATGATCTTAAGCAGGCTTCCATAGTTTGGTATGACAAGATTGATGGCTTTCTTAAAATCCTGGGATTTCAGAAAAGTGATATTGATGCAAATCTGTACTTCAAGGTAAGAGATAACCAACCTATTATACTAATACTTTATGTTGATAATGTCTTTCTAACAGGAGATGAAGGGATAATAGCTTGGTGTAAGTGGGAGCTAACCTCAGAATTCGAGATGAAAGACTTAGGCTTGATGCATTACTTCCTAGGATTGGAAGTGTGGCAAAGATAGGGAGAGATATTTCTGGCACAGTGAAAATACACAGTGGATGTACTAAAGAGGTTGGTATGATGGATTGGAAATCCATGTCTACTCCGATGGTTACCAACTTGAGGAAGATGCATGATTCTGATACATGTTCAGATTTGGTGGATCCCAGCATGTATAGACAGCTGATTGGATCATTGATGTACATGATCCACACTAGTCTAGATATATGCTATATAGTGATTGCAATGAGTCAGTTCATGACTGAACCGAGATAGAGACACTGGGTGGCAGCAAAGAACATCTAGAGATATCTTAGAGGGACCATTACTTATGGTCTGAGATATACATCCAGTGGTAGTTTATTTCTACATGGGTATACAGATGTTGACTGAGCAGGAAGCCCAATGGATCGGAAGAGTACTTTCAGATACTTATTTAGTTTAGAATCCTCTATGATCTCTTGGTCAATCTAGAAGAAATGATCCATTACATAGAGTACAACAGAGCATGCGTACATTGCAACAAATGATTCTAGCAAGGAAGTAGTATGGCTCATAAAATTTGTTTCTGGGTTGTTTGGAGACAAGCTCGTGATGATGGTGGTTCACTGTGATAATCAAAGTTGCATTAAATTGACAAAGAACCCAGTATTTTATGACAGGTCAAAACATATTGACTTGAGGTACCACTACATCTGAGACTTGGTCCAGAGAAAAACTGTAAAGTTATAATACATAGCCATGAGCTAGCAGGTAGTTGATATCCTGACCAAGCCTATGACCTCGAGACAGTTTGTGCAGCTGAGAGGCAATCTTGGTGTGGCTGAGAATGACTCCCTCGCTAAGAGAGAGTGTTGAATTTGGTAGCATCGACATTCATTCTCCAATTAGAGGCCATATGGGCCACCTTGAGGCTAGCCAGGGAGATTTGGAGAATTAACTAGTCTTGTGAGGTATTGAAAAAAGTTAGGGGGAATGTACAACCTCTATGATTCAAACCAAAATTCAGGATGAACGAGATGTTATGTGAGTCTAGTGAAAAAGTCAGGGGGAAATGTACAACCTCTGTGAGCATAGACAGTCTAGTGTAAAAGTCAGGGGGAATGTACAACCTCTGTGAGCATAGACAGACTAGTGAAAAAGTCAGGGGGAACATACCACCTCTGTGATCCTAGTTAAACCTTGTGAGCCCTGAGAAAAATTGAAGGCATCTAGCAAACATTATGTTGAATATAAAATTCCTATGATCTAGAAACAAACAATATTCCTAATATTGCAAATGATATAAATGTATTGATCTAGTGCATTGGCATGTGTAACATTATCCACCATGAAGAGAATTTTGAATTGCCTTGTAAAGAGTCAAGTTGTAAGTGAAGTCTTAAGTCTAGTTGTATTTTAGAACTAAATTGTAATGTTGAGTTGTAACTGAAGTCTTAAGTCTAGTTCTATTTTAAAACTAAAGTGTAATGTTGAGTTGTAACTGAAGTCTTAAGTCTAGTTCTATTTTAGAA
>ML795482.1:76668-100981 GCA_009831015.1 Picea engelmannii | reverse complement strand
AAAAAATTATGATATATTCCTACCTCTACCACCTAGTGAACCAACACTCTATTCTTCTCTCTTCTCATCTTTCTTTCTCCTCTCTTTCTCCCATACCAGAGAACCAATGTTCTTCTCTCCTCTATACTATGTTGTTTTGTTCTCTACCCTCTACCCTATTTTCTTTTAATTCCTTTTGTCACCCAATCATCATAATTCAAATTAATTTAGTTTTGATTTTAGGAACAAAATTTTATGTCCCATGCTCTGAGTCCCATCCCTATTATTTTTCATTTTCAACAACACCATTGGCGCACAACTTGATTTTATGTGCCTTGCCTTTCCATTCCTTTCCTTTCCTTGAATTTCCATGCCATTATATTCCTTCCCTTTGAGATGAAATAGGTTTAGGAGTGTGATTGGCACACAAAATGTCACAACAGGAACACGCATGTGTTCCTAAAACATGTGTGCACTAAATCATGTGCATGATATAGGAATGCACATGCTTTTCCACAAACCTAAGGTATTAGGATTGAAAGTGTTTTAAATCATAGATAAACGTTTAGAGCAACAATATGTGGGTGCAAGGGTTTTGGGCCCTTTAACAAGAGGTATATTCATATTTCACTTAGGGATCGAGTGTGGAGGGGGTTAAGCATCAAGTACAGGTTATTACTAGGCTTTGATGGATCTAGGGGGGTCTCGGTCATGGTATAGGTCAAGCTCTATGTCATGGTCTAGGTCATGGTCATTTTCATGGTTATGGTATAGGTCTAGGTCATGGTCTAGGTATAGATATAGGTCAACATTGTGGTCTAGGTTTAACTATAGGTCTATGTCATGGAATACATCATGCTAATCATATAGGTCTAGGTCAAGTTCTATGGTATAGGTCTAGGTCTAGGTATTTCCATTCCTTTCCATGTCTAGGTATTTCTATGTTTGTATCTAGGTCTAGGTATTGACATGTCTAGGTCAAGGCCATTTATTTCCTTGCGATGTACCAAAATTTCTATAGTGTGTGAGAGTCTTAGAGGGAGAGAGAGAAATACATATATGGGGTGGTAGAGAGAGATTTTATGAGAGTGTGTGAGTCATACAGAGGAATAAAGAGAGGAGGGGTGGATAGAGAGAAAGAAAGAGAGTGCAAGAGGGGGAGAGAGGAAGACAAAGAGAGTGTGTGAGAGTGAGGGAGAGGGAGACATAGATTGGGGGTAGAGAGAGAGAGAGAGGAAGGAAGGTATATAGAGGAAATGAGAGCAAGGGGAGAGTGTGGGTAAGAGAGATGGAGGAAGATATGGTGAGCGAGAGAGAGAGGGTTAGATGCAAGAGGTAAAGAGAGAAGGGGGGTAGAGAAAAAAATAGGTCAAGAGTGAGATGGAGAGAGAGAGGGAGGATAGATATAAGGGGCACATGGAGAGAGAAAAAAATAGTACAAGAGAGGTCAAGAGTGATATGGATAAAGATAGGGAGGTAGAAAAATGGGAAAATAGAAATATCGGGGAAGGGAGAGAGAAAGATGGGAAGATAGAGTGAGAGTGATTCTAAAAAATAGGAGAGAGAGAGAGGTGGTAGATGTAGGATAGAAATAGAGGAGAGAAAGTTGGAGGGAGGGGGAGAGAGAGAAGGAGGGGGGTAGAGACAGAGTGTGTAAGTGTGAGATCTAGGGGAGAGAGAAACAAAGATATGGGGGTTGGACAAGAGTGTTTGAGTGTGTGAGAGGGAGGGAGAGGGAGACAAAGAGAGGGGGTAGAGAGAGACATAGATAGGAAGTGGCGTAGAAGTAGGTAAAGAGAGAAAGGGGGAAGAGTGGGGAAGAGAGAGGAACTGGGATACAATGTGAGGGGGAGAGAGGGGTAGATGTATGAGAGAGAGAGAGAGGAGATATAGTCAAAGGGAGGGGGAGAGAGAGAGGGAGGAGGAGGTGGAGAGAGAGTGGGATAGAGTGTGAGAGGAAGGGGGAGTAGATATATATAAATAGATAAATGAGGTGAGAGTAGAGGAGAGAGAGAGAGAGGGATACACTTAGTGAGAAATGGAGGGGGGTACAGAGTGAGGGGGAGAGAGGACTACATGAAAAGAGGGAGGGGGGGAGAGGGAGATAAGTAGAGGGAGGGAAAGAGACAACAAGAGTGGAAGAGAGATTGAGAGTGAGATGGAGAGATAGAGGGATAGGGTAGAGAGAGATGGAGGAGGGAAAGAAGGGGAGGAAGGGATAGAGCCAACAAGAGATGAACATAGGTCCAGAGTGAGATGTACATAGATAGAGAGGGAGGTATATTGATAAAGAGAGAAATAGGGGAAGAGAGAGAGTGTGAAATTGATAATAACAATAATGAGACAGAGAGAGAGANGGATTGGAAAATATAAATTGTCTTATAGGTGCACGTCTATTCTCTTAGTAACACATGCACATTATTATATCACACGCATGTTCTTAGAGAATATGCACACTCTTAAGAATGGGTGTGTGTTCTTTTGAATTCAAATTCTTTTGGGTGGGATTGATAATGTGTATGCTGACTTGGTTTCCTCATATCTAGGTTTGAGATGACAAACCTAGTGGTTTGGTCTGCAAATTGATAAAAACCTCCATTTTTGTGAGTACCTCTCTATATCTCTATCTTCGACACTATTTTTCTATAGGCTAAAGAAATCCAGTTGTTGAAAAACTAAAGACATAAATAGAGTCGTCTATGCAGATTCCAAATATATAGATTTTTTTTTTAAATTAATATTGTTTACTATTTTTAATCTATTTTTGTCATTGCATATATAAAAATCGTAGAATACATACCTCTCTTCTGCTATAACTTTTTTTCATCTTAAATATTTATCGAATGAGTTATATGCCACACTAGAGGATACCAATATCTATGATCTAAAAAAGAAAAATAAATTCTTTTGATCGTGTTAAGACCCTCTTAGACTGCAAGAAAACAATGTTGGATTATTCACTAATACTGAGAGGGGGGTTGAATCAATATTAGGCACCTTTTACCACTTTTAATCAAAATATTTAATAAATTAAAATATAAACTATTTATCACTTATGATTTCTTTCAAGTTTCCATAGACATATAACCACAAATACACAATACATAGGAATTTTACGTGGAAACCAAAATGGGAGAAAACCACATAATGCTTTCTTATATATAAGAAGATTACATTAATAGGAAGTGCCAACTTCCAAACTTCTCAAGCACTAACTAGACAAAGACACCAAACACCTGTTTATAGGCTCCAACTTGAACTAATTTGCTTCCTAAATTCTCTAGCTCCAACTAGAAGGAGGCTCCAACCACCATTCATTACCCCTTCCTTCCTCCCTTTAATATAAATGATAGAAATAACCTGTCATTGTTACTGTCACTAATACTGATACAACCCCAATAACCACATAAAAACTATTCCAATATCTCCAAGAATATCATTCAAATCATGTGCTCAAAATCATAATGATATGCATTAAACCATGTGCCAAGATAAACCTCAAGCATGTGCCAAAGAATCCATGATATGTTTCAAACCATGTACCAAGGATCTGCCTTAAACATATACACAAATATCAAATATCTACCTCAAACCATGTGCCAACGCCTGCAAGATATGCCTCAAGCATATGCAAAAATTACCAAGATATAACCTCCAAAACATACATAAAGACATGCACCTTTTAACATTTGAAAACCTGGTGTATGAGATCATATATCAACAAACCTTATTTAGTTGTATCATCAAGAGAATAACACCTTCCTAAAACATTTCCTCAGCCTCACGGAACTAGACCAATCAACAGGCGGGGCCTCATGTGACGATACTTGGACAACCATCGGGAGCATCACAAGACACTCTATACTTGACCTACCGGGGTATGATCAAATAAGGTTTTCTGAAAACCCTTCTCCAATTTGCGGCTCCGAGCACTTCCTCCTTCACACAAATCCACTACTTCACTTTTTCTAAGGAATCACATTATTTCTTGATGATTAAATGAGAGTTTCTTTATGTGTATTTATACCCTTCCAAGTAACTTATTTACTTGATCTTTAAGACGACCTGTAACTTCTTGTTTGTAAAACAAAATTATCCTTTCCTTAAATTTAGGGTCGACTTGTAACCTCTTGTCCCTATATCCATGGCTTCTTGACCATACTTCAAGGCTTCAACTTTAAGAGAGAATAAATTTTCAATTGTGAGGAACCATGTGGCATGCCACCTACCATTGACAATAGATTTATGAGAGCTATCAATCCATGGAATTTTTTTATGCATTTTCAATCTCCTCCATACTCTAATCAACTTAGGGGTTCATGAACACACCTTTAGGGTTCGTAACTACTTAACCACTTAACCATATTTTGAGGGATTCTTGTAGACTTCTTCAAAACATCTTGTTGTGAGGGATATGCTTAAAGATAGACCATAAGGGTACCACTTTGGAGACTTCTTTAAATAAACCCATCACTTCTAGAGGCTTCTAGACTTCTTCTAGGGTTGAAATCAATGAAAACTAATTTTACAATAATCTCCCCATTTGGGTTGATGGAAACACTCATACTCCCCCTGTGACCATTACTCCCCCTGTCTTCAAGAACTCCCCTGATATTCATGATTTTATTCTTTCTATCCCTCTTTGACATCATTGGAAAAGGGTAACTCCCCTTAACAATTTCTCTCCCCCTATCTTCTTTGAAAAATGTTGTGTAGATCACTGTGGGGAAAAAACTACTCCAATTTTTTGTCGAAGATACTCAAAGGTATCACTTGGGAGATGTTTGGTGAGTATATCTGCAATCTATTAATTTTCCCCATTGTACTCCAACTTGATATTATTTTATGTGACTTTTTCTAGTAGAAAGTGTAACTTGACAGGAATATTCTTGGCCTTGGACTGCATCACTAGATTCTAGGAGATACTTATAACTCTGGTATTGTCATAGAATATTGAAATAGGATCATCATATTTTACTTGTATGTCTTGCAGGGTTTGCTTCATCCAGAAGACATGAGTACAAAATGTTGTTTCTGCAATATATTCTACTTCTATCATATCCAAATATATTGAGGACTGCTTCTTACTTAACCATGACCCCAGATAATCACCCAAGAAGAACGTTTCTCCACTAGTACTTCTTCTATAATAAATTATTCCTTCCCAATATACATCTGTGTAGGTGACCATAGGCTTCTCATTCCCTTTCAGATACCACAATCCAAACTTTGTTGTTCCTTTGAGATATTTGGAGGTCCTCTTTATCACCATAACATGAGTTTCCTCCAGTGCTTCCTCAAATCTTGCAACATGTCCAACTGCTTGCATCACATCTAGTCTTAAGGTTGTCACATAGAGAAATTTTCCAATCATTGATCTATAGAGTCTCGGATATGCTTCCTTAGATTCATCATCTTTTCTCAACATGCAACTAGTCACCATAGGAGTTCTTATGAGTTTGCAATCTTCCATTTCAAACTTATTCAACATTTATTTGATGTACTTGGTTTGTGAAACGAAAAATAGCTTCATCTAGATGAGATATATGGAGTCCCAAAAATAAAGTCAACTCACCAATTAGGGACATTTCAAACTCACTCAGTATGTCTTTGGAAAACGTCTTACTCAAACTGTCATCATTACTTCCAAAGATGATGTTATCCACATATACTTAAATGATAAGCATGGTGTCCCAATCCACTTTTATGTAGATATTACTATCTGAATTTCCTTTTCTGAATCCTTTTTATTGTAAGTACATGTCCATTCTTGAATATTAGGCTCTAAGGGCTTGCTTGAGTCCATACAAATCTTTCTTAATTGGGTAAAATCATGAAGATGGGTGTCTATTTTGCTTGTTTTATGAGAAAAAAAACTATATTTTCACAAGTTCTTCAACTTACGACATACAAAAGTAATTTTTTTATTTATAATTTAACTTTACAGTTAAAACAAAACTTGTAAAGAATTTTGTTAGCTTTCCAATGACTCTTTTTCAAATTTGTTTTATTAATATTTGATATGTCGATTTGACAATTGTTTAACAGTATGTTCCTTAAACATGAAAGGAATGATAATGAGTTATTGTTTCCCCCAAAAATGTATCTATTATTAAAAAAAAAAATTTAACAAACGAAATATACTACAACAATCTACAAAGACTCTATTTTATTATGGCTATAATTTTGAATCTAACAGATGAATATTATAATTTCTAGAATTTTTTTAAGTTGACCAAGCTGAAAACGTTGTAGATTTTAAACACATGTTTTCCTCCACCTTGTATCTATCTTAATTTTTACTTAAAAGTAAAATCTAAAAATACCCTTTTGAAAAGAACAGTTTAAGGATTATGAATATAATTTTTTCTAAATTTTTCACTATGTATTTTTAGAGATACAAATATTTCATTTCACTTAATCATAATGTCTGCTAAAAAATTTATGTAGTGATTTTTCAAAAAAATTAAAGAAAATTAGATAAAAATAATGAAAATGAAAACAAATTAGGAATTGGAAGTAGATTCAATTTTACAAATGCTGGTGTCATTTTCGAAACCAAAGTCTGAGTATTTGCAGGAGCCCGCAACCTCCAAAGTTCAAGTAAGCTTGGGGGAATTCTCTAGTTTCTGGATACAGACCCAATTTCTAGTTTTTGGCCGAAAGAATCTTTCGGTCGAAACAATATTCTTTCGGCCGAAAAAATAAATTCTAATGAAAACCGTCAAAAGTAAACGGTTTCCAATGTTTTCAACCGAAAAAACCTTGTTTCGACTGAAAGATGGTTGAGCGAATTCCGTCGATCGGAAAAAATGAAAAGACACCTCGTATTGTTTCATTTAGCGCCAAATCATATAAATACGCTTTCAGCTGAACACACTTAACACAATTCATCACTTGTTTGATGCTTTTCCAGAGCACCTAAACAAAGTTTCGAATCATCTTTTTGGTTTTTGTTGAATAAGGTAATTGATGTTTGTTCAAGTTTTTATTGGAATAACAATTTATATGTTGAAAGATAAATGTTGAGCATTTTTTCAAGGTGAAGTCTTTGTTGAACATATCTTTTATAGATAACTATAAAAGTCATGGGAAACAAAAGTTTGCGTAAGAAAAAAAATTGATCGCACCTGAGATGAAACTCACCATAACGAACAAAGGAAAGAGCATTATTGGAGAAATAAACGAGAACATGCAAATATTGAAGAAAGAAACGATGATAATGTAAATAGAGATTTTCAAGAAGAAGAAGTCCAACCATGTATGCATGAACATATTGTCTATATTAAAATTATAGAATTCAAATTTAAAATATTGTTTAATATAATTGATTGTAATGACGATTTGATGTTTTTCAAAAAAAAAAAATAGATTTGTATGATAATGTAGATGAAGACATTGAAACCGAAATTGAAGCAGCAGACATTGAAACCGAAATTGAAGCAGAAGACGAATCATCTATAGGTGTGTACATAAATTTAGATAACACAAGATGAACACTTGTATATAGTTTAGTGAATTTATGTTCGGGTTTTGTTTTTTAATATCAACTTTAAATTGAAATATGCAGGAGAATCTATCAACATTGATGATGAAATATTAGAAAATGTTGATACTGACAAATTTGGGAAGAAAAGATCTAAACATTATATAAGATATTGAACTAAGAATATGTATAATACTTTTTCAAAGATGAATCAGTGACAGTACAAGCTCAACTTTTACTATGTCTAATAAAGTCAAGAAAGTTAAAAGAAGCTACATCATTATTGGGTATTCAAAATTTGACAAAAGATACAAAGGTGAAATAGAATGTCTTTGAAAATATAACTAGTGTATTAAAAGATTTTGGAAAATCTAGAAAAAAAGATGTCAGTGTTGCACATAGAGCGATACAAACAACACTTGTTTCATCTAGCAACATAAAAGATCGTTTGAAATGACACATGGAAAAAATGATGGGAACATCAAGAAAAACATTATACAAACATAGAAAATTTCAATTGCAAATAGATGAAAATGATGAACTGGCTTGTCGGATAGTGATTTGTAAACAACCCTACAAAGATAGACTTGCAGAAAATGTTAAAGAATTGGCCCGTAATTGTTGGTTGAAAAAATCTCGTGTTTCATAACATACAAGGGATGTGTTGCGATGAAGAATAGCATGGAAAAAATATGAAGAACATCCAAAACATATATCTCCAATGACACAAATAAAATTGTGCAATAAGTTCAAAGAAGAGCACAAAGAAGTTAAAATTTCCATCAATACATTTGTGCAACAAAAACCATTGTTTGTTAGACCTGTCACTGTTTTTGACACTTGTTGTTGTCATTATCATGTGGAATTTCAGTTGTATTATGACACTTTTCCTGATTTTGGTAAAACTTTGTGGCCAGGTTCTCCTCCTCCTTCCACATTCCATGCTTTTATATATGGAATTCTATGTGAAAGAGAAGGTGATGAATTATTTTAAAAAAAAATGTGTTGGTGCAAAGAAATGTAATCGTTGTGGAAATCTAAGTTTGTTTCACTCAAAGTATCCTATTGATACGAATGATCAATCATTTTCTAATATAACAGTCAATTGGAAGAGATATGAATATATCAACTACACGGCTCCACATTCTTAAAATGTTATTTCCAAAAGGATTGATTTAAAAGTAGATAAAATGTATGTGATAGGTTTTTTGAAGAAGTTTGAGGAAGAAATTTATAAATACACCAAGCATTCACATAGAGCTCGATGGCAAGGCCTACAATTCAAACAATCTTGTTAAGTGTTTCCACTAGGGACAATTTTGTCTGTAGTTGATTTTGCAGAGAATTACACATTCCTTGCACAAAAATAAATATAGAGTGAATATTATCATTATGATCAAGTCACGATATTTTTCCACTTTCTATATAGACATGCTCAATGGATTCCTGATAACATAGAAAGCACCAACAAAAATCGACATGTTATTAAAGAATACCACTTTTATATAAATGATGATCGGGCACACGACACACATTATGTACAACATTGTTTTGATAAATTTTATGATTCATTGAAGAACACGAAATCGGATTCGATCGACATTAGATATGGTCAGATGGGTGTGTGGGTCAGTTCAAATCTTCACGGTCATTCTATTGGTTATGTCATCTTCATAAAAAAATCAAACATTACACATTGTTGGAATTTTTTTGAGACTCGTCATTGAAAAGGAGAGCACGACTGTAACATCCCTCTCTTGTACGCAGTGAGCGAACTTATTCTTTGAGGACACTTACCTGCAAGTGATCCAGATTATTATACTATTGGGTGTTTGATTATGATTATGAGGCATTATGTATATGATGACATGTTATTTTGTTATGTTGACATAGACAGGTGCTATTGAATCGATTATCATGAGTGTGAAGGACTTTGGACCTCGAGGATGAAAAGACATCCATGAAACCCCTTGGACTCCGGATTGAGTTAGGGAGTAGACTATTTGGGTTTGATTGTTGTAGATATGACATGTGTACATCTGATTAGATGTTATGATGATTGATTATTTTTCTGACATGATTCGTTGATGATTCAGGCTGATGATAGCTTGCCGACTAGACTCACATGTGGAGTAGAGGGGTGACACACGATAGCCAGAAACGTTGAGGGAGAGGTTTGGACAACAACCCTGCCACAACCTACTAGCACTCTCGTTGTGGCTCGAACTGTAATTTAACGATTACCTAGTTCAATAATATCCACGATGTCATGAGGGTAGACTGCAACAGTCTCTCACGATGATTCTAAGGGGCGCGGAATAAGGCAGGGACCTTATTCTTTAAAGTCCCTTAGTCTCACACAAGATCACCTGGCGGACTATTGACTCCAGGGCTTTTGATGTCTACCAAGTCACTCAAGAGGTGAGTGGCATCCTTGGAGCACGTAGTGCATCATAAAGGGCCCGTCATGCAAGGAAAATAGAAAGAGGTGAGTGGCACCCTTGGAGCACGTAATGTGTCCTGAAGGGCATGTTGTGCAAGGCAAATGAAAAGTGGCAAGTGGCACCCTTAGAGAACGTAGTGCGTCTTGAAGGGCATGATGCATTTTTAACTCGTAAGTGAATAAACCTATATGGCCTTAGAACGAATGATGTGTCAAGTAAAAAAAAACATTTTCCCTAATAAAATGTCGTTGAGTCCAGGAAATTAAAATCCAGGTCTAAGTGATACTTGTGGTAAAAAAAAATAAAAAAATATATATAATAATAATCATAATTAAGCATGTGACGAGGAGGGGGTAAGAAATTCAATTAATTTATTAAAATCAAATTACTTTGGGGGATTAAATTTAAAAAAGGGGGGGATGATTGTTTTTCTACATATGCTAATTAAAATTTATTAATTAAAAAGAGAAAGAGGTGTTTTTTCTACAATTGCTAATTTGAGTTTTAGATAAAAGAGAAAAGAGGGAAACTTAAACTAAATAGGAAACTAAGGGAAAAGAGGAAACATAAAGAAAAAGGAAACGTAAGGAATCTTGCCTTTAAGAACTTTCTAAATATGAACTCAACTAGGAATTTCGTAAGGGCATAAGTCATTTAAAACATGTAAGGGAATATGGGGACACCAAGGAGCGATTTTAGGAATGATTTTAGGTGGGTGAGGGGAATAGGATTAATTAAATAAATAATGAAATTAATTCCTAGTGCAACTAGGGGGATAGGTGACATGTGTACGAGGGAGGTTTTTTCTGAATTGATTTAATGAAAAATAAATTAAATGGGAATTTGGGAAAGAAATCAATTAGAAACTCTATAAAAAGGATAGAGGACGAGGAGTATGGATCTATTCTTGATGTGTAATGTTACGCTACTGAATGTTGTACTTGACTGACTTATCTTGTGGGAGTTGGGATACGCATCTTGGTGACGAGTGGTAGCTCGGCTTTGTAAGGTGAGCTTGGAGCTAGTTGTTCTCCAGTATAGTGTGTGTGGCCCATTTGCAGCTCGGGGGGGATAAGGGGGAAGAAGAGTACCCCTAGTGTTGGCTTGGAGGTATCGGTGAAGTCGCATTAGTCGGAAAGTGAGAGCTGGATGGAGCACACACATAAAAATGACTCGTAGCTATCACCTTGGGCTACAGTATGCATGATTTTAAATATAGAGGGCCTAGAGCCACTCATGATCAAACTATATCTTCAAAATTTATGAAAGTATTTTACTATTTACAAAATAAACCAAAGGAGAAACTAATCAACTAGATCGAACATGTTCTGTCCCATAAGATCAGCATCAGATGTACCATGTCCTAAAAAATGAAATGGGAATAGGTTAGATATTTTATTAACAAATAATTACTAAATCTTATATGAAAATGACTTGGCTACAAAATCTCATGATTATGTAGCCAGTCTTATATTGGTAAAATAAATCCAAGTTTAACTGATTTTATTTAAAAATAACATGAATGTAATAAAAGGGAAAAAAACCATTTTACCATTTAAACCAATGACTAATATGGATCAAGATATCTCGTAATTTATTATGGCCTTCACACTGTCTGCATTCTTTATCACAATGTTGCTTATCTTCTTAATATGCTTGGCTTGTCTCTGTTCATTTTCCTTGAGGTCACGGTTTTCTTTTGTCAATGATTCATTGTGAGTTGTGAGTGCCTTGATTCTTTCTTGGAGAATGGGGATATCAGTATAGTACTGCCCAATCCAATGCAAGAACACCTCGCAATGCACAACAAGGTCGATCTATCAAGGGAGCATATAATTGGGTGCAAGAACATCAACACTCAATGTTTTCGTCCCTTGAATGAGCTTAATACCAGTAAAGCCCTTGCTATCCTCAAGACACAGTGGGAGATTGTTAACATAGTCATATGGCTGATTAGGGTCTGACTTATGAGAATCTGGATCTTCTTCTGCGAGAAAATCCTCAATTTCGGGGTCTGAATCCTCATTGATCTCGATCGTATTGATCAAGCTCAAATGAGGCTTCAATAGATTATGCAGACTTTTTGAAATGAGTCGACCAACCATTTTATTTCAGAACCCTAACACTTCTTGCTTCTATTTTGATTGTTTGTGAGGGTCTTTACTGTCGAATTTTACAGTGGCTTTAAGGCGGACAACTAATTCATGTTTAGTGGTTTTATTTGACTCAAATCCAACATTCTGTTACCCAGGTAAAAATTGATCGTGTACTACCTCGTGACGAGGGTTTTTCTTCAAAGGATCTGGATTTTCACTTCAGAAATCAAAATGTTTCTCCAACGGAGGCTTATCCAACATAAGGGTTTCTATAGGAAATTGTGTAACAAAACCGTTTCGAGCTAAGAAACCGTCCCAATCATCACCCATGGTTTTTGAACGATGAACCAACAGTATTTTAATTAAACCATGGTAAAGGAGGATAGAGTCGAGGATATTCTTCTTATATCGTTTTGACATTTTGTAAAAACTTCTTAGCAAATAAAACGGCAGATTCAAATGGAATCCTATAAAGTGCATAAGAAATCACACATGGTAAAGACAACCTAGGCCATAAGGGCCCTCACGGGTAATAAATTGTTTAAGAAATGATAACAAACCATGCCACCTAACCTTAAGAAAGGAAACATGAATACCTTTCTCACAACAATCAATGTTTCTGGAGGTCATGAAAAGACTCCAGGGCACTTTGTCAATCTTCAAGTTCATAAACCATTTCTGACCAGAGAGAGGAAGCCCCGTTTCTTTACTCGAAATTTCTTCAGTCATCTCCAACTGAATATCACCAACCTTCTCTTTGTATCCATCAAACATTTGGGTGAATTCTTTGGCCACACGAAGGTTATACCCTTTGAACCTCTTAATGAAAATATCCCAACCCTGGCCTTTCAAATCCTCGACCGCATCATCATGAGACAACAACGCTTGAGAGCCATTCAACTCTATTTGGACAACACGAGCCATTCAGAGTATGTCTAGACTATGACAGGGGTGACCTCGGCTAGCTATGGGTTTAGGTATCAAAAGTAACAGGGACAATTTTGAGAGGATACCATGGAAACAAAACAAGAAGAACACATGGACAATGATAGCATACACAAGAAGGTCTTTGTTATGGAGTTTGAACACTCCTGGTAATGAAAGCTCTGAGTACATAGCACTACACAAACACTTAACGCTTAATGAGAAGCCTGTGAATTCATTCTACGAGTGAAAATGAATTACAGGATACGATTCTCGTGCCCTAATTCCCATGTCATGTAATGGATATAGTCGATTTGCAAAGGGTTGGAATTGATATTTTTTTACAATCCAAATGAGAATCAATATTTGGCATTATAGTTGATTTACAAAGGATTCAAATAAATAAGCTTACAGTCCAAATGCAAACCAACATGGGTAATATATCGATATTCGATAAACTCAAAAGGAAAATCATTCAAGTAAGAAATATGAAGTAGTTGTAAGCACAATGAACCTTTAAAAACCAGGCTTTGAATAGGGATATAATACGAAATTAAGTTTCCATGATTGATTCATGCTTTCAATCATGAATCAAGCATGAAAATGCAATATAAAAATAAAACAAGAATAATCAAACATCTTTTATAATCCAATAATCACCCCCAAATAGTAATATTTACAGGATGAGGTGAAGGCAGCTACAAGAAGTGTCGTTTGTCGTTCAAACTAGAAAAAAGATGTAGTGATGCCAATAGTGGCGACCTACTAGGAGAAGCAATTATCTCTGCATCACCAACAAGTTCGTGTTAGGGCTGATTAGAATGATTAAAGTTTAAAGAACCATTGAAAGGAAATCAAGCATCCCAATCAAATCCCAAAAACATCACACAGTCTAGCTTCAGATGTCTCTATATTCAAATGAAATCCGATGACAAGTTTTAATTACAAGAGAAACGATATTCAAACCAATGACTCTGATACTGTTGACATGGCCGATGCTACTAGCAGGCGTCCATAGCCTCGGCAGGGATGTCAGTTAACCCACTATGATGCCTCTACCCTATCCAATAATTGTTAATTCAAAATGAAGGGCACTTACAATTAATATCAAAATTTATACCTGATAATTTTATTGAACCCGACATTGCTTCGCTGCCAGCAGGCCTGGTCAATACCCCAAAAAAGTTGTATTGGCATCATGCATGCATTTACCTGCTGCTAGAAAACCTGTTCAGCATCTCGGTGGGTTTGTAGACACTTCCCACAACTCTCTAGAGACAGTTTGATATAAATTTAATGATCTTCATAAGAGAGGGGTGATGCTGAAAATTTCAGTTTTCAGAACACTTGATATTTTTCGGCCTTAATTTTTCTCTTGATAACCTTCATTATGATTTGAAGTTAGTTTTATGATTAGAATAACTTTTCGAGGATAGGAAGGCATACTTGATTTGTTTTCTTTAAAAATAGGGACAATGTAAAGAGCTTTAATGATGATCGTGTCTACTCATGATTATAAAGTGAAACCAGGAAACCTACTTCGAACATAAAGTTTCTTTAGCTAGTCTGCATTTCAACAATTTACAACATTGATGCTTTGAAAAAACCTTGATTGTTGCTTCATAATGAGGCATTCTAGTTTCCCTTCATGAACTAAAAGGTGACACAGACATAAGTTTATTCAGAAAGCAGTGAAAAACAAGCAAAATGAAAAGAACCAAAATAAAAAACAAAAAGAAAAATTAAAAAAAGAAAGAAAATATGTATAGAGTTGAATATGGAATCATCAGGAAAAATACCTTTTTAGAGCTTGGCCATTCACTGGGAAGGTGTCTGGATATCCCTCCAAATTGTGTAGATGGAAAGAGCTGGGACCTAGTTTTTCATCAATTACGAAAGGTGCCAACCACAGGTTTTGGAACTTGGTGTGTTCCCCTTTCCCCTTGTGAGGTTTATCCCATTTAAGAACCAAATCTCCTACCTCAAATTTCCTATCTGAATAAGAGTTTGAATCAAAACATCTTTTTACAATCTACTAATGCTAATTCAGCCTCTTCTTTGTCTATGCTCTCACTTCCTCTAGTTTCAACAAGGCATTAATTTGGCTTTCAAGAGGAGGGCATTCCTCTTCTTGAACTTTCTGCGATAATTGCAGAGAGGGAAGTAGAACATGTGGAGGGAGAATTGCTTCTCTTCTGTAGACAAGAAATAAAGGGGAATTTCCAATAGAAGCTTTGGGTGTTACTCTGTCAGCCCATAGTGCATTAAACAAAGCGTTGTGCCAATTCTTGTGTTTTTTAGAGATCGTCGTCTTAATGATCTTGATCAAATTTTTGTTTGTTAATTAAGCTAGGCCATTTCCTTGGGGGTAGTAGCTGGCAGAATATTTCAATTATTCCATTTTTATAAGGAGAATACATTAATATCAAGGGATGAGAAATAATATGCGTGATCAAACACTAAACATTTTGGAATGCCAAATCTAGTAATGATATTCGAGTTAAGGAAATATACTACCTAATTAGTGTTTACCACTTTCAAAGGTGCAGCTTCAGACCATCTGGTAAAATAATCCGTTGTTGTAATGATGTATTTATGTTGTTGTGAAAAAGTAGGGTTAATTGGTCCTATGATGTCGATACCCCACTACTGAGAAGGCGAATCCACAGTAACAGGTTGCGAAGGGAATGCTGCCTTTTTAACTCATCCAGCAGCCTTTTGGCAGATTATGCATTTACGACATAATGCATGGACATATTTAAATAACGTGGGCCAATAGTACCCAACTCTTAGCACTTTGTGAGCAGTGGTGTCTCCACCGAAGTGTCCACCAACTTCACCTGCATGTAGTTCATATAACACTCTTTCTGTTTCTTCTTTTTCTAAACAATGCATAAGAACACTGTTAAAATTCTTTCGAAACAATACATCATTTATGAGCTGGAAAGATGTCGATTTTAACCTAAGTTCTCTTCTGTTTTTAGGATAAAGATAGCGAGGAGAAAATACATGTGTAAAACAAAATTTTATATTATCATACTAAGAATTAGGAGCAACTTGTGTGCAACAGATTTTATTTTCATTGGGCTGAGTTATAGTTGAGATATTAATTTAACTTTCCTATTCTTCAACTAAATCAGATACTAGTTTACATAGGCCTTGACCTCTAACAATTTGTGCAGGAGTTATTTCGAGGTCGTATTCTTGTAACGATGTCATCCAATTTTCCCATTTTTATCCCAATTCTTTTTGAACTAAGAAGTTTCTTACGGCAGGGTAAGGAACGATGACTTTAGTTTTGGATTTCAGCAGATATGACCGAAAGTGTTTCACTTCTTTGAAAACAACATACGCCTGTTGATCTATAACTGGGTAATTTAATTCAGACCCTTTAAAAGTTGATCTCATGAAGGCAATAGGCATTTCATTGCTTTCAACATTTTTTTTTGTTAACACAACAACATAAGATCGATTGGAGGCGAAAGTGTAAAGAGTGAAATCTCGCGAGAAATTAGGACTCATCAAGGAAGGGGCTTCCACTATGGATTTTTTGATGGAATCAAAGGCTTGAATTTCTTGTGGTACCCAACAATACTAAACATCCTTTTTAATTAAATTCTGTAATGGTCTTACCATTTCTAAAAAACTTGGGACAAATCTTCTGACAAAATTAATATGGCCTAAAAAGGATTGCATNTCGGGTTCAATGATCATTCTGTCACTGGAAACTATGAACCCGAGTATTTTTCCTTTTTCCACTGCAAAGACTAACTTCTTAGGGTTGAGAGATATGCCATACTCGCGGCATCGTTCTAGAACAATCCTAAGGTGAGACAAGTGATCTTTCTTGTTTTTGGAGAAAATGGTAATGTCGTCAAAATAGACCACTACTGATTGGTTTATGAGGCCACTAAAAGCAATGTCCATTGTTGTTTGGAAAGTGGCCCCGACTTTTATGAGTCCAAAAGGCATCTTCCTGTAGGCATAAGTGCCCCAAGGGGTACAAAAAGTGGTTTTTAACTGGTCTACTGGAGACATGAGGACCTGGTTGTATCCCGAAAAACCATCTAAAAACGACAATCTTTCGGAACCAAATACCTACTGAAGAATTTTTTCCATTGGAGGAACATGATAATTGTCTTTATTAGATGCTCGATTCAAGTTACAAAAATCGACATAGAGTCAAATTTCACCGCTTTTCTTCCTTACAGGAACTAGATTAGACACCCATTGTGTGTGTCTCACTGGAAAAAATATATTTTCATTTAGTAATTTATTTAGTTCTTTCTTGACAGTCGGTTATAATTTGGGGTGGATTTTTCTTAATTTTTGTTGAAAAGGCTAATTTTGTGGTTTCATGGGGATGAAATGTTGTATTATATTAGGATCGAATGTTTTTAGATCATCGTATGTTCAGGAAAAAAAGTCTTTGAATTCTTTAAGCAATTTTATAAAGGAAGATCGTTCTTGTTCGAAGAATCCTGTTCCCAAATTGATATTTTGTGGATTATCTTTAGTCCCTAGATTTATTGTTTCACAAGTCAAGGAAGAACTGTTCGTTTTACAATTGAATGAGCCTCTAAATTTATCATGTAAATCATAAAAAAATTCTATTCTTACAACGGATCTGGGAATAGAGATTACCAGATCAGACGTCGATTCAGGAGATCTAGGATCTGATATTACCGTGAAGTTGTGGAGGTTTTCATCGTGAGTTCCTTCATCGATGATTTCACCTTGGAAAGTGTCCTCCATATGCAAGACGTT
Organism: Picea engelmannii; assembly: GCA_009831015.1. NCBI lineage: Eukaryota > Viridiplantae > Streptophyta > Pinopsida > Pinales > Pinaceae > Picea > Picea engelmannii. Next base: position 83,285 of record ML795482.1, on the reverse strand, counting down.
GATGATATGTTGATCATCGTCGAACACTCTCCAATTGGTGATGTTATTTGGGATCGACTACCTGAATAATAAATTCAATCAAAAATGCATTCAGAGAAAGACCTTTTGTGGGAAAAAGTTTAGAAGTGACATTATATAATAGGTCAGCCTCATAATTACTTAGTCTAGGAATGGAATTGATGTTAAATGATAAAAATGTATGTATCAAACTCCATACCTCGGTTTGGTAACTTCTCAGATGTGGTGGAAAGAAATGTATGAAGTTTATTACCTACCTAACCACAATTTTCGAATCACCGAACACCATTAAATTTATTACGTCCATATCCAAAGATTTCTTAATCCCTTATACAAGTGCTTCATATTCAACAGTATTATTAGTGCACTCTAACTCTAATCGACATGCATTGAAATTTTTATTACCTGTGGGGTCGATGAGTACACATGTTGCACTGGCGCCTTCTTTGGATTTCGATCTGTTGAAGTACAATGACCATATCTGAGCTTCGTTAGCAGTGCTCGACACATTTGGCATAACTAGTGACTGAATATAGTTCATGAGTTCTAATTGTTGCCCGAGATCCATGAATGGGGGAATTTAGATCATGAAGTTACTGAAGAAAGTTTTCACTCCTTGCATTTCGAATGAATTAGTGGATGAAGTGAAAGGTTCATTCACATCATTCAGATCTGTCACAGTATGCTTGAGATATCATTCGCGGTTTATCCTGATTTTATTTGGTTGTCCATTTTCCGATAACCACAAATGAGACTAGTCTGTGGAAAAGTAACCATGCAGCTGCTAGGACCAGTCCCTGCTTAAAAATAAACCATAGACTTCTGGGATGTCAACAACAATGATATCAATAATTTGGTGAAAATTAGGATTAGAAGATAACCTAACCAGAACATTCTTAAGTTCGTTGATTACCTTAATGTTCATTCGATCGAGATGAATGATTTTGTGACTAGAAGATTGAAATTCTGCATTAACTTTTTGGAAAACAGATAAAGGAATCACATTGGATGATGCATTGGAACCCACCATGCAATTATGTAAATTTCTATTGAAAATTTCAAAAGTTAATAAGAAAGGCAGGACATTTTTACAAGTATTAACAGCAGAATTCTATTGATTTTTTGCCTCTGTCCTTGAAACAATTTTATCTACATTTGATACAATTTTTTCGGTTAGATCCCTTTTATCCAAAAATTCAAATGTCGTTTTAGTGGGGATCTTTTGGGCTATTTTATAAATGATTACTGCAGTCTTTTTGTTGCTAGGATCATTGTTCTTACTGTTTTTTGCAATATTTTGAAGCATTTTCTGCAGAATAAGAGGAAATTTCAAAAGCTCATAAACATAAATATTAGCCCTCAATTTTTTCATATATTCAATCAAGTCAAATTCTAAGACTGGGGCTTCTAAAATCTATTTTATTTCATCTTGTTTCGACTGTTTTGGAGGCACATTATTATTCATTTCAAAAGTCAGTTTTCTTTGTGTTTTGCTTCTCGTGTTGTAAGGGTGGACAGTTTCAAAGTTTGCTTGAAAGATACTATTAGAAAAGTGTCCGAAGATATAGGGAGATGAATCCTCTTCTTTAGCTACTTCTTCTTCAACTGTGTCTTCTGAACTTTCAGGAGGCACAAAATTATCATGTGCTTCAAGAATGTTTTGTAAAGCTTATTGCAAGCTTTTGAAATTGAGACCTTCGGTGGTCTGGTTTGGACGGTTGGGAGGAAAAGGTTTTCTGAAAGGGGGTTTAAAAATCCCTTTTGTTAAGGATGCCTCCTCGACCAATCTCTTCAAGTCAATGACTTGATTTGATCGGTTTTGAAAAGATTTATGCAAGCTTTCTATCTCTAAAGTTTCCGGTTGACCTTTGACTTGGGGAGGTATTGTAAGGATTTCTATTTTCTTCTTAGAAGATGAAGTTGTTTCAGTTTCACTATTTAGATTGTCTTTCGAGATTAATATTGTTGGCAAATATTTAACAGACAGCGAATGGAAAATATTTAACAGACATCGAATGCTTTTCATTGATGGCAAGTAGCATAAGTACAGGAATAATGTACAGAGGATTGATGGCATGAGTACAGGAAATTTGTAATCGATAGGAAAACAAAGGATAAGTTCAGGAAGGTTGAATGATCGAAGGTGAATGTTCAAAGGCAATGCAACATTGATCGAGTGATCGAAGACCCGTAAAGTTTGAGAAGAATCTCTAATTGTTGGATTCCATTCAAAATTCCCGAAAGAACGAGGGTCATCAGATCTGAATGTAGACAAGAAGAGATCGTTGAAGAGGAGGATAGATCTCAGCCGTTAGATCCAAGCGTAGGATCCAACCATCGTTGGATCAAGAAGAACCTGCACGTCCTTTAAGGTACAAGGAGAAGTGGGCGTAATTGCGATATGCAAAATCACGATGTAATCTGAACCGTCAGATCAAGGTTTGATCTGGACCGTTGATTCCAGTCCATGTTGGAGTTTCATGGATCGAGAGTTGGAGATGTCAAAGTTTCTTAACATCAGGAATCCCGATATCGCGATATGCGAAATCGCGATTTAATCACAGCCATTGAATCGAGATCAGATCTGGACTGTTGATCCAACCCCATGTCAGAGTTTCGTGAATCGAAACTTTGAAGTGAAAAAAACACTGGACATCAAGGATGTCGAAATCGCGATATACGAAATCGTGATTTAATTCTAGCCGTTGAATAGAGATCATATCTGGACCGTTGATCTAACTCCATATCGGAGTTTCGTGAATCACGACATGGAGAGGCAAAGAACCCAATGCAACAAGAATGCCGAAATCACGATTCAATCGTAGCCATTGAATCAAGATCACATCTGGACCATCGAATCACAGGACATGTGGCAAGTGATCGAAATTTCCCTGACTTGGGGTAAACGGACCATAGTGTCGAAAATCACGAAATGAGAAATCGTGAAAGCGCTTTTTGCATAGGCGCTTGGTTATGACCATAGTCATATTGGGGAAGGAGCTAGTGCAGAAAAGTTCTGTATCGGAACTTCGGGGATCGTGAAATGAAGTGTAGAGACACTCAGCACAGGATTGTCGAAATGTCGAAACCCGATTTAAAGGCAATGTCAATATAGTTCATCCAATGGTGCAGATAAATTGGAATATGATCGGAAGGTTATTGTTCTCTCTCATATTTAACCCCTCAGTTACGAATTTGTTAGTGAAACGGATTCATGATTGCGAATCTGTTGGCGTTTCAGTTGCTCGGACAGTTGTCTTCCTTTTTCCTAAGGAGATGGGAAGTTGAACCGACGTGAGGGTGTATAAAAGAAAAGGAGAAAGACAACATGTGGGTGGCTATTCTGTATGAAAAACGAATGAAACTGTAAGAAATAAAAAATGATAGAATGTGTTGTGTGAGATTGAAAATATGCACAATGTGAGATGAAACTCGGAGAAGAGTAACAGATGATGAAGAGAAGTAGAAGCAGAGCAGAATGATAGAACAAGTTGATGCAGATCAGACCTGCTGAACAAACAAAGGAAGAGAAGAATAGCAGAACAGTTTGTAGAAGACCAGATTTACAGAACAAAGAAAGATTGGTAAGAATTGATTTATCTGCATAGTTGACTGCTTATTTATTCATTAATATTCTAGGGAGGTTGGGAGGTTCTCGGGAGGACTGTTGTCCCCATAGGTTCAAGTGGGAGCTTGAACACATGATGTTGTAGCTTCCATCTGGTTGCAGCCAGAGAAATTAGGGTGGCAGGGTGGTGCAAGGGAGAACAAGTGTTCTCTTTTATACATGTTGGAGCCTGTGTAACTGGAAGTTGGTGCTTCCATCCAGTTGGTGCTGGAACATATAGGGAGTTGGTGCTTCCTTCTAGTGGGTGCTAGAGAAACCAGGGAGTTGGTGTTTCCTTCTAGTGGGTGCTAGAGAAACCAGAGAGTTGGTTCTCTCAAACAAGTTGCAGCTTGTAAAACAGAGGTAGTAGCCTCACATTGAGTTGGTGCTCAATTAAAGATGATGTACAGAACTTAAAAGACTGCCTATCATTTCGAAGAAGAAGAGGTTTTCTCCCTTTATGGGTTTCCTCGTGAAAATCTGTCTCTGTGTATATCTTATATGTGACTGATGTCTTTTATTTTTACTGTCCATATGCTGTATAACTTTGATGATCACTTGAAGAAAGATTAAGAATGTATTAAAATTGTTAAAATTGTTTAAGCACAAAGACAATTGATTCACCCCCCCCTCTTAGTTGTATTAGTAATTTCAACAAATATATCATTTTCAATTTGGCTGGCTTCCTCGAAGGATTCCAACAATGTAGATTTTTTAGACATTTTAACCCAAATTGCTATATTATTATGTAGATCTTTGGAGTAATATGCAACAATTAGACTCTCAACAGACATTGAATCTGTGGGAATTCGATTCTTTAACGTAAGGAACATTTGGCTAAAATCTTTTACTTTCTCCTTAGGGTTCATTTTTAGGCTAGAGAGTTCCATAACCAAGACTGCAGGGGACTTACCGTCTCCAAATTTCTCTAAGAAACAGGTTTTGAATTTGTCCCAAGCGACAATGGTCTAGGGTTGTTGGGAAAAATACCATGTGGAGGAATTTCCCTCAAAGGTATAAGGAAAGAGTCTGCATACTATGTCTTCATGCTCTACACTTCGGAGTCTTATGTCCAACATAAACGTTTTTATGTGATCTTCAACAAACTGCTTAGAATCTGGATGAAATTTAGGTAACCATTTTTCCAGGTGTTTTGGCAGTGGGTGTTGAGGCCCAGGTACAACCACAACATCTTGATTGAGATAGGGTCTGGTGGGATTGTTTTGGTTTTCCATGGGTGTAGGTGGTGTCGAAGGATAAGATGGTTCAGACGAGGAAATGCCTTTGTCAGATGACTTTCCTCCTGAAGAGGGTGGAGCTAAACCAGGTGGGGAAGGCGGGATACCAGATCCTCCTACTCCAAGAGTAGGGGTTCTGACAGGATCTGTAGTATTATCTTCTAAAGTATTTAAAATAAGACCAGTCCCTTCAAGTTGTTCTCGGATGTCCGAGAAATATAAAGGTTGATTGAGAGGCCTACCAGGTTTCCTGATACGGGCCAAAGCACTGTGTGTCCTTATGAGTGACTGACGAAAAATTTCTTGTACGTTGGCCCTTGAGGAGCTGGTGTTACTCGTTCGATGAGAAACTCAAGATTATTGTTTGAGGTAGTTTCTGTTTCAGAAGTAATGTTGTTGTCCGAGCAACTACGTGTTACTACAGGGGAGTGAGTATGTGGGGGAGGATTCTTACGACCTCCACGTTCCATGAATTACAATCAAGCCCTCCTTCTAGTGTCATTTCTTGACGGGAGAAATTGACCGACCATTAACTAGAAGAACGAGTATGGTCCGGGGTTGTCTAAGTAACCCAAGTCGTTTGGTGTAACTTGTTCTGACGGGTTTAATGGCTCTATTAACCAATCTAAAATCCTAAAAAGAAAAAAAAAAGAAAGGAATAACTAACTAATGCTAAAAAACTATAATATATATACATACTCTGATATAATTGTTTCAAATGTGTTTAAGCAAAACAAGAAAACATAAAACTCCCATTTATGAACAACATTTATAGGTTGTAAGTTTTACTAGAAACTCATGAAATCAATGTAAAGATAATTACTTTTGAGAAGAAGATAAAAAAAGAACATTCAAATATTTTTGTTTTCTATCTATAAATCTAACAATTCATGAATTAACTAGGCTATGAAACACAGATGTATAGATAGTCAAAAGCTAATCTAAACTTTCTGGTTTCAATAATGTATAAATGACAGAAATTAGAAACATAAAGAAGCTAACCTGATGTTAGTTTGTGAAATGTATAAGGGATTCTGTGTGAATAAAGAGCATCCAGCTACCATGCCTATGAGATAAATCTGCAATAGACTTATAGTGCAAATGTTCTGAATGAATTCATAACCTGTACTGGTAACCAAATTTTAATAACAGAATAGGGAACACAAATTAATCCTGTGATCTTATAATCACAAATGATTACGGTCAGATAAACTTGAGTGTAACACAGTCATTTAATTGTTCATTTAAATATCAAACATAAATCATAATATTCAAATCGAAGAAATGATCACAGTCTCAATATCTGGAACAACAAGTCATGAATGATATTGTAAAATAGATATCCCGAAACATAACATATTAAGAGTCTAAAGCTACATGACATATTAATATATCAAGATTATATAAATCAAAACATTAATGAAAAAACATCTATTGATTAAGGTTGGTTGTCATTGATGTCAACCCTTGAAGGAAGACCCATAGCACAAAGGTTTGGGTAATGGACCCAATAGTGTTTGATGAAAATGCTAGTCTCTTGTTTTTAAAGTTAAGGAAGGTTTGTAGGAATGTGATCATATACACCAGGTCTATTACAGAGCTACAAATCAGATTTGGATGATGAAATGGATGAGGGATTTTGGTTGTGGCACATGTTGAGTACATGGTTGAGACAAGTAGTTGATGAGTTGACACATACATGAAGTGTATAGTTGATGATGTTGGTACATATTGATGATTCATAGTTGATGAGT
>ML795482.1:59541-76369 GCA_009831015.1 Picea engelmannii | reverse complement strand
GGTTGTAGCCACCTTCCGGTTGTAGCCGGAGAACATTGGGGGTTGTAGCCTCCTTTTGGTTGTAGCCAGAGATTTGGGGAGTTGGAGCTTCCCTCAGGTTGTAGCCTGAGAAACTAGGGGGTTGGAGCCTCCTTCCAGTTGCATCTAGAAAACAAAGGAAGTTGGTGCTTCCAATGAATGTAATTCTTTTAGACATATAAGAAAAAACATTCCATGGTTTTCTCCCGATTTGGGTTTCCACGTAAAACACTGGTGTACTGTGTATGCGTGTGATTGTTTATTTATTACTGCTCATTGTTGGATGATCATTCTACATTGATATAACATTTGAAGAAAAGGATTATAATTACGTTATTACTGATTCACCCTCCCTCTCAGTAATCCAACAACATCTACAATGGACTAAAGACGAAAGTTGCACGTTGTTCCATAAGTCTTGAAAATCATTTCTTCATAATTGGTTCCAGGCCAAGATGCCTTTCATTTACAAAATAATGAGTATTTAAAGAGATTTTTGAAATCTAAACTCCCTATCTCCTAAGATAGGATCATATCTCATAAGATCAAAACATTACAAATATAGAGGGCCTAGAGCCACTCATGATCAAACTATATCTTCAAAATTTATGAAAGTTTTTTACTATTTACAAAATAAACCAAAGGAGAAACTAATCAACTAGATCGAACATGTTCCATCCCATAAGATCAACATCAGATATACCATGTCCTAAAAAACTAAATGGGAACAAGTTAGATAATTTATTAACAAATAATTACTATATATTATATGAAAACGACTTGGCTACAAAATCTCACGATTCTGTAGCCAGTCTTATATTGGTAAAATAAATCCAAGTTTAATCGATTTGATTTAAAAATAACATGACCATAATAAAAGGGAAAAAATTTTTTTTACCATTTAAACCAATGAATAATATGGATCAAGATATCTTGTAATTTATTATGGCCTTCAAACTGTCTGCATTCTTGATCATAATGTTGCTTGTCTTCTTAAGACTCTTGGCTTGTCTCTCTTCATTTTCCTTGAGGTCACAATTTTATTTTGTCAACTATTCATTGTGAGTTGTGAGTGCTTTGATTCTTGCTTGGAGACTGGGGATATCAGTATAGTACTACCCAATCCAATGCAAGAAGACCTTTCAATGCACAACGGGGTCGATCTGTCGAGGCAACATATAATTGGGTGCAAGAACATCAACACTAACTATTGTCGGCCCTTGACTGAGCTTAATACCAGTAAACCCCTTGCTATCCTCGAGACATGGTGGGATATTGTTAACATACTCGTATGGATGATTAGGGTCCGACTTATGACAATATGGATCTTCTTCTGTGAGAAAATCCTCAATTTCAGGGTCTGAATCTTCATTGATCTCGATCGTATTGATCGAGCTCAAATGAGGCTTAAATCGATTACGCAGACTTCTCGAAATGAGTTGACCAACCCTTTTATTTCGGAACCCTAACACTGCTTGCTTCTGTTTTGATTGTGTGCGAGGGTCTTTACTGTCTGATTTTATAGTGGCTTTAAGGCTGACAACTAATTCATGCCCAGTGGCTTCATTTGACTCGTATCCAACATTCTGTTGCCCAGGTAAAAACTGATAGGGTATTGCCTCATGATGAGGGATTTGCTTCAAAGAATCTGGCTTGTCACTTGAGAAATCAAAATGTTTCTCCAACAGAGGCTTATCCAACATAAGGGTTTCTATAGGAAAGTCTGTAACAAAATTGTTTTGAGTTAAGAACCCATCCCAATCATCACCCAGGGTTTGCAAATGATGAACCAACAATATTTTAATTAAACTATGGTGAAAGAGGCTAGAGTCGAGGCTCTTCTTCCTGTATCTTTTTGACATTTTGTTCAGACTTCTTAGCAAATAAAAAGGCACATTGAAATGGAAGCCTATAAAGTTCATAAGAAATCTCACATGGTAAATAAAAACTAGGCCATAATGGGCCTCACAGGTAATAAATTGTTTAAGAACTGATAACAAACCATGCCACCTAACCTTAAGCAAGAAAATAGGAATACCTTTCTCACAATAATCAATATTTTTGGAGGTCATGAAAAGACTCTAGGGAACTTTGTCAATCTTTGAGTTCTTAAACCATTTCTGACCAGAGAGAGGAAGCCTCGTTGCTTCACTCAAAAACTCTTCAGTCACCTCCAATTGAATATCACCAACCTTCGCTTTGTATCCATCAAACGTTTGGGCAAATTCTTTGGCCATGCAAAGGTTATACCCATTGAACTTATTAATGAAAATATCCCAACCCTATCCTTTCAAATCCTTCACTGCATCATCATGAGACAACAACACTTGAGAGCCATTCGGCTCTATTCATACAACATGAGCCATTGAGAGTATGTCTAGACTATGACAGGGGCGACCCAGGCTAGTTGTGGGTTTAGATATTAGAAGTAATAGGGACAAGTTTGAGAGGATACCATGGAAACAAAACAAGTATAACACCTACGTGATCATAGCATACACATGAAGGTCTCGGTTATGGAGTGTGAACACTCTTGGTAATGAAATCTTCGAGTACATAGCACTACAAAAACCCTTAACTCATAAAGAGAAGCCTATCAATTCATTATGCCAGCCAAAATGAAGTACATGATACGATTCCGATGCGTTTAATTCCCACATCATGTAATGGATATAGTCGATTGGCAAAGGGTTTGAATAGATATGTTTTTACAATCCAAATGAAAATCGATATTCGGCATTATAGTTTGTTTACAAAGGATTCAAATAAATAGGCTTACAGTCCAAATGCAAACCAACATGGGTAATATATCGATATTCGATAAACTCAAAAGGAAAATCATTCAAGTAAGAAATATGAAATAGATGTAAGCACAATGAACCTTTAAAAACCAAGCTTTGAATAGGGATATAATACAAAATTAAGTTTCCATGCTTGATTCATGCTTTCAGTCATGAATCAAGCATGAAAACGAAAGATAAAAATAAAACAAGAATAATCAAACATATTTTATAATCCAATAGTCACCCCCAAATATTAATATTTACATGATTAGGTGAAGGTAGCTGCAAGAAGTGTCGTTTGTTGTTAAAACTAGCAAAAACATGTAGGTCTGTCAACAGGTCATCACTTCGGCATTAATAGACCTATATATTCTAATGCCCTGCTTTTCTCTGTGTGGATGATGAGCGAAGGATAGTTTTTCCCAACTGTCTACCCTTGTTGATTGTTCCTGGTTGAAAGATTGTCTTGCGCTTTCTTGCATTTGAATACCTCTGCGTATTGTTCATCCTTTCTCTCTATGATTTCATGACAGTTCACATCTCTTGAGTAGAAAAATCTCAGTGTTTGACCACTTGAATGACAATGTTTCTTTTAAACTATTGTGATTGTGATTAAATTCATTTATTTGACAATGTTTTTCCTTACCTATTATTAAATGTGAATGGGTGTTGCCATTTGCATTTGACCGCGAGTTATATAGCCATTCAAATTCACAACCACCCATTTTACATAACGACTATGAATTTATTTAGCCACTTACAGGTTGACTGTGGATGTATATAGCCAATTCGAATGAAAATTTATGTATTGACTGCGTTTTTATGGAAATGAAGGTCTGCATTTTTATTTTTTGCAAACCGCGCAGAGAATGATAGTGATATTCTGTGTTGATTCTGGTATCCTTTGTGTTTTAATACATTCAACCACGATTTGTTTTCTATGTTTTATTATCTTTGATGGCGATTCTACCATGCGTTTTTAATTGGCCAAACGAAGCTCACTCCACACCCATTCATTTACCTGGCAGCGTTTTAGACTTCCCCAACCACACACGATCTTGCTAGCGATTTATCAGAGCTATTTTACATTAAGTTATCATTTGACTGTACTTACACAGGACTGCGTTCCGTATGATGGGAAATGTCTATGTGTTTAATTATATATCTGCATTTTCGTTAAGTGTATCCCAGCCCCTTTTCTTTGGCTATCCCGGTGAATATTTCAATGATATCCCAATGAAACTGTTGGGATGAGTAATGGATAGCTATATGAAAAAATACTAATTCAATTGCTATATTGTATCTACCGTGAATGTATTACTAATTGATAGCTATATTGTATAGCGATATTGTATATCTATATTTTAATTACCGTAAATGTATTTACTAATCTATTTCACACACACCCTTACCATAACTCGCTATCATTGTTATTATTATACTCTGCACAGATTTCACACAACCTTATTATACTCTACAGTGATTTCACACTCAGCCTTGTCATAACTCGCCCAACAATATCACCATTTCCTTCCTTAGTTTTAGCAACAACGTTGGATGTATGATGGGTGTCAGAGATTTGTAATTTTAGAAACAACAATTACATGTAATAGTAATTTCTTTTTATGATAATTTATTATCTTGACAATAATGTTATTCTCAATAATTTTAATGGTTATAATTATAATTGTTTTAAACCGGACAACGTTTTCCTTACTTCCATGTGGAAACGATTTAACAATGGTTATAATTGTAATGGATTTATTAGTATCACAAAATTCCTATATTTGTGTTGTTATTATTCATATGACGGTGAATTAATGTTTGTATTGCCACATCTTGGGCTGTGTTTTTATATTGTTGACAGCTTTATAGTTGACAACTTACACATATTGACTTCGTTTTTACATTTGTTATCCTCAATAGTTGCCAGCAAATTTATTTATGATTTAGTGATTTGTTTTAGTTAGCTAACACACACCTTAAAAGACAACGATTGTATTATATAACTTTATTCAGTTCCATAGTTAGCAATTGTATTATATTTGTTTTCAATTTAAAAGGTCTTCATTATATAGCAAAGTCATTTTACTTGTTACATAGATTATACTTGTTCCATACATTATAATTTATAAAAAAAAATTATAGCGATTTAGCATTTATTTTATTAAATTGTTATACAACCATATCATTATCAGATATCGATAGATATCATTGTTAGACATAAATCTCAGTTAGCGATTTTATACTCTTAGTACATACATTGATGGGATAATGAATATTATCGACAATGATAAGGACGATAGGGTTGGAGGCTTTAACTTAGGATTCCCATGAGTCATATGTTAGGGAATGACGATTGAAGTGAGACCTTGTTAATAAGATATTATTTAATTAATAATTGACTTGAGAAGCGAGAGAGAGGATTTTATTGCTTCATGGTATTGTAGAATGGATTCTTGGGAATATTTATAAGATGGCGTTTTGCGTATTTTAATTGATGTATTTTTTCATTAAACCTTGTGCACCAGGAATTTAGCATGTGGTATGATTGTTATAGTCATTAGTTTCCCTTCCATCTTTTTGACTTTTCATTTGAGTGCTTGGGTTTGTTTATCGTCTTGTGGTTGATAGTTATTTCGATCTTCTAGCACATTTAATCTTCTTGGGTTTGGTCTAGATATGTCATGTCGCTCCTAGGTTACTGTTGTGCATATCGTCGTGTGACGACATGATTCCTGATGAGGGGATCATTGAACTCCTTAATGAATGGAGGTGAACGATAACTTGGTCAGAGTCTGTGCTAAGTGTTGTAGGCATTTTCTCATTGTAGTTTGTTGTTGGCGCTTGGGATGTAACGCCTTCATGCGTTGGGCTTGCGCGCCATACAGGTTATAGTTACTGGTCATCGAGGCCATTGTGTCAAGATTGTGGATGTTGTCCTTAGCTTGTAAGCGTTGTCATGTTGTGTGTTCGATGGGTAGTCGTTTCTATCTTTTTTATTAACACATGTTTCGCCCAGTTGATCGTTGTGCTAATGCATTGAGTCGTTGTTGTTTGTTTCCTGATCTATGTGTGTGTGTTCATCGTCAGGTTGTGTGGTTCAACTATTGTCATCATTACCTTCTTTCCTAAAAACAAAAAAAAAATCTTTTTCACTTTTTTCTACGCTTGGAGTCGTAACGATTGGGGTCGTTACATATGGTATCAAAGCGGGTTCAACCCGTGACTTGGGATCACTACGAATTTCGTTGATGTGATATTGATTATAATGTTGCGAATTAAGTTGAATTGTATTTGTGCAGGTAATCATGGTTAGAGAATGCCGCAGAGCCAGACAATGGGGTGATAGGGGAGGAGGCGCAACACCCCTAGTAGCATCCATGCCTGAGTGGTCTAACCCTCAGAGAGATGAACAGGTGGCTGAGAATGAGAAGATAGCAGTGGGTGATGTGGTTGGGTTGATGAGGTCCTGTCAGTGGATGTCTGAGGCATTGATCAGTCGTTTGGACAGAGATGAGGCCAAGACGTCGACACCCCTTGAGGGTCCACTATGTGCTCTAGTTGATAAGGTCAAATTTACCAAGTTCTTTGGTGCCCCAAAAGGCACAACCGCCAAGCATGGTTTGAGAAAATGGTGATGTGATTTGCACTTTGTGACTATACCTCTAACATGAAGGTCTGCATAGCGGTCTTTCCACTGAAAGGGAGCGCTCTTATATGGTGGAAGATGCTCCTACCACAACTGAACATGGTTGTCGAAGATGTGTCATGGGAACTGTTTGAGGAATGGTTCTGAGAGAGGTACCTACCAGAGGAATTCATTGAGCGTCAGCTCAATGAGTTCAATGCCTTGAGATAGGGCGGTTGTATGGTGCCCGAGTATGAGGCCCATTTTATGGAGTTTCTTCAGTATCCTCCACATCTTAATACCGAGAAAATTAAGGTCAACAGGTTCTTGTTCGACCGTAATGTCAGAATATGTGAAAATGTTAGGGTTATGATGCCTCAAACCTTGCATGATGTCATCCAGAAGGCCCTCATAGAAGAGGAGGAGCTTATCAGTGAGGGTGAGAGGACTTGAGTGAGACCAGTAGGGCAAGTGTCATCTGGTGCACAGTAGCATCTAACACCAGCCATACATATGTCAGGATATCATGGCTTCTAGAGAGTATCCACTTTCACTACACCTCGATGACCAGTGCGTCAACCACTAACTCTTTACCGGGGACCACAACATCAACAATAGTGTCAACCGCAACAACAACAGTTTACGCCTGTTTAGTAGAACAAACCAGGATTCCAAGCTGGTGGGTCGTCAAATTCTACTTCGAGTACCAGGAGTACTAGACCAAAGAAGGGGCGTTGGACATGTGGGGAGCCACACTACCGGCATGACTTCCCAGTGGAGTTGACTAGAGCATATGGATCAGTCGAACCCACTACCGTGGCAGAGTTGAGCAAGGCCCATTGGATTCATGTAGTGGTGAATAACCGCCAGGAAGAGAACCATTCGATTGTTTTTGAGACATCAAGTATCATCATTGACCAGACCCTTAGTATTTTGATAGATCCCAATGCTACCAAGAGTTTCATTTCAGGTGCTACACTAAAGAGGATTAAGGTAAAGGCAGTCAAACTTGATGATTTTATCTTTGTAGAGATGGCTTTGGGAACCAAGCAGAAGGTTGGAGGAAAGTTTATGGGTTGTACCCTTAACCTAAGAGAGTTTGTCCCAGGGGCAACCTGTACATCACGATATTAGGATATTATGACATTGTGATCAATATGTATTGGTTGGAATCGCATTAGGCGATACTCAACTATAAGATGAAATGGTTGAGCTTGGTCAATGATGAGAGACAAATACGTGTGATTTTAGGTTATAACCAGGGAGTTTTTGTGAGGTTTATCTCTTCTTGACAGCTACATAAGAGAATGCGCAAGGGATGTAAGATTTATGGGATCCTTGTGTTAAATGAGAAGAGAGTAGTAGAAGGTATAGAACACCTTCTTATGGTGAGAGAGTTTGTGATTGTCTTCTTGGAGGAGTTACCTCGGATGTCGTCAAAGAGGGAATTGGAATTTACCATAGACCTAAAACTAGGGACTGAACCAATAGAAATAACTCCTTACCGTATATCGACCCCAGAGTTACAAGAGTTGAGAGTGAAACTAAAGAATTTGTTGGACCTGGGACTGATACGTCCTAGTGTGTCACCTTGGGGTGCGCCTGCTATTTTCATACGAAAGAAGGATGGGTCATGGAGACACTGCATTGACTACTGTCAATTGAACAAGGAAACGATCAAGAATCAATATTTGTTGCCAAGGATTGATGATCCATTTGATCAGATGAGGGGTGCAACAATGATTTCAAATATCGAATTGAGATCAGGGTATCACCAATTATGGATCAAGGAGGATAATGTCCATAAGAATACCTTTAAGACGAGGTTTGGACATTACGAGTTTACTGTTTTATCGTTTGGACTGATGAATGCCCCAGGGGTATTTATGAGTTTGATGAACATGGTGTTCCATGAGTACTTGCACAAGTTCATCTAAGTATTCATTGATGATATTTTGATTTACTCTCGGATGATGGAGGAGCATGACAAGCACTTGCGCTTGGTACTACAATGTATGCAAGAAAACAAATTGTATGGGAAATTGTCTAAATGCTAGTTTTACCAATCAAAGATTCACTACTTAGGGCATGTCATCTTCGAAGAAGGTATCACCGTGGATCCAACAAAGGTCAAGGATATTATGGAATGGAATGCACCGATGAATGTCCTGAAAGTTCATAGCTTCATGGGTTTAGTAGGATACTATCGACGGTTTGTCGAGGGATTTTCGAAGATAGAAAATACGATCATGAAATTGCAGAAGAAGAACAAGAAGTTTATTTGGACCGACAAATGCGCAGAGGAATTTCAGAGGCTCAAGGAGCTATTGACAACAACTGTTAAGAACCAAATATCAATATAGCATAGAAAAACCTCAAAAAAAGTACTCAACGCCTCGAAAAAGAGATAATTTCAGATAATAAGCCTCTTCGAGGGGGCAACCTCCTTTTACCCCACTTAAATGTTCAAGTACAAGATGATTCAAAATGAAAATGTCTCCTTGGTATATATAGGAGACTAGGAGGTATAATTACAACTAATGGCCGAAATCCAACATAAATAAAATAACATTACTAATATAATATGCCCCAATTAAGGGGTAATAAGCTAATATTAGGGCTTAACAACAACACCAATACTAAAGTTCCCTGACATGGATGCAGATTGCATGTTATGAATTGACCCATCCAAGGAAGGATTAGGTGGAGTCTTGATGCAAGACGGTCGAGTGGTCGCTTACATATCGAGGAAATTGAGAAGGCGTGAGGAGAAATATGTGACGCATGATTTGGATATGTTAGCCATTGTTTATGCCTTGAGAGTTTGGAGACACTACCTTATTTGATGAAAATTTGAACTAAAAATAGACCACTATGGACTACAACACATATTTACGCAAAGTGACCTGAACGTGCGACAATGACGTTGGTCTGAATCACTTAGCGAGTACGATTTTGAGATTACCTACATAAAAGGAACAATGAAATGACTGGAAGATGCATTGATTCAAAGACCACACATCTTTTTTGTGTTGTCGCTTCAGACGAATCTACTTGAAAAGATTCAAACTTTACAACACGATGATGACTGGTACAAAGAGGTCAAGGACTTTATCAGACAAAACACAATGATGGTACCAATATTTGAAGGATTTATGTCGGATGAAAATGGATTATTGAGGTTTAAAAATCAGATTTATGTACCACCAAATGACGAGTTGAGGAGTTTGATCCTAGATGAGTCTCGCAAAGAAGTGTACATGGCTCACCCGAGAGTCACGAAGATGAGGGAAAACCTTAAACCCTTATTCTTCTGGAAAGGAATGAAGGCAGACATAGTTAACTACGTGGCTAGATGTCTTGAATATCAACAGATGAAGGCTTAACATAGACATCCAGCAGGATTACTACAACCACACATTATTATGGAATCAAAATGGGAGGTCATTTTGATGGATTTCATTGTTGTTTTTCCTCTGACGACAAGGAGACATGACTCAATTTTTGTGGTAGTAGACACTCTGACGAAGAGTTCTCATTTTATCCATGTGCGTACGACATATCAGGCACCTGAAATAGCTAGAGTTTTCATCAGTTATATTGTGAGGCTGCATGGCCTGCCTAAGAGGATTATATCCGATCGAGGATCGGTGTTTACTGGAAAATTTTGTACTAGCTTCCAAGAGGCATTGGGAACCTAACTAACTTCAGTATGATGTATCACCCATAGACAGAAGAGAAGACTGAGCGAACAAACCAAATCTTGGAAGACATGTTGCACATGTATGCGATGGACCAACAAAAGCGTTGGGAAGAATTCTTGTCACTGGTAGAATTCACATATAACAACACTTACCAAAGAACCATTAAGATGGAACCTTTCGAGTTTCTTTATGGGAGACCATGTCAGACGCCTTTGAGTTGGGATCATCTTGAGGATAGGGTCCTGGTCAGAATAGAAGTGATCCAAGAAATGGAATATCAAATGCAAACAATAAGACAAGGGATCAAAGAAGCGCAGGAATGACAAGTTATGAAGTTGTTGATCGAGTCTTCTTGCGAGTTAAACCACATAAGAGTTCGATCAAGTTTGTAAAGGGTGCTAAAATCTCTCCTAGGTTCATTGGACCTTTCGAGATTATGGAGAGGAAGGGGCTCATGGCCTATCAACTAGCCTTACCTGATTCTTTGAGGCGTATGCATGATGTTCTTCACGTATCTATTTTGAGACATTATATTGGTGATCCTACGCATGTTGTTGACATGAGTTACTTGTAGGTATCATAACAGGGGGCGCTCAGGGCTATGATGATCCACATCCTGGATCATCGCATTTGACAGCTACGATGTTGAACAATAGATCAAGTCAAGGTCTAGTGGGACAACTATAGTCTGCACTCGGCGACCTGGGAGGACGCATATGATATGCACCAACAATTTCCATTTTTTGTTTGATATATAGACTTATGATACTGTGATACACATTATTTCAGCACTTATATACTGTGAAACTTCAGGATGAATTTTAGACCAAGAGGGGGTGTATGTAACATCCCGCTATTGCGCGCACTGAGCGAACTTATTATTTGAGGACACTTGCTTTAAAGTGATTCAGATTATTATACTATTGGGCGTTTGATTATGATTATGAGGCATTATTGATATGATGACATGTTATTTTGTTGTGTTGACATAGACAGGTGCTATTGACTCGGTTCTCCTGAGTGTGCAGGACTTTGGACCTCGAGGATGAAGAGACATCGATGAAACCCCTTGGACTCCGAATTGATTTAGGGAGTGGACTGTTGAGGTTTGATTGTTGTAGATATGACATGTGTACATATGATTAGATGTTATGATGATTGATTATTTTGCTGACATGATTCGTTGATGATGCAAGATAACGATAGCTTTCTGACTAGACTCACATGTGGAGTAGAGGGGTCATGCATGACAACCAGATACGTTGAGGGAGAGGTTTGGACAACAACCCTACCACATCCTACTAGCACTCCCGCCATGGCTCGAACTGTAGGTTAACAATTACCTAGTTTGAGACGATCCACGATATCGTGAGGGCAGACTGCGAAAGTCACTCACGATGATTCTAAGGGGCATGCAATAAGGTAGGGGCCTTATTACTTATAGGCCCTTAGTCTCCCACAAGATCACCTAGCGGAGTATTGACTCCAGGTGTTTTTGATGTCTACCAAGTTAGTCAAGAGGCAAGTGGCACCCTTGGAGCACGTAGTGCATCCTGAAGGGAACGTCGTGCAAGGAAAATGGAATGTGGCAAGTGGCACCCTTGGAGAACGTAGTGCATCCTGAAGGGCACGTCGCATTTTTAACTGGTAAGTGAATGAACCTAGACAACCTTAGAACGAATGATGTGTCAAGTAAGAAAAACACATATTTTCCCTAATAAAATGTCGCCCAGCCTAGGAAATTAAAATCCAGGTCTAAGTGATACTTGTGGTAAAAAAAAATAATAATAATCATAACTAAACATGTGATGAGGAGGGGGTAAGAAATTCAATTAATTTATTAAAATCAAATTACTTTGGGGGATTAAATTTAAAAAAAGGGGGGATGATTGTTTTTCTACATATGCTAATTAAACTTTATTAATTAGAAAGAGAAAGAGGTGGTTTTTATATACTTGATAATTTGAGTTTTATATAAAAGGGAAAAGAGGGAAATTTAAAAGAAATAGGAAACTAAGGGAAAAGGGGAAACATAAAGAAACATGAAACGTAAGGAATCTTGCCTTTAAGAACTTTCTAAATATGAACTCAACTAGGAATTTAGTAAGGACGTAAGTCATTTAAAATGTGTAAGGGAATATGGGGACACCAAGGATCGATTTTAGGAATGCGTTTAGGTGGGTGAGGGAAATAGGATAAATTAATTAATTAATGAAATTAATTTCTGGTGCAACTAGGGGGATGGGTGACATGTGTACGGGGGAGGTTTTTTCTGAATTAATTTAATGAAAAATAAATTAAATGGGAATTTGGGAAAGAAATCACTGAGAAAATCTATAAAAAGGATGGAGGAGGAGGAGTATGGATCTCTTCTTGATGCATAATGGTAGGTTGCTAATTTTTTTACTTGACTGACTTATTTTGTGGGAGTTTGGATACCCAACTCGGTGATGAGTGATAGCTTGGCCTTGCGAGGCGAGCTGGGCGCTAGTTGTTCCCTGGTATAGTGTGCATGGCCCCTTTGTGGCTCAGGGGGCTAAGGGGGAAGAAGAGTACCCCTAGTGTTTGCTGGGAGGTACCGATGAAGTCACATCGGTCGACAAGTGGGAGGTGGATGGAGCGTGTGCAAGACAACGACTCAGAGTTGTCACCTTGGGCTATGGTACACATGATTTTATTTTGAATGGTAGATTAATATTGTTCTTGCGCTTTCATTACTGTACTTCTATTGTGTAAAAAAAAATGTGTTTTACTCAACGTTTTCAATCGATGACTTAAAGTCATCATAGCTTTACACTCGCTGCATTGACTTGATTCCTTGGCAACCAATCCCTAATTGCTATGATTGTTCTCTTTTGTTCTATTGATTATTATGAAGAGATTGTGGTTTATATTTTGTCATCATCCCTATATCATCAATCCACACCTAAGTAGTCATCCAAGAGTCAAATTGATGGTTGTCACTTCGGTGTTAATATACCTATAGATTCTAATGTCCTGCTTTTATGTGCGTGGATGATGAGCGAAGGATAGATTTTTCCAGTTGTATACCCCTGTTGATTGTTCCTAGTTGAAATATTGTCTTGTGCCTTCTTGCGTTTTAATACCTCTACGTATTGTTCATCCTTTCTCTCTGCGATTTCATGACAATTCCCAGCTATTGAGTGGAAAACTCTTAGCATTTGACCACTTGAATGACAATGTTTCTTTTAAACTATTGTGACTATGATTAAATTCATTTATTTGACAACTTCCCATTGTATGACAACATTGTTCCTTGCCTATTATTGACTGTGAATGGGTATAGCCATTTACATTTCACCACGATTTATATAGCCATTCAAATTCACAGCCACCCATTTTACATAATGAATGCGAATTTATTTAGCCACTTACAGGTTGAATGTGGATGTATATAGCCAATTCGAATGTGAATTTATGTATTGACTGTGTTTGTATGGAAATGAAGGTCTGCCTTTTAATGTCTGCATTTTTAGTTTTTGGAAACCACGCAGAGAATGATAGTGATATTCTACGTTGATTTTAGTATGCTTTGTGTTTCAATACATTCAACCATGATTTTTTTTCTGTGTTTTATTATCTTTGATGGCGATTTTACCATGCATTTTTAATTTGCCAAACACAACTCACTCCACAACCATTCATTTTCCTGGCAGAGTTTTAGACTTCCCCAACCACACACGATCTTTCCAACGATTTATCAGAGCTATTTTACATTGAGTTATCATTTGACTACACTTACACATGCCCACGTTCCATATGACTGGAAATGTCTGTGTGTTTAATTATATATCTGCATTTCCGTTAATTGTATCCCATCCCCTTTTCTTTCTCTATCTCAGTGAATATTTCAATTATATCCCAGCGAAACTATTGGGATGAGCCGTAATTACTAATGGATAGCTATATGGTAATTACTAATTGAATATCTATATTGTATCTACCGTGAATGTATTACTAATTGATATCTATATTGTATAGTGATATTGTATATCTATATTGTAATTACCATAAATGTATTTACTAATATATTTCACACACAGCCTTACCATAACTCGCTATCACTGTTATTATTATACTCTGCACAGATTTCACACAACCTTATTATACTCTGCAACAATTTCACACTCAGCCTTGTCATAACTCGCCCAATGATATCACCATTGCCTTCCTTAGTTTTAGCGACAACGTTGGATGTATGATGGCTGCCAGACATTTGTAATATTAGAAACACTGATTACATGTAATAGTAACTACATTTTATGACAGTTTATTATGTTGACAGTAATGTTATTCTCACTAATGTTAATGGTTATAATTATAATGGTTTTAAACAAGACAATGTTTTCCTTACTTCCATGTGGCAACGATTTCGTAATGGTTATAATTGTAATGGATTTATTAGTATGACATCGTTCCTATATTTATGTTGTTATTATTCATATGAAAATGGATTAATGTTTGGACTGCCACATCCTTGACTACGTTTTTATATTGATAACAACTTTACAATTGACAGCTTACACATATTAACTTCGTTTTTTCATTTGTTATCCTCAATAGTTGCCAGCGAATTTATTTATGATTTAGTGGATATGTTTTGGTTAGCTAACACACACCTTAAAAGACAACGACTATATTATTTTACTATCTTCAGTTCCATAATTAGCAATTGTATTTTTTTTAGTTTAAAAGGTCTTCATTATATAGAAAAATTATTTTACTTGTTACATCTATTATACTTGTTCCATATATTATAATTTATAAGTGTTTTTTATAATGATTTATCATTTATTTTATTAAATTGTTATACAACCATATTGTTATTAGATATCAATAGATATCATTGTTAGACATAAATCTTAGTTAGTGATTTTATACTCTTAGTACATACATTGATTGGACAACGAATATTATCAACAACGATAAGGATGATAGGGTTGGAGGACTTAACTTAGGCTTCCCATGAGCTATATGTTAGGGAATGACGATTGCAATGAGACCGTGTCAATAAGTTATTATTTAATTAATAATTGACTTGATAAGCGAGATAAAGGATTTTATTGCTTCATGTTATTGTAGAATGGATTCTTGGGAGTATTCATAAGATGGCATTTTGTGTCTTTTAATTGATGTATTTTTGCATTAGACCTTGTGTGCCAGTAATTTAACATGTGGTATGATTGTTATAGTTGTCATTTTCCCTTGCGTCTTGTTGACTTGTCATTTGGGTGCTTGGGTTTGTTTTCCATCTTGTGGTTGATAGTTATTTCGATATTCTAGCACGTTTAATCTTCTTGGGTTTGGTATAGATATGTCATGTCACTCCTAGGTTACTATTACGCCTATCGTCGTGTGATGAAATGATCTCTGATGAGGGGATCATTGCGTGCCTTAATGAATAGAGGCGAACGATAACTTGATCGGAGTCTATGCTACCCGTTGTGGGCATTTTCTCGTTGTAATTTGTTGTTGGTGCTTGCGATGTAACACCTTCATGCGTTGGGCTTGCATGCCATAGAGGTTCTAGTTACTGGTTGATGAGGCCTTTGTGTTGGGATTGTGGATGTTGTCCTTATCTTGTAAGCGTTGTCATGTTGTGTGTTCGGAGGGTAGTCATTTCTATATTTTTGATTTACAAATGTTTCACCCAGTTTATCGTTGTGCTAGTGTGTTGATTCATTCTTGTATGTTGCATGATCTGCGTGCATGTGTTCATCGTCAGGTTGTGTGGTTCAACTATTGTCGTCATTTCCTTCTTTCCTAAAAACTAAAATATATCTTTTTCACTTTTTGCTTCGCTTGTAGTCATAACGATTGGGCTCATTACATATGGTATCAGAGCGGGTTCAACTCACAACTTGAGATCACTATGACTTTCGTTGATGTGATATTGATTAAAATGTTGCTAATTACATTGAATTTTATTCATGCAGGTAATCATGGTTATAGGGCTCGGCAGAGGCAGATGACGGGGTGATAGGGGAGGATGCGTGACACCCCTAGTAGCATCCACACATGAGCGGTCTAACCCTTAGGGAGACGAACAGGTGGTCGGGCAGGAGTAGATATCGGTGGGTGATGTGGTTGGGATGATCAGTTCCTTTCAGTAGATTTCTGAGGCATTGGTCATCCGGTTGGAGAGAGATGAGGAAAAGGTGTCGACACCTCCTAAGGGTCCACCACGTTCTCTGGTCGGTACTGGCAACATTCACCGCGTGCTCTGGTCGTAACTTTTGCACTTTTTTCTTTGCTTGCAGTCATAACGATTGGAATTTTTTTTAGACTGGTCATGGAAAAGGAGAGCATGACGGTGCAGGGGCATGTGTAAAATGAGAACTTCGAAGGTATCATATGAACCCTCATGCCAATCGATTTGAAGTCGTTGATCAATTTGTTGAATGGTGCAAAATGGCGCTAAGCAATGAATATAATCCATTAAGGGATGTGCGCAGGTGTGTCTATATATATACATGTTACACATGTACAAATGATATTTTTATTTGAATGTGTTCAAATTTATGTTCAATCTTCAATCATTTTCTTGAGATATTTCAAGTTAACAAGTTCTTGTCTTGTGCAGGTTTTTTTGGTATGTTGAAATCCAAGATGTAAATAAATCAATCCCATATGATGTCAGTACAATATATGAGACATGAATAATACATTCA
>ML795482.1:26744-46641 GCA_009831015.1 Picea engelmannii | reverse complement strand
TGATTAAAACAAAATTGACATACATACCAAAAGAGTTAAGTCTCATCCTCCAACATACTCTTTCCCACCAAATATAATGTAAACATATTTTCCACCAAATATAATTTAGACATCTGTAACAATACAAAAAAATAATAAAAAAACAAACAACAAATATTAGCATATATACTTTAACTAAATATTAAATAAACAATAAGAAATAATAAAATACCCCACCACAATTAAAGATATTTAAGATAGTTACTCTCCACATAAAGTATACATGATTTAAACAATTTGTAAAATCTTAAAAAAAATTTAAGAGAAAAATTGTGATCTTAGTAGAAAAAAATTTGTGTTCAGAGTTAGATAATAACCTGAAAATAAATATAGAACTGTGTATGAAGAAAGTTCACAGCTCTCTGTTTTAAGTCATTTTTCCAATGAAATACTTATCTCCTTGTGGATAAATTCTCAAATCCTTCAGGTGAAATTCTCATCCCAGGGGATGTTATTTGATCTTATTTACTCGGCAGTAAAATACTAATCTCCTTAGCAGTAAAATACTAATCTCCTCTTCTGCAAAGGTCATATAATCCAATTCCACAATTCCCTTTCAAATTAAAGGACTCATAAATCTCCATATTAAGCCATTCTTCCAAAAAACTACTTATATCTATGAACGTTCACAAATATCCATTTTAAAACCCATTCTTTCGGACAATACTTATCTCTTCTTTCTATAGTGGAATAGATGTTCTCATATAATATTTCATATACATGAAGAAAACACAAATGTTCACATGTATATTAAGTCATTCTTCAAAAACCATTTAAATATTTCATCTTTGGGATGTATTCATATTACATATAATCAAATGCTCTTTGAAATTATGTGTGAGCTAGCTCACATATACAATATGTATGAGCTAGATAAAATATACATATGTTTGAGCTAGCTTAGATATACATATGCATAGCTTATTTGTAAATGTACTTGAATTTATGTTTTTGTGGTTAGTAACCAATTTAGTTAAGAGCTTAACAATACCCTGGAAAGAAGGAATTCAGTTCGTTGTATGTAGAAAACACAAATGTCCATACTATGTCATTCTTGGACAAGAAAGAAAGGAATGAAATCGAAGAAAATTTAGAAACTTTCCCTTTTCTAATGTGGGATAGAGTCTCTTCTCAAATAATCAAATGTTCAAGTTCAAAATTAGGTCTTCATCATGATCTAAACTTAAATAAGTTTGAATATACACCATTTAAGACAACGATGATCTTATATAGCGGTTATATATACTTCAAAATAATTGATCAAAGCGTTGAATAGGAAAGGCTAAACTAAAAATTTGAGAAAACAAAAATTTGATAAAAGTCAAGGAAAATTAACGCTTTTATATAAAACCCCAACATAAATGAAAATTAAAACTCATGTATGTTCAATGAACATACATTTACAGATCATCCTGAATGGACACATCCTTCCCAGATATACCAGATATAAAATGTATGCAGAACAAAAATAAAATGCTAGAAATGGCATAATAACAACAATATAACTAGAACATTCACAACAATAGCACTGAAATGATATGAGAATAATAACAGAAATAGCACTTTGAATCTGAAACAAATGTTTACGTGCCTCTTTGAGGGGGCAACCTCTAGTTGAGAAGAGCTCTATTACAATAATATCCAAGTTAGGGTTCTCATACCCTTGACTCCTATTTATACTAAAAAGAAGCATCTAGAGGAAGATGCTTCTAGAAGTGAAAGCTTCTATTAGGTCTTCTTACATCTGCCTTATTCTATTCTATTAAAAGGCCTTATTAATATTTACCTTTATTACATCTGAATATATTATTCTACCTATGTGCGGGTTATGACCCTAACATGTCCGCCTCCTTAAAAACAACCTTGTCCTCAAGGCCTATGATGGGCAAATTGTTGCAGAATGGTAGTTGGTTCCCAAGTGGCATCTATTGGAGTTGTATCTTTCCACTGGACTAGCACTTCCTTGATGGTTCTCTAACGTAGGTGATGCTCACGCTGGTCCAAAACTACTTTTGGATGTAGCCAAATGCATCCTTCTTCAGCTAACTCTTGAAGGTTGGTTTGAATTTGGCACTTAGCTCCGATCACCTTCTTTAAGCATGTAACTTGAAAAACATGATGTAGCTTCGAATGGATGTGGAAAGATAACTGATAGGCTACCTGTCCCACATGCTTGAGAATGGTATAAGGACCATAAAATTTGGGCGCTAGCTTTGGACAATGGTTGGCCTTGAGGGAAGTTTGCTTGTAAGGTTGCAGTCGAAGAAACACCTGATCCCCTTCTGTAAATTGACGTTCAAAGTGACCTTGATATTCTTGTTGCTTCATGCAATTCTGTGCCATGACCCAATTCTCTTTGAGGGTACGAAGAATAGCCTCTTGAGCTGTAAGTGTTAGGTCAACCGCTTGGACCTTTGAGGCACCCGATAAGTATGAGAGAACTGAAGATGGCTTTTTTCCATA
This sequence comes from Picea engelmannii, assembly GCA_009831015.1. NCBI lineage: Eukaryota > Viridiplantae > Streptophyta > Pinopsida > Pinales > Pinaceae > Picea > Picea engelmannii. Next base: position 44,139 of record ML795482.1, on the reverse strand, counting down.
TGCCGCTTCAAAATGAGTCATGCATGTAGATGTATGGTATAAAGTGTTGTACCACCATTCAACTAGGGGTAACCATTGAGCCCACTGATTTTTCTTTTCTGAGGCAAAAAAACTTAAATATATTTCCAAACACTTGTTGACAACTTCCGTTTTGCCATCAGTCTGGGGATGCTAAGTTGTGCTGAGATGCAATTCGGTGCCTTGTATCTTGAAAAGTTCTTGCCAAAAATTGCATGTGAAAGTTGGGTCGCGATCAGAAACAATAGAGTGTGGCATGCCATGAAACTTGAAGACCTGATCCATGAAAATTTGAGCCATCATGAATGTTGTAAACGGGTGTTGAAGGGTGAAAAAATGAGCATACTTGGAAAGGAGATCAACAACCACCATGATGACTGATTTATTTCCTGATTTGGGTAAGCCGGTAATAAAATCCATAGAGATATCCTTCCAAATAGCAGGTGGAATCATGAGTGGTTGTAGTGTGCCCAGAGATTTGACTATTTCTCTCTTGTTGCATTGACACACATCAAATTCAACGACAAAATTATGAATGTCCTATTTCATACCATACAAGAAAAAGGAACGTTTGACCCTGTCATAGGTTTTGGTGAACCCAGAGTGCCCTACTGTGGGTGTAGCATGAAGCTCATAAAGTACCATGGATTTAATCTTTGATTGTTTACTTAAATAAAAATGGCCTTTGTATCAAGTTTCATCATGGAGCCAAGAGTACCCTAGGGAAGCAGGAAAATTGGACTGCAATTGTTGGATCAGCTGTGAACCTTTGGAAGCTTGTAGCCATTCCTGGCGAATGGCTTGGATCCAATCTAGTACAATGAATGAAAGAGAAAAAGGGGATCCTTCATCTTCATATTTTCGGGAAAGTGCATCCGCAACCACATTGTCTTTTCCTTTCTTGTAAATGATGTCATAATCATATCCAAAGATCTTAGTCACCCATTTTTGTTGTTCCGGGGAGGAAATGCGTTGTTCTAGAAAATAATTGAGGCTTTGATGGTTTGTCTTAATTTGGAAACGTTGCCCCAATAGATAAGGGCACCACAGATCAACGACATGTAGAATAACCAACATTTCCTTTTCATAAATGGATTTTCCCAGACTTCTTTCAGATAGTTTCTTATTGGTAAAGGCCAAAGGTCGACCCTCTTGGATAAGGACAACACCAATTCCTTTCCCTGAGGCATCACATTCCAACACAAAGGTATTTGTTAAATTAGGAAGGGCAAGGAATGCAGTGGTACACATGGCCATATTCAAGTTTTGAAAAGCTTGAGCACCGACTGGAGTCCAAGTGAAAGAGTTCTTTTTTAGGAGAGCAGTGAGAGGTGTTGCAATCTTCCCATAATTCTTAACAAACTTGTGATAATACCCTGTTAAGCCCAAAAATCCACACAAGATATTAAAAGTCTTTGGGTGAGGCTAGTCTTTCATAGCTTCAATATTTTTAGGATCCACCCTGATGCCATCCTTGCCAACCAGATGACCCAAGTATTCTACCTTTGAGGCGCCAAAAGCACATTTAGAGTGTTTCAGGAAACATTGGTGCTGAGAGAGTAGATGGAGAAATTGATCCACATGAGTAAGATGGTATGTTCAGGTTTTTCTATAGATGAGGATATCATCAAAGAAAACTCAAACAAAATAGCAGAGAAAAGGACGGAAGACATGATTCATGAGGATTTGGATGGTGGAAGGGGCATTACACAAGACAAAGGGCATGACCAAAAACTCATAGTGGCCCTCATGAGTTCTAAAGGAAGTATTGGGAATTTCTGCCTCTTTCATACATATTTGGTGGTAGCCCGAACGAAGATCCAGTTTAGTGAAGATTTGGGTGCCACACAATTCATCCAGGAGGTCATCGATGACAGGAATGGGGAATTTATCTTTGATGGTAAGTTTGTTGAGGGCACAAAAGTTAGGACACATTTGAAAAGAACCTTCTTTCTTCAGAACCATGACCACAGGAGAAGAGTAGGGGCTTGTACTAGGGCGGATAACACCTACATTAAGGAGTTCCTGGACCATTTTCTCAATTTCAGTTTTTTGGGAAAAGCGGTGATGATACAGGTGGATATTGGGAGGAAGGCTTCTGGGTACAAGTGGTATGGAATGATCATGAACACCATGGGAAGGAGGGAATCCTTGGGGGGTGGAAAAGACCAATTCATGTTTAGAAAGGATGGCTTGGAGGTCTTGCGGGACCGAGGGTGTCTCTGTTGCTTGTATGCCATGGAGTTGGGCTATAACACCAGAATGACCTTGTTTTAGAATCTTTTCCATGCGATGGGAACTAATGATCTTAGGTGAACTGACGGTGATGCCTTGGAACTTATATTGGTGGCCCTCCTGGTCGAATTGCATGGTTAAGTCTTTAAAATCCATGAGAATAGGACCCAAAGTCCTTAACCAATCTGCACCCAACACAATGTCACAACCTCCCATGTAGATAGCAAACATATGGGATTTCAGGTGGTAGTCACCAATTTGGAGACGCACATTTTCATAACGCCCTCCACATTTCATGGAGCCACCATTGGCAATCATGATTTGGAAATTATTGACGGCATGGATGTAGAAATGAGTTTCTTGGGAAATGTGGCGATGAATAAAATTGTGGGTGCTGCCACTATCAACCAGAATGATGACCTTCCGATGCTTGATGTAATAGATTAACTTGAGGGTTTGGGGAGCAGAGAAGCCAGTGAGAGAATTGAGGGAAATGACTAGTTCTACTTTGGGAGGGTCTGAGGGAGGGGTTATGTCAGTGGATTCACGTGACTCAGACACAAGGGGAGTTTCTACATCCTCTTCCGAAATATCCTTGGAGATGGCCATAAAAATATTTTGTCCTTTAAACTTGTGGCCCGGGAAATATTTGTCATCACAGTTATAACAAAGGCCTTTGAGTTGGCATTCAACCATTTCATCCCTAGTCAATTTTTGGATCTTTAGTGGAGCAGAGGGAGTAGTGGGATTGATTTGTTTAGGGCGAGGGATAAAGGAGGGTTTTTGGTTTTGAGAAGATAGAACTTGTTGTGCTTCTTTAGCTCTTTTAGTAGCATCCACCCAACTCTGAGGCCGAGCCATGAGGACATGGGCCCGAATCTCATCCTTGAGGCCGCTGATAAAAACACTCTTGAAAAAAGGCATCAGACATGCCCTTTGTTCTAAAATCCAGGCGTTCAAAGGCAGCTATAAAGTCTTCCACTGTTCCTAATTGCTTCAAATTTGTCAAATGGCCCAAATGGTCGGTGTCAGTGTCAAAGCGTTCATAAAGCTCTGCCATAAAGTGTGTCCAAGAAATATACCCTTGACGAGAAGTTTTTCTCCATTGCCACCATTTCCAACGTTCTTGATCTAGATGGAGAACACCATACTAGAGTTTGGCCAAGTCATATGTAATGCCATATAAAGAGAAATAATGTTCCATTTGGGTTACCCATCTAGTGGGGTCTGAGCCATCAAATTTTGTCACATCCACCCATGGAAGGCATAGGTCACATTGAAAGTGATGGTTCTGAAACTTATGGGAATGAGGGGAATGGTCACCTTCAGTATGTGGAGGTTAGGAAGAGGAAGGGTTATCTGTAGGGATATGCAGTTTGGTGTAGAGTATCGAAAAGACTGATTCAAGATGGGCAGTGAGGTCTTGTTTGATTTCCTCCCTTGAGGACTGCATGGTTGTATTGATGACAGAAACATTGGCAATGAGTTGTTTCACTTCTTGTTGGGTCTCAATGAGACCAAATTGTAAGGTGTTGAAGCAATCTTCCAAGTCTTGGCTACGGGTATGGGCCATGAGAATGGGGGACCTGAAAAGGGGCGGGCGGGGTCAATTTTTTTTCCAAAAAATGGTATGGATGAATGTGATAAGGGAGAAGAGATGAATCCAATGGAATAGGTCCCAAATAATGGTGAAAAAAATTCTAGACTCCGGTCTGAGGAATACTGCAGAGAGGAAATGCCCAAATGCTTAACCAGAAAGAAATGTGTATTTACATGGCAACCCGAACATGGTTGCGTGGCAATAGATCTTGTCTATTTTAATTTGTTTATGTTTCTATCCCCAAGGGTTAGGTATTCAAGGGTTCTACAGACAAGGGTTTGCCCTATGCTATAGCTCTCTGATATATGTGCAGGGTCCAACAATAGTACTCGTCCCAATATCTCAGGGCACTAACTAAGGAGGACAGACCATACCCTTAGCCATACTACCCGACTACCCAGGTACTAGAGAGTATCTTCCCGAGTGCTATTCTCGGTGACACTATAGAATTCAGGTGGCCAATTGGTTTATCTAAAGAGGGATTTAAGGTAATCTAGGCCGATCCATACATAGGTGTTGTCTGATGCGCTACCACTCGAAGGGGTACCAACAAGGGGTTACAAGGGTGGCCAAAAAATGTGCGCTTAAGTACCAATTTTATTTCCTGTGTGTATGAATCCCTCAACCACGTGTTTATGCACGTAACGACAGATCTTTGTGGCTTAAAGACGCCAGAATATGTTTCTACCCTGAAAAAAAAATTTAACCCACACTTTTTGCCGAGGAAAGTGCTCTGATACTACTTTTAATATACCAGATATAAAATGTATGAAGAACAAAAATAAAATTCTATAAATGGTAGAATAACAACAATATAATCAGAACATTCACCACAATAGCACTGAAATGATATGAGAATAATAACAAAAATAACATTTTGAATATGAAAGCAATGTTCATGGGCCTCTTCGAGGGGGAAACGTCCAGTTGAGTAGAGATTTATTACAATAATATCGAGGTTAGGGTTCTCATACCCATGAATCCTATTTATACGAAAAATAAGCATCTAGAGGAAGATCCTTCTAGAAGCGGAAGCTTCTATTAGGTCTTCTTACATCTGCCTTATTCTATTTTATTGAAAGGCCTTATTAATATTGACCTTTATTACATCTAAATATATTGTTCTACCTATGTGTGGGTTAGGACCCTAGCATATGGTTGTTTCCTCTGCTTCCTCCTCAATCCCAATCTCCCTTCCAAGCACACTCTCAGGTACTCTCTTATCCACATTACCCTATATAAAACATTTCAAATTTGAAAATTAAATGTAAATGATTATAACACTAAATTTAAATGATTTTAACACATTAAATGATACTTGTGAACTCCCACCCTCTTCAAACTCTCCTAATGAGAATTGAGACAAGCCTCCCCAAGTAGTAGGAGATGGAATAGGGATCTGTGAACAACACAACTAAGAACTAAATCTAGGATACAATGTGTTCACATTTATACAACATTATAAATGATATTGATCTTATTCAAAATATTGAAGAATGGACAACTAAAGTGCTCATCTGTGGATATTAGAAAAAACATACCCAATTCAACCCATCCAAATTTAAACTTGTGGAATAAAGCCCCTATTTACTATAGATTCATTTAACAAATCTCCAAACTACAATTAATGACAATAACAACTCGATTATTTATATAGATACAATGATATCTAAATCTAAAATTAGAAGTAAACTATCCTAAAATGCGTCAAAAAATTATTAAATAGAACACATATGAATCTGTTGTTCGGGTCATCATTCAAAATGACCTTCTTCCAACCGTCATGAATTTGTTTTGCATACTCCTTAATATCTTCTACTGACATGGTATCTAACTTCGAATTTGTTTTATAAACAAATATGTCCCGAGAATTGGCTTCCGCTTGCTAACGGTTCAAGCCAACATCAACAACATAAAAAATCACTTTCAAATTTTCCCCGATTGCATTACTAGCCTCTTTTCCAACCTACGATGAAGCTCGCAACTCTGAATGTGAAGAAATTTTCCATGTTGGGTGAGATACTAAAAGTCGTGGAGGCCTTGGTAATGTCGCATTCCGATATTCCCATTTTCTATCATATGTTTGTACTTTACCAGTCCCATAATAATCAGACGGTACACTAGTATAATCAGGGTATTTGTCCATGAAAACATTTGCATAAACATGTCTTTCAAAACAGTGTGGCACCTCATCATTCCACAATAATTTCCCATATGCTGCCATAAATTTGTTATGCAAATGTCCTGCAATTTCGGGGTGCTTAAAATATTTCAGCTTCAACATCTTCTGCTTTGGCCCATATTTGAAATTGAACATCAAAATTGTGATTTCTTTTGAAACTTTATTTTTTACTACCTCCCATTTATTAGGGCCCATCATCTATGACTTTCGCTGCCTCATTAGATCGACAAAACTATTAGTGGTTGGCCCCATCTTTTGATATGCATCCATAAAGTTTTGCATGAATGAAAAACAATCTGTAAGCTTTTTTTACTCTCCCGAGGTGGTTTCAAGACCTCCAAATCATTTTCTGAACTCCTTTTAACACGTCAACATTGCACAAGGGTCATTTCTTCAGTAATCCCTTCCCAAGGAAGTTCATCACCAACATTCGAAGGATAGGTGGACGTAGGCATGTAATCTTTTGTTTCTTGATAACGTGGCCTCCTAAATCCACCTTCACCCTCTGCACCAATATTAGAATCTTCATGACACCCACTCTGTCTTTCATTGTCGTCCCTTTCTTTAAACTCATTGTCTACACACACATTTGAAAGTAATTACAACATTTAATGTGACATAAATTTAAATACACAAAAATACAACAAAAATAAACAAAATCAAGGAAAATTACAAAAATATTCTCTTGTCCTGAGGTATTCCCTACATTCTCAGGTGTAGGAGTATCAATGCACAGCCTATCTAAGAAGGCTACATCCGTAGCACTTGCTTGAGCACATTATGTACTTTATCTATTCACATACTTGTTTGATAATCTCCTCTGACAAGATTGTTGTTGGTCACTCAGAATCTTAGTCCAAGAAGGAGTTCCTCTTCTTCCTTCTTGGGAGAACCTAGCGTGTTTGCGATGAATGTTTGGAGAATCCTGTGTCGGCCTCTTTCCTCAATATCTATCCTTTGGAAATTCATGAAAAATTAAGCACAAGACAAGTACTATTTAATATCTCCAACATTGACCAACAAAAATTATGAAGAAAGAAAACAAACTAAGACAAAATTAATAGAAATGTTCTTTATGTTAGACACAATTATAATAGGTTGATGCATAACTCCACTACCCATGCCCATTTCAAATATATTTTGGTTTATTAATATTTGCACAAATAACCTTTGTAAATCCACCAAGAGTACATGGGTCAAAGTGTGGTAACGGAGTAGCGGTTATCTATATGGGAAATCAGATTTCATGCATCCAACAGGTATGGAGCACAATCCATGAAAATCAACGATCAACTTTACACCATGTTTGGTTGGATGGAAGAAAGCTTCCATATACAAAGAAATGGCACTAAGTATCAGCAGGTCTGAATTACACTTGGGGGGGGCATTAATATAGAAAATGTATTATATGATTTCAATTTGTTGGAATTATGTTTATGACAAACCTTTTTATATACTAAGAGTTTGTGATTAGATGAGTTGACGTTGCTAAAAATTCATTTATATGTGGTTATAAAGCATTGTTTATATGCTTATTGGCCTTATTCTAGTGACCACGTCGATACAGGGGCTAAGAATGGCCTCTGAATCATTTTGGTAGATCCATCCTGTCTGAAACCCCATGGACAACCAGGACTTGGCCGGGTGATTCCAATGCTTGTGTAAATACAAAGGGTAATATATCACCATCTTCAACTAGTATCTTATCATAAGGGTAATATAAGCTCATCTTCAACTAAATTCTTGTGTAAATACAAAGGGTAATAGATCATTAACAAGGGTATTTCAAAGGGTATATACTCTTATCCAATACATATGGGTTTTACTTACTCTAATTAAGAGAGAGATAAAGCAATGGGATCAACTTCATATCTTAACCGTATGATCTATGTGAATATTACAATATAATTAAGTGTGTAGAGTCTCAATCTAAGGTATAGGCAACTAATTACAACAATGAAGATGCAATTTCAAATTGCATTTATGGTATGAGATTTTCGTTGTGTTCTTATAAGTTTTCTTGGGTATCGTTAATTTTGTTCCATTTATGAGTCTTCATACTTTTCATCCCTTTTAAGTATGAGGCATTTAGTTTCTTGTATAATTACTATAAAGGGATTTGTTTGGAGGATATTTTCACTGAGAAGCCTGTGCTTGGTTTTACCATTAAGGCCTTTGATATTCCAAGAGATGACCTTCATGAGGAATGTGGGGGGTTGGGTGGGAACTTATCTTTCATGAAAGTAAGGTGGCCTATGTTAACAAAAAACTCTCCCAGATATTTAAGAAGTTGTTTGTACCCAACTTATCTTTCATCAAGGAAAAGTAGTTTGAGTTAACCAAAAACTCAAGAACCCCAAGGTCCATTTCTTTTCCATAGCAATATCAAGACAATAGCTTAACCTGTAATGTACCCTCCTAGTTACGACAACGACGTTGATAACAGGTGCCAAAATTTTTTTTGTGTCAAGGTGTGTGCGCGTGTGTAGGAGGGGAAACAGACATACTGGACTCTACGTCGCCACTCGACGACTGACAAGACGCCACCACGACGATCACAACTAGAATACGCAAGGCGTACGACAAGTAATTGCAAGCAAGGAAACCCCCAAGACCAAGGCACCCCACAATATCTTCAACAATAACGACATATTGGGTTAGGTACCGTACCAACCCAGAAGGTAGAACCCATGGTAGTAGGTTTACTATTTATGCACAGGAAAGCAGGGCGTTTAATATTAGTCCTCTGCTCCGGAGAGAGAGGAGGTCAGATAAGCTCCTGGCCGACTGCTCAGACAGAAACTAGTAATCCCCTAAGGTGTGTCGCAAGAGTGGAAACCCTGCCTTTAAAGGGCCCGAGACTCTTGATACAGCACTGGATTCTTGACGTAGGGAAACACACAGACATAAATACTAAGGCTACTGGAGGTGTCTACATCCCTCCCGACACAAGTAGACCACGCAATGCAATACCACCAAGTACTACAAAATCAGGAACACTCATGACCTCTACGGGGGACGCAAGTCACGGGGACTTAAATATCGACCGCCCACTATTCAGACCCGAAGACATCAATCAAGATCAATTGCTCCATTAATTATCATTAACCGACGAAGACCTTATCATAAGGTAAAACCAATAATCTCAACCCACCCCCCATTTATTTAGTCATAAGGTTATTTTGCACTAGTTCAAGGACAAGCAATAATCACAAGCGCATTGCATTTTTCGGTTAATCGCCATAACTGAGAGACGATATCATTACCATAATGGTAAACCCTCGAACATTTACATTCTCCATATTATCTTTCCTTTCCTTCCAATTTATTACCATACATTAGAATAACCTAACAAATATTTGCATTGCAATTTAGATCTTATAATTAACACTTCAATTTAAACGAATAATAACCTTGCAATTTAACCTCATCACAAGAATTCAATTAAACAATATTAACATTTCGAATCAACAATCATCATTAACATTGCAAATTAAAACAAAAACTATTATTGCAATGTAAACAAGTATTACCATTGCAATTAAGTAAATATTAATATGGCGGTTAAAGCTTCATCCTTAGCATTTCAATTTAACAATATTAACATTAAATAAACAAGTTAACCTAGCAGTTTAAGCATCATCATTACATTGTAAAATTAAACAATATCAACATTAAATTAAACAAAGTTAACATGGTAGCTTAAGCACCATCACTACATTGCATTTTAAACAATGATAACATTAAATTAAACAAGGTCAATCATGGCAGCTTAAGCATCATCATTATATCACCTTTTTAAACAATAATAACATTAAATTAAACAAGGTTAACATGGCTTCTTAAGCATCATCATTATATTGCATTTTAAATAGTAATAACATTAAATTAAACACGGTTAACATGGCTTCTTAAGCATCATCATTATATTGCATTTTAAACAGTAATAACATTAAATTAAACACGGTTGACATGGCTTCTTAAGCATCATCATTATATTGCATTTTAAACAGTAATAACATTAAATTAAACATGGTTAACATGGCTTCTTAAGCATCATCATTATATTGCATTTTAAACAATAATAGCAATAAACTAAACAAGGTTAACATGGCAGTTTACGCATCACCATTACACCCCTAACAAACTAATAACGAAGATGAGCACAACGAATAACAACCAAGAGGAAATTCTTATGGAAATTCGTAGGGTAACTGGGATCTCCCTATTGCAGTTATACTATAACAGGTTCCTTTAAATAAAACCTATTTCTTCGTAAATCGTAACCTTTCGTTAAAAGAGAACGGTGGTGTGTGTTTATTTAATCCTTGTCCTGTAGAAATTCGAGATGGTTAGACGCGTCCATGGGGTATAAGATTTTCCCAGCTCAGCGTTTTAAAAAGGTACACGTATTGCACTGTCATTATTGCACGGTTTCAAAATGATACCCAAATCTTGATTTTGGCAACCGACAATACCCTCCCCAATGGCTGATACCAATCAAATATCTAACTGTCTCCTACATTAAAACTATAATAGGTTTCAAAAGAGGTAAGGGCGTAAACCTAAATCTAACTCCATTTTCGTGGGACAAGATCCTCCTTCTGCGAGAAATTAAAACTTAGAAATCTAGGGTTTCTCAGGACCCTCGGCCAGCGCGCAAGTCAGAGCTGCATAATCTATATCCATAAATTTACTACAACTATTATCTATAACTATGGACTATCTCTATCAATTTTTTTTTTTAGAGTTGAGTTTTAAAGAAAAGATGCTATTTGAAAAATTATAATAGTAAGTCCTAACGTAAAGAATGGATGTATTAGGATATGCAATGAACAATATTGTTGAAGTATTTTCAAATCTCCTCGGGATTGGCGTTTGAGACCTATAATTGATTAACATTTTGCTGAGATATGGAACTATGGCGCAGGTTCTGTGTAAGTTTAAATTTTCTGAGATATGCAACTGTCAGGACGCCTTTAAAACTATCAGGTAAACCTAATCTACCGTCTGAAAAATCCAAGGTAACTCCAAACTAAAACGCCTCCCCTCAGACCAAGCCAAACACGCTATGTACACCGAGCTGAGCTTGCAAGTCCTGAAAAGTCTACTCTGAAAAAGATTTAGCTATAGAAACAGGTGTGAATAAAGAAGGTGAGCAGTGTAATGTCTAGCGTCTTAGAGAAATTAATGAAAGGAGATACCCGTAGTGATGTAAGGTGAAAGGTCCAGCGGCTAAGGTAACGAATAAGGCGAGCTGCGATCTGAAGGTTACTGGGCGCGTAAGGAACGTCGTCAACCAGGAGACGACCAGCGAAAAGGGAAGGTGGGGCTAGATTTAAAACCCTGACAGAAGTGAGGACCACTGAGAAATTAAATGCAGAGATAGGGTTGGGGCAAGCATCTAGAAGAAGAACTGGAAAATTTTATTGCAGATCTAAGTATCACTAAAAACGTGGTTTGTATCTCAAGGGTTACTTCGAGAGAATGGGTGCACAACAACACTGAGGATGACAGCAGTTGGGAGAGCCACGCCAGTGCCACCACTGGGTGATCGAGGTTTGTAAAGATGCCGGTGTTGAGTCGTCGAGATGAAATCCAAAACTGACCTGGATGCAGAAATCAGAAGGTACAAGATCTGGTAAGCCGGATAGCATGAAAGCATCGTTGGTGAGACTTCTGGTTGAGGTCCATAAGTAGGTTTTGGGAACTAAGCACCATGCCAACAGGTGGTACATCAAAGCACCCAACTAACGGATCCGACAAAAGGGTTTCCAGCGAGTCCAGATTCGCATAAGGACGAGGAAAACTATTACACAGTTGTAGACTAAAAATTTCGCCATACAGAATGAGAATCAAACCTCATGCAACCAGCGCAATGAGAATAAAAATAATAACCTCAACGCAATCCAAAAGGTAACCGATAACTATTTTACACAGTCCTAGAATAAATTTTACGCCCTCCAGAATGACAATCAAAATATTATGCAGACCTGAGTAATGGAAATAAAATAAAAACATTACCACAGTCCAGAAAGTAAACAATAACTAGTTACACTGTCTTTAATTCTACCGAAGGGCATACCTTTGCCTATTTGCCTCCTCCAAAGGTTGTCCGCGCGCTCCATGCAATCCTGCTTCATGCCGACCGTAGAGGACTCACTAGTACCTCCCTGCCAAACGCTAGGGGTACTCTCCTTCCCCCTCAGCCCCCCGAGCTGCAAAGGGGCCACACACAATCCAGACAGTACCTAGCTTCCCAGCTCGCCTCCAAGGCTGAGCTACCACTCAAGTCAGCTGGGAAATCCCCAACTCCTACAAGCAATCAGTCTCGTTTTGTTATTTTGGCAGCATAACAATACTCCGTAGCCGATCCCCTTCTTTTCCCCCATCTCCTTTCTTTTATCCCCTTTTTTTGACCTAATCCCATTAGGTTTTCCCCAAAAACCCTAAATCCCCTTTCTTTTAAGTTTTTCCCCCCTTTTATTTATTTAATTATTTCTTTTTATTTCTTTTCTTTTGAAAACTCAAAAGGTAAAAGCGCCTCAGCATCTTTTCATATTATTATTATTATTATTATTATTTTTAAATTCATAATATATATATATTTTTTCTTTTAACTCCCTTTAGTTAACTAAATAATTCCCTCTTTTCAAATTTACAACCCCCCCTAATTGAATTAATTTATTTAATCTCTTTATTTTACCCTACAAACTTTATGAAGACTCACATTAGCTTAAGTGGGTTTTTTTTTGTTTAATATTATTATTAGCACCTGTATTGTTAGAGCTAGCTTAGCAGGGAATAAATTTCTCATGTTATTTGCATGGTAGAGCTACTGTGAGCTAGAGTATCCTGGCATTGTCATTAGGAGATGGTTAAGCTTTGATTATCAAGTTAGGGCGAAGTAGTACCTTCCTAAAAGATGAATTATCAAGCTTATTATTGGGAATGAGGAAAGGCCTTATGTACGTAATTAAGTAAGGAAATACTTTATGAATTCAATTAACAGAGGAATTGTTTTATGTATTTAATTAAGGAAGGAAACTCCTCGGATTAGGTGGAGGTTGCAAATCATCATAGGGGTAATGAATATTTAATGTGTACTCTTGAATTAGGTTTTTTTTTTACAAAGGGTTCAAATTCTGAATTGGCGACGCCAGGTTAGGGGAATTGTTTTAAGGATTTATTCAGGTGTTGAGGTCTTAGGGCTATTTAGGCTGACTCCTTTCTCCAAGTTCTTGCGACGTGCCCTTCAGGACACACCACGTGCTCCAAGGGTGCCACTCACCTCTTGAATTTCTTTTGTGCGACGTGCCCTTCAGGATGCACCACGTTCTCCAAGGGTGTCACTCGCCAACTGAGTTTCTTTTGTGCGACGTGCCCTTCAGGATGCACCACGTGCTCCAAGGGTGCCACTCGCCAACTGGACTGATTGGTAGACATCAATAACCCCTGGAGTCGATACTCCACCAGGTGAACTTGTGGGAGACTAAGGGTTCTAAGAAATAAGGCCCCTGCCTTATTGCACGCCCCTTAGAATCATCATGAGCGACTGTCGCAGTCTGCCCTCATGACATCGTGGATCCTCTCGAACTAGGTAATCGTTAACCTACAGTTCGGGCCATGGAGGGAGTGCTAGCAGGCGGTGGCAGGGTTGTTGTCCACCCCTCTCCCTCAACCTCTCTGCAAATCGTGTGTGGCCCCTTTACTCCATATGTGAGTCTGGTCGGCAAGCTATCGTCATCCTGCATCATCAACAATCATGTCAGAAATGTCAACATCAAATCATCAAATCAAATGAAACATCATAGTAAACATATCAACCCAAAAGCACACTCCCTGACTCAGTCTGGAGTCCAAGGGGATTCTACCGATGCCTCTGCATCCTCAAGGTCAAAAACCCTGTACACTCAATAAAACTGAGTCAATAGCATCTGTCGACATCAAATAGTAACACATCATGTCATCTGTCAATCACATCATAATCAAGTATAAATGGTCTAACATCATAAAAGTCCAGATCACTTGCGAGCAAGTGTCCTCAAATAATAAGTTTTCTCAGTGCGCCAGAGCGGGATGTTACATTCCACACTATTTCCATGTCTATCTTTTGAATATGTGATGCGATTGTGACACCTTCATTGAATGATAAATCTATGGAAGAATTTTGTGTTTTTTTCCCCTCTTTGAGAAAACATATTCTTCTTCGCCTTCATGATTCATTGTGGGTTAGCTTAGATTATTACCATTGATTATGGATTAGCTTAGCTTATTACCATTACTTGAATATGGAAATTAGTACAAAACTTATTATGAGTACAACTTCCTGATATGAGTAATGTATTTGATTATGAGCTATTGATTACACTGGTTTGAATATCTCATTGTGTAGTAGCCAGTGATATTGCTTCCCATTAATTCCATAACATTACATTCTGTGAATCTCATCCTGGTACCATAACAATGATCACTATAAGTAAGTAAGTCCATTGAATAGGGATACTACTAACCTATGTCCTATTTCTCTAGTTACAGTTAAAGGTTATTGTATGAGCTATAACATAAGGTCATGAATAAAACAACATAACAAATGGTAGTATATAATAAGAACTAAAGAAAATAGCTTAACCTATAATACAAGGTGAATAGAGCCATTAAATTAATATGATATTAGTAATACAAGAACAACTTAGATTAAGGTTCAACAAGGTGATATCATGTTACCTATTTAACATAATCAATATGTAAATTGTGATATTAATCTTATCTCTTATTAACTACATGGGGTGTCACTAGAAAGCAATGGCACTAAGTATCAACACCTATATTACACTTGTATGTGATTCCAATGCTTGTGTATATACAAAGGGTAATAGATCACTGTCTTCAACTACTATCTCATCCAAAGGGTAATAGAACATTATCTTCAACCAAATGTTTGTGTAAATACAAAGGGTAATAGATCAATAACAAGGGTCTTTCAAAGGGTGTATACTCTTATCCAATACATATATGGGTTTTACTTACTCTGATTAAGAGAGCTAAAGCAATGGAATCAACTTCATATCTTACTCGTCTGAGCTATGTGAATATTACAATATAGTTAAGAGTGTACAAAGTCTCAATCTAAGGTATAGGCCACTAATAACAAGAATTGTTGAATCATTTGACTTTCTAAATGAAGATGCAAGTTCAAATTGCATTTTTTACTTTCTTGAATGAAGATGCATGTTCAAATTGCATTTTTTACTTTCTTGAATGAAGATGAAAGTTCAAATTGCATTTCTGCTATGAGCTTTTCATTGTGTTTTGTTACATATTTTGGTGTATCTATTATGGAGGTGGAGGGAATGACTATGGTGAATATACTACCTATGTTTCACTATTTGTTTTCTATTTGTTGAGTGCTATATTAAGACATATTTTTCATAACATATTACATTGTAATATGTCATAACATATTACAATGTAATATGTTATAACATATATTACTATAACATATGCATTGATATTAAAATTGAAACATATGTACATATATTATAACATATGTACATATATTATACATATGCACAAATATTAAAATTGAAAACAAACTATAAACTGTAAAATGTAAACTATGAAATGTATTTAAAACTGTTCTTTTTTCTAACTTTGTAAATGAGGCTTTGACATGAAATATTGATCTGTATTTTATCAATTTTTCTATTAATGCAAAGTGATTGTTACATATTTCAATGTTTCTGTTATGGAAGTTGAGGGAATGACTTTAGTGAATATATTGACTATGTTTCAAAGTTTGTTTCTATTTGTTGAGTGCTATATTAATGCAGATTCTTCATAACATATTACAATGTAATATGTCATAACATATTACAATGTAATATGTTATAGGTGTTCAAGATATAAGAGCTAGTTATACCAAAGGTCTGATTTGGATCACATACTTTAAGAGAATGGGTTAATATATCACATATATAAAACAATAACTTTATTAAGAATCATCTAATTCAAGTAATATTTATGCCTACTACTTCTCTCCTATACTCCTCTTACATTTTTTATCCTATATCCAAAATGTATGCCTACTACTTCTCTCGCATACTCCTCTTACATTTTTTTATCCTATATCCAAAATTGTTGTTGCCCTGACTGTAAAAGTCTTAAGTCTCAATTATAGTTTTATAATGGATACCATTGTTTTTGGGTTTCCTAGTAGCCTTGTCACACCCTGAGAATCAATCCTTCATAAAGTTTGACTTTTGCAAGTTCTTGGAAAATACAATGCACCAACAGTTTTTAGATTTGGAAATGATACTCTAATATTAAATATGTAAAAATGGATTTATAAATTGAATTCCTGACGATATGAAATTTTTATAAAATACAAAACGTTTGAAATAAAAAGTTGGAAAGTTTGAAATTTTTATGAAATTTTTATAAAATACAAAGCGTTTGAAATGACTATGAATTGGCCACAAGGCTGGCTCCCCGTGGCCAAGTCACAACCAAATTTAATAAGAGATTATCTATGCACAAAAAAATAGTTCATTTGAATCTAAATCTTTAACACCAGAGTGAAAGACAGTCGATTCGGCTCCAGGTCGACTGCTAAGGTACATACTAATCACTTAAATGCTTACTCTATTCCTAATATTTGATTGTTAAATGCCAATATCAAATTTAAAAACTTAATATTTGATTGTTAAATGTCTATATCAAATTTGCTAAATCCATATTGTTTATAAATTTATTGTTTGTGTGCATAATTTGAACATATAAACATGTAATTTTTNATATATATATATATATATATATATATATATATATATATATATATATATATATATATATACACTATTTTACCAAAATGTGACAATTGATTCTATTAGATCAAAATATTATAAGGGTGGGGCTTGATAAAAATTCTCAAACTAGAGCTTTTTACAACTCTTGGTTGAGATTTTGTTGTGAATTGATATTATTTTTTTTAAACTCTTAGTTAAAATAATTCTAGAGAGAGATTTTAGTCAACCAGAACTTAAAAAATTGGAAGACTCTTAGGAACCTAAAAATTCAATAACGGTGTGCGAGCTAGAAATTTTGAAGATAATCTATCAAAGGTACTACTAATAGATTCATCTACTACTCCATTTTGTAATGATATAATAATTGTTATTTATTAATAATTTGCATTTAAAATTTATTACTTAAGAAATTCAATGTTCTCAAAATCATTTGAAGTGCAAATTCAATATTATCAAAATGAACATGCGTTTTTTTTCTTTATGTTCTTCAAATGGGTATTTTTAGTTTTTTTGGGGAACAATCACATCAAAAATAAAAATGGTGTTCATGAA
>ML795482.1:9772-26595 GCA_009831015.1 Picea engelmannii | reverse complement strand
ATATATATATATATAGTCCATGTACTAGTGCAACCCATAGTGCAATCCATGCAGATTATGAGCATATTTTTTACTTTTAAAATGAATATCCATCACTAAAATAGTTACTCAATATCTTTACCTATAGGTCATTACTCAAACGTTTGAAATAAAAAGTTGGACAGTTTGAATTTTTTATGAAATTTTTATAAAATACAAAACGTTTGAAATGACTGTGACTTGGCTGCAGGGGGGCAGCTATGTGGCCAACCCACGGGCATGCCCACAACTTGGCCATCAGGTTTGCCCCCCCATGGCCAATTCACAACCAAATTTAATAAGATATTATCTATGCAGAAAAAGAAAGGAATTTGAATCTAAATCTTTAACACTAGAGTGAAAGATGGAAGATTTGGCTCCTGGTCGACTGCTCAGGCATAGACTAGTATCATTACCTATAATTGTTTTTTTTAGTGACAATAAATGTTGTATAATTCCTATACTTAGATGTATAATTTGTTTTTAGTGGTAGTAAATGCTTTATAATTCAATGTAGTTAGATCTAACTAACTAACTAACTATATATATATATATAAAGATTTATTAGTAAATATAAGAAAAGGAATAGATGAACATGTTTATATTTAATGAAATAGAAGAACAAATTTATTTGTAATATTTTTACAAATCTGCCCAAAGGGGTTGGATCCAATGGTGGAAAGCGAGGAGTTTTTCACCGTTGGGCAACGTTCAATTCTCGTGAGGGCTTTACCTGGAGCCATGGGGACACCTTGAGGTAGTGGTCGAACGTGTGGTTGCACCAAGAGATACTATAATAAATGGTATCGTGACCCATGCACACATAAGTGGATCAAATCCCACCCCCATGTCCTTCAACTTTTACGTCCCCGAGGTGTAGGACAGTTGGTGACGGAGTGTGTTGTTAAGCCACTTCGTGATGTTAAAGTCACCGGTTCGAAACCTGCGGGGACAAAAAAATCCAACCATGTTAAGGGTTGGTGTGGCTCAGGCCGGGTGCGATCCCCGGTTGATTTTGACGGCTTAGATGCCCCTGAGTCGCGGTTTCTCAAGCCACAGGTTAATCGTAGGTCCTGCACAAATTAACAAACAAAAAAAAAATATTTTTACAAATCTACATTACAAATCTATGAATTAAATTACAAATCAAAATTAAATTACAAATCACAAATATCCACCCCAACTCCTACTCTTCAGCCCAACTCCTACTCTTCACAGCTATCTGAAACTTGTACTCTTCACCCAACCCCTACTCCTCACAACTATCTGAAACTTTTTAAAAAGTTGCAAAGCAGATTGAAAAAAAAAGGTTTTATATATTTATATAGTTTCATTTTGATCATCATATTCCATTATTGACATTCAAAGATGCTTTGTTTAATAAATTGCATTGTTTACTTCAGTAGGTCCACCTATATCCTAAATTATTGAGAATCTTATTGTACAAATATAAAAATGGAACCCCATAATAAAGGTCTGACTTGTTCATTGATTTCTTGATGTTTGGGTGAGAAGAATCAAGTTACTGTTGAGATGATATTTATGTAATCATTATTTTAAAACAATGCCTATCTATCTCATTCTAAATGTAGGAAATATTTTGTCTACCATTTGATTCCAGAACATCTTAAAGAAATCATTATCTATAATGTTGTGGATTGTGGAACATATCTCGATCGTGGTACTTTGAAATTTGATAGGTTGTACATGAGACTAACGTTGTCTGTGGAGATTTTATGGATATTATTTTAAATGAAAGGAGCGTTTGGATTCAACATGTCCAATCATAAGAAGGAAGCGTGAGTTAGGAATGTTTCCATGATAGAGGCGTTCCATAATTAAACTGATACATCTGAAAGGTTAACCCCCCCTGCTCCTCTCAAATCTCTCAACGAAATTAATGTTGTCTATAAAATATAGTTATATGGGTATTGGAATGATGAATCATTTTGGATAAACATGTGGGGGCACTGGCGAGTGGGCCATGGGGGGGAAGCCCTGTGTTCAAGCGATCGACACACCCTCATCTTGGCCACAGGGCCGCCCCACCATGGCCAAGTCACAGTCTACCGGATGTGACTTGGCTGTGGGGGGCTAACCCTATGGAAAATCCATTGGCATGCCCACGACTTGGCCAAAGAGATGGACACCCCCGACCATGTCACAACACAATTTAAATTAAATATTAAAAAAAATTAATTTAAATTTAATTTCTAAATTACATATAAATTTAATTTAACTTCAAAATAATTACATACCTACAGATCTTGTCCGCCCACCAATAGACCGCGCCAAAAAATCTGCCAATAGACCATGCCAATAGCTAAAACGACCACAACAAGCTCAAATGACCGCACTAGCTCAAACAACTACCAACAGCTCAAGCGACCGCAACAAACAACTCAAATGACTGCAATAGGTCAAACGAATGCAACAGATAATTCAAAAGAGATCACTATCACTATCAGTCACCAAGAGATCAAAAGACTGGACAGTTATAATGTGAAGTTAATATATAAAATTTTGTTCGGTCGAAAGATTTTTTCGGACGAAATATTCTTTCGACCGAAATATGTTTTCGGCCGGAACATCTTTCTGCTGAAAAAATATTTCTGGATGAAAAAAATCCGTCGTCTAAAATTCTACACGAAAATCGAGGGCGTCTTCACTGTACCGTTCGATTTGACATTCAATGGTTCGGCCGAAAAAAATATCTTTCGGCTGAAAAAAATAAAATTGATCGACCGAAATAGTGTGTTTCATAATTTTGGAGATCCGATTGTCATGAATGTGTTACCTAGCTTCATGAATGTACCCAATTATTCATACATAATATTCCCTTTTGGACAATATAAACCCTTCTAGATGTTCGATGTATGCCTCTTCTTATAAATCTCCATTAATAAATATTGATTTTACATCCATATGATATACTCTGATCCTTATACTCTGATCCTTTTGAGCATGCATAGGCCAAAATCATTATGATTCCTTCCATTCTATTAGTAGGAGCAAAAGTTTCTTCAAAATATACTTCGTCAACCTGAGCATATCCTTTGCATAATAGCATTGCCTTGTTTATCGTTACTTGGCCATATTGATTTAGCTTGTTTCTGAACACCCATTTTGTACCAATCACATTTTTGTCCTTAGGTCTTGGATCCAGTTCCCAAGTATTGTTCACAATTCATCCCTTTTGTCATCATCGGTCTGCATATATCAGTGTGTACAATATCTAATGGTTTTTTTGTAGAGTATTCCTTTGTTATAAACTCGGTTCTTATTTTTTTTTCCATTGAGACAATGTTTGTGCATAGTATTGGATGGATTTGAAATTTTAGGCATTTCTCTTACCCCTTTCTTTCTATTGATTTTGACAAGATTTTCAAAGTTCATATGACCCATTATTTTGTGCCAATTCGAACTTTCATTTTCCTTTTTCCAAGCAACATCTTTCCTTTCCGATCTCATTTAAGATGTGTATGTAGTCTGGAGTCTTTATTGTTGTCGTCACCAACTGACCTTATCCTCCTTTATTTATCGCACATTTCTTTGAGTCAAGTAGAAGTATATGTCCCTTGTCACACATTTGACTCACAATGAACAAATTATGCTTCATATTTTCCACAAGCAGGACATTTTATGGGATGACATCTTTGCTTCCAAGCTTGACTATTCCTTCTCCAATAATTTTGGTTGAGTTATCATTTCCACAATCGTCGGATTTAGGATCCACGAGAGGGGTTTAACCCATGTCGTGAAACTTTCAAGAAGAACTAAACCCAATGTCCAATAATATCCCCCCCAGTGCATGTTGGACAAGTTTCAAACTCAAGACCTGTTGCTATGATACCATTTATTTCTTTCTTTAGAGTTACAAACCTTTCCTTGTCACTTATCATGTCTTTTGAACAAGCACTGTCAACATACAAATCACTTTTTCGTGTTTTGTCTTGTAGAGAAATCGAACATTCTTCAATGTTCAGTTTATCCTACTTCCTTTTCAATATTCTAGATGGTTCTTTTACATGAAAGTTAAAATCTTGCTTCAGTTTATTTGGAGAAATAATCAACCTGCAATCTTTGGCCATGTGTCCAAAATTGTTTCATTTGTAGCATTCTACTTCATTATTTAATGAGGAAAAACAATTATAGTTTATGTTATATGCTTCATGATGTTTTTTTAAATAATTGTTTTTAAAGTATCCTTCATAGTTTCTTATGTTCTTAGCATAGGCTCTACAATTTATAGCCTTATGCCCAAAATTGTTACAGGAATAACATAGACAAAGAAAAATAGTTTGGTCCCTGAGTGTGGGGGATCTTTTAAATGGTGCAACTCTTCTCTAATATTCTTCTTGAGTTCTCTCTATTTCTAGTTCTTGATTTCATGTTCTAGATCTTCTAGATGGTGAAACTCTTATGTAATCTTCTTCTTGAGTTATCTCCATTTCCCGAATGTTCTCCGTTGAAGAATTGTATTCTTCCTTCTTGATGGGACCTATGATGACTTCTGCATAACTCCTTTTTTCTTCTCCCTTTTATGTCCTTATGGAGCTCGAAACCTTCTTAATATGTGTTTGTTTGTATGCTAGTACATACTTTTCATAGTATGGCCTTTGAATGTTGATGATTTCATCCAATATTTTGGTGTTGTTTTGTTGTATGTCCTTTTTTCTGAAGTTCCTTCCCAGTGAGACTATTTCTTCTTCGAGGCTCTCCTTCATTTTCTCCTTTTCTTCCAACTGGTTTTTGAGTGTTTCTTCAATCCTTCTAGCTTCTTATAATTAGATATTTATATTTATAATCATTTGTTGGACTTCTTCATAGTTTTTGTTTGGATTTTGAGAACCCTCCTTTAGCTTGATAGATTCTTCCTTGAGTGACTTGTTTTTCTTCCTTTCTCTTTTTACCTCACTTAAGGTGTTGATAAGTTTTGCTTCAAGATCTACTTCACCTTCTTATTCATAATATTCATTACCATTTTGTTGAGTTTCCAATGCCATAAAGATCACTCTTTCTGAGTCACTATCACTATCACCATCCTCATCATATGAGGAACTCTCTTCTCTTAAGTAGAGGCTTTTCTTGAATATTTTTTTTTTGTTTCTTTTATTATCTCCTTTTTTATATTTATTTTCTTTCTTGCGGGATTCTTCTTCATCACTATCTATATTATTAGCATGAGGACATTTAGAAGAAAAATGAAAAATTTTACAACAATCAAAACATTTTAAAGGAAGCTTACCTTTGTACTTGCAAGTTTCTCTCTTCAACTTCCTTACAAAGTTGGCTATTTCTTCACCTTCATCTAAATCATTGCTACAACTGTAGTTTGATTTTGTCTTTTTCTTATTATTTCTTGTCTTCTTGGATTCTTTGAAATTCCCTTCCTTCCTGGATAGATTATCCTTCTATGTTCTCATTTCATAAGATGTAAGGATTACAAGTAACTGGTCCATGCTCAACTTAGCAAGATCTTCTCTTTCTTATAGGGATGAAATCTTAGAATCAAATCTCATTGGAAGAGTCCTTATTACCTTTTGATAAATTATTGGTTCTTTAATTTATTTTCCTAATCCTTTAATAACATTTGTTATTTCATCAAATCACATAAAATAAGATGTAATATCTTCCTCTTCCTTCATTTTTAGTTGTTCAAATTGACCTCTATAAGTTTGAAGCTTTTCCCCTTTTAATTTGGCATCTCCTTCATAAACATTTTGAAGTTTGTTCCAAAGATACTTTCTAGAGTCACAATGCATAACCTTGACATATATTGAACTAGCTAGGCCACTTAGGATAACATTTTTATCCTTTGAATTGTTTTCACTAAGTTTCTTTCCATCATTATCTGTCGGGGGAGTGGCAGGTGCCTTATATCCATCTAATATTGTTTTCCAGATATCAAATCCTTATGCTTGCACAAATGTTTTCATCCCTCTTCTCCAAAAGGCATAGTTCTGACCATCAAACAATGGTGTGCCATTCTTAGTCCACTCCATGATATACCTTCAAGTGATTAGATTGTTTTTGAAGGAACTACTTTGATACCAATTGTTGGATTATTAACTAATACTGAGCGGTGGGGTGAATCAATATTGGGCATTTTTGCCCCAGATGGGGTGACACGTAGAGCAGGGGAGCCACGCGGGAGCCAGCCGGGACATCCCCATTAATTTAACTACCGGCCGGCGTCCCCTCTTCATTCATTTCCACCATGAATTCTCGCGTTCGCATTTACCCGACGAGGCCTCTCGCTCGCGGGACTAGTACCAGTCTGAACAGAACAATTACAACGGCCATCATAGCCATGGAGGCTCGGCTCATGCTATTTTTCCTCGCTTGGGGTATTGGAGCGAAGCACCAACCGCCCTGGGTAGCTTCTGCTCTCGCAGACCAGCACTATCGCTGTCGCCTCTCTGTGCACTCGAAGGTGCCAGCACTTCACCATAGCATTCCGGAAGAGATAGGAAACAGAACGCGGGTTTGGCAATTCCATCAGACCTACACTATGCCACGACTGCGTGGAACCCCGCGACGAGGAGCTGCATGGTACGCAGCGAAATCCAGGAGAAAGATAAAACAACAATTTGAGGCAGCCCTCGCCATGGCCACTCGACGAAGAAAAGCGCGACTGCGAACACCGCCCATGGCGTTCGTGGTCGAGGAGATTCCCGAAGGAGGAATACCAGAGAGCATCCCGGAACACCTGCTCTTCACGGTACCTGAAAATTGGCGCCCGCCATCAGACTTCAACCCGGCACGATGGCCCTTCTCTGGGGGAGACAACACCGACCCTCAAGTGGGCAGTTCTGAAGCATTACCTCCGCCGTGCTATATTGAGGAGGAGATACCCCCCAAGGAGGAGAAAGAAATGCCAAAGGGCCACGACCAGAATCCCAGCGAAGGAAGCGGCCAGGACCAGGAGCCCTCAACCCCCTGGGACCGTCTCAGTCTCATCTTCGAGATTAGAAGCTTGATGGGAGACCACAACTTTCGGCTCGCAAGGATCGAACAACGCATGGACATCTACTTTGTAGCTCACTCCCGGACACATCCGAGGCGCCAATGCCCCACCTGTGCGCGTGCTTACGCCTTCCCAGCCGGATGGAAGATCACAGAGGACCAGCTCAAATGTGATGGATAGCAGGTTACTGGCAGCTTAGTTGGTTATGTTTTCTTACATAGTTAATAGTATGGCTTTGAGCCTTCTAGTTTACAGTCTGATTAGAAAACTTATGTTATTTAGATGCTTATGCAACCCTGCGCGTCCTGGTTTCCTCCGGGCAGGACGTGGCAGGGAGAAACTTGGTTATTTTGAGAACAGGGTGACATTTGGCAGGGGATGCCCAGTTGTCCCGGTTTCCTATGTAGGCGGGACAACTGGCATCCCAAGCAGCCTCTCCATTTTGTATATTTTGGATACAGTAATATAACAGGTCCTGCTTTTTTATTTACAAAAAAAAATATTGGGCATTTTTAACCACTTTTAATCACAATATGTAATAAATTAAGATATCAACAATTTATCACTTATGAGTTCATTCAAGATTCCTTAAACATATAACCACAAATACACGATACAAAAGAATTTTACGTGGAAACACAAATGAGAGAAAACCACGTAATGCTTTCTTATATATCATAATATTACCTTAATAGCAAGAAACGACTTCCAAAATTCTCCAACACCAACTGGAAGGAGGCACCAACCCCCTGTATACAGGCTCCAACCTAAAGGAAGATACAACTCTCTAAATTCTCCAGATCTTTAAACTGAAAGGAGGCTCCAAACCCATTTGTTTTCCCCTTCCTTCCTACCTTGAATATAAATGATAGACTCAAATTGTCACTGTTACGGTCACTGATATTGATACAACTCCAATAACCACATAAAAATTATGCCAAGATCTCCAAGAATATCCTCCAAATCATTTGTTCAAAATCACAATGATATGCATTAAACCATGTGCAGATATCTATCTCAAGCATGTGCCAAAACATACATGATATGATTCAAAGCATGAACCAAAGATATACCTTAAAAATATACCAAAATATAAAATATGGACCTCAAACCATGTGCCAACACTTCCAAGAAATGCTTCAAGCATATGAAAAACTTACTGGGATATAACCCTCAAAACATACATAAATACATACCTTTCAACATTTCAAAACCTAGTGCATGAGATCACAGATTATCAAAGCCTCCCTAATTGCAACATCAAGAGAATAGAACCTCCCTCAAAACGTTCCTCATCCTTGTGGGCATAGACTGAGCAATAGGAGAGGCCTTGCATGACAATACCAGGACAACCATTGGGAGCCTCACAAGACACCCTATACTTGACTCGCAGGGGTCTTCTTAAATAGGGTTTTATAAAAACCCTTCTCCAATCTACAGATTGGAGCACTTCCTCCACAAAACTTTGCTACTTCAGTTTTGTTGAAGAATCACATCCTTGATTGATGATTAAATGAGAGGTTCTTGATGTTTATTTATACCCTTCCAACTAAATTATTGATGTTTATTTATACCTATAACTTCATTTTTGTAATAACGTTTCTCCTTCATTTGACTTTAGGCTCGACTTGTAACCCATTGTCCTTATATCCAGGGCTTCTTAACCATACTTCGGGGATTCAACTTTAAGAGAATATAACTTCTCAACTGTGAGGAACCACATGGTGTCTCATCTACTATTGGAAACAAATTGATGAGGACTATCAATTCATGGAGGTTTTGCATGCATTTGCAATGTCCTTCATACTCTAATCAACTTCAGGGTTCATGACCAAAACTTCAGGGCTTATTAACTGCTTAACCACTTAACCATATTTCTAGGGATTCTTTTAGACTTCATCAAAGAGTCTTTGCGTGAAGGCCATGCTTAAAGTTACACAATAAGGGGACCACTTTGGAGACTTCTTCAAATACACCCATCACTTCTAGAGGCTTCTAGAATTATTCTAAGGTTGAAATCAATGACAACCAATTTTCCAACACAAAAGACGTTGTAATTTCAAGGATATATTGATTTTGATAATTTAAAAAATATATCAATTTAATATTATAAATTTCTAAAAAATACACTGCACTAGAACAACAAGTTCTCTACAAGTATACAAGTTTTTGAAAAAAAATTATGTCGTTAAGGTAGTCAACACCTACATGAAAAAATACATATACCTTATATTTTGTTGGAAAAATAACATACCATTGTTAGAAAAACTAAAATTTGACATAGTTATTCACAATTTCTATGAATAAAAGTTGTATATTCGGAAATCTAATTCAATTTCCTATGTTTCATCTTCTTAGTCCATATTCAAATTCATTGTAAAAGTACCTTGAATAATTCCTCTAAATTAAAAAAATTGTTGTTTTCCCATGTTTGCATTGCCACTAACGCGTCATGAGAGACCATCATATTTTTTGGTTGCTCTCTTGTGAGGAAACACATGGTGTGCCATATACCATCACAAAATGTTATATTAAGTCTCTCATAGACTCTTTGAATGAAATAATCCCAGATCTTCATATTTTTGTATGTAACAAAATTGTTTATTCCTTGTTATTATCCAGACGAACATCATACTCATGACAAAAATTCAGACCGTTCGCTTTTTAAACACTTTCAACATTTATAGCATACCATATCAGAGGATGTTGGATTTTTGGCTTTATTTGACATTAAATCTTGTAAAAGAGAGTTGTACCCTTATGTTAATTCCTTAAATATGACTTGAAAAGGGTTCTCAATGAAAGAAGCATTCAAGGTATGATGAAATTATGGCAAGTTGTACTCACTATTCCTGCAATTACAGTGGATTGTGAAAGGTGATTTTCTAAACAAAACATCATCAATGACATTCCAAGATCAAGGCTAGGGTTGATACACTAGATGAACTAATGAGAATATCTTTGAATGGGCATGAATTATCTAATGTGGATTGGAATGTAGTATATGGGTCATGGAGAGATACAAAGTCAAGAGGTGTTCTAGACCTTTGAGAGATGGAAGGTTAGTCATCTTTGTCCTTTGAAGTGAGTTGTATTTATATTGCAAATATGTTTTTTAGTATGTTGAATTTTTTACTTGAAGAAGTATGAATTATAATTGCAATCCCCACTTCAATAACTTTGGTGATAAACATAGTGAACAAAAAGATGTAACGTTTCCTTATATGCACTTGAAAGATATTTAATCTGTTAATACTTTCATAATATTTTTCCACTATTATCTTTAATGTTGAATTGTACAAAGTTATGGTTGCACTATATGTTTTCAAATTGGACATACGACGTATAAATATTTTGTACATTTTAGTTAACAATGCATGAATTTATTTCATAAAAAGAAATTGTGCAAGGAATTGTAAATGGTATCCTATAACTTATTTCTCATTTAAAATATATTTTTGCATGTACATGTTTGACAATTTTGAGCCAATGGATGGGTATGTGGTTTTTTCTTTAAATAATGGGCATTTTAATGATTTGACTATGAAAATATAAGGACAATTTTTCTAATAAAGTTGATATGGTGTCTTTTATGGTTTATGGGTCTATCCTTTAATTTCTTAAATAAAGAAATATAATTGTTGATGTTACAATTTTTTATTTGGTGGTAAGAAGCAACTTTCCATATTGTTTGAGTTTATAATCATTTGATAAGATGCCATATTTAAAGATATATTCAATTTTGAATTCATCATAAGAATAAAGATATTAGTTAAATTATTAATGTTTTTGTTGAGTGTATTTTGAGTTCTTTTTTATTATAGAAAATTGCATAGTTAAAATAGATTGAGAATGAAAATATGATGAAATTCACATATAATAACATAAAGAAAATTCCTAAACTAACTACCAAGCTCCAAGTCACATCCTTATAATGCATCCCATGCTCCACACCCTTTAATAGCTTTTCTTATTCCCATGACTTAACCACCACCAAACTCCATGTCACATCCTTATAATACATACATATAGCGTCCCATGTCACACACCTTTTAATAACTTTTCTTAAATATGTGGAGATTAGTCAACTACCAAACTTCCAATCATATGCTTATAATACATCTCGTGCCCCACACCCTTTAATAGATTTTCTTAAATATTTGGGGATTCCTTGAATTAACTACCAAGCTCCCAATCACATTCTTATAATATGTTATGCCCCACACCATTTAATAGTTTTTCTTAAATATATGCTTAATCCTCAATGTACTACCAAGCTCCCAATCACATCCTTATAATACATCTAATACCACACACCTTTTAATAGTTTTTCTTAAATATGTGGGGATTGTGGGGAGTCCTTGAGTTAACTCCCAATCACATCTTTTCTTTATAATATCTGTGTCCCACACCTTTTAATAACTTTTCTTATGGTACCCACACCCATTAATAACTTTTCTTAAATATATGCTTAATCCTCGATGTACTTCCAACACTATGATTTCCTTTCCACTCAAAAACTAGTGAATTTTGTGAATAAATGTTTAATCGTTAATGTACTTGCAACGCCATGATTTCCTCATTTATACTAGCCTTCGAGAGTTTTTGTTCCAAAGTTGAACCTTAATCCCTAAGCCTTTCAAAACAGCTGTAATCTCCAGTTTGTTATGAGTGAAATTAACAAACTGCGAACGAACTACGGAGCGCCCAGTCACATCCTTATAATAGCGTGCCCCCACACCTCTTAATATTTTATTTTTTTTAATAATAAATGCTTAATCATCAATGTACTTCCGCCACTATGATTTCTTCTCCCCGTAGAAGATGGAGAGTTCTGTAAATAAGTGTGTACCTCCAACGTTATGATTTCCTCCGACTCGCTCTTCACTTTTTTTTTTCCATAAGAAGCTTAGTATAAAGTTTTTTTTTGGGTAAGTGTCATGTAAATAGAATGAAATATATAAATGAGGTTTCAAGTTGAATCTTAATAATATAAATGTCTTTCAGTCAGCAGGGATGTAGAACTAATAATAAGTCTCGTATAAATGAAAAATATATATATATATATAAAATCTCAAATTCGATTTTCACCAAAATTTATTGATACTTCATGCTTGCAGGATGTGTGCAGGATGTGTGGACACACTTGAAAAAAACGAGGGAAATTCGCTGAACTACCGAGCGCCGAGTCACGTACTTATAATACCTTTGTCCCCACAAACCTCACTGGTTTTAAAAACCACGTGAAGACGCCAAAAACATCAACCGTAGAAAAACAGGAGACAATTGAGTTATATAAAATCAATGGACCCTATCATCATGCGATTCTTTTGACTTACATAAAACCATGTTTGTTTGTTTATGCAGAACGCCAAGTAATATTAAAGGTATAAGGTTAATTAGTTTAATTTTTGTAATTATGTAATTTTGTTTAAATTTGTAAAATTATTAAATCTAAAATTTGAATATAAATTTTTATAATTTAAGTTTATTTAAAATTGAAGAAAACCCTTTAAAATATCATCCACCTGAAATTTATATATTATTATCAACCAAATATACTTTAATAAACTGTTAAAACTTGTAGATTTGTATTTTGGGTTTTTTAAATGTTAAATTCCAAGGAATATTAAAGATACAAAGTCAATTGGTTGTGAACTTTAACTAAATGATAAGAATGTTGTAAGTTAGAAATGAATGTTGACCTGTGTTAAAACTAAAAATTATTGATGATCATAAATTTTTACTGTAGTCACTTTACACATAACTTAATAGAGTAGATATACAAATCAATGGTGTATATGATATTAATAAATCAATATTATCCATCTTGAAATTTTTATATCATTATTAATAAATTACATTTTAATATCGTTGTATTTTGGTTTTTAAATGTAAAATGTCAAGTAATATTAAGGATTCAAAGTTAATTGGTTATAGATTTTAATTAAAAGATAAGAATTGTTTAAAATAAGATTTTTTTTAATTTAGAAGTGAACGTCTAATGTATTGGTCATTTTTTAATATTAAAGATTAAAAAAAATTAAAAAATTGATGATTGTAAATTTTTATTATCTGTTACTTTATTTACACATAAATTTTAAAAAATATAAATATTATTATTTTTTCAAACAAAAGATTAATGGTTATTTTAAGATGGAAAATATATAATAAAACAATTAAAAATACAACTAAATATTTTATGATTTTGATTAATTTAAGTTTTTTATCATTCAATCATGAAATCTTGGTTGAAATTGTAATTTTTTTATTTTCAAAGTTATTGTCTTTAATTTAGAATTGAATTAAACATTTTCAAATTGTTATTTTTAATATAAAAATGGATTCAATGTGAACTGAAATATCACTATTGCAAGTTGATTTTGTAATGATTAACAATTGATATCCAAATGAGTCTGGACTCATTTCACATGAAAGCTAGAATTTCTCTTCCCATTATTTTTTAGGGGCTGGAAACTTGTCAAATTCCTCAAACATTTACACAGTAACAATAAAAAAAATGCATTTTCAATATAAATACTAATTTATGCATATTGTCCCTTATATATATATATATATATTCCATTTAAAATAGATAAAATCTACATATTCCAATTTTTTTTAATAAGAGATTAATATTTATTTTCTATGATCTAAGATAATAAAATCAAGAAATTAAACATAGTTGAAAATAGTTGCAATATAATTATAAATGAATTGATCTATAAAAACATAACAAATATTGAACATTTTGATATAATTTTTTTTACTTGGAACAACTAAATAAAATATAGAAAAATAAATTTTCATGAAATAAAATGATATCATTTACATTTATAATATAAAGTAATATAAATAAATAAATATTAAACTAATTTGTTAATAGTTTTTACAATATTTATAAAATGAATATCTAAAATCATGATATCTCAACAAATTATACAAAATATAGTAATGCTCCAAGATATAAACAATAATATTATAATTAATATTAATGATTATAAATAAGGTTTTTAAATTATTGTGTTGAGTGAAGCTTTCTACACTCTAGTATTACAATGATGTCTAATTTATTTTGTTTTTGACATGGATTTGTCATGTGGCATGTTAAATTTAAATATTAATAACAAAAACATATTTCAATATTAACCATAAATAAAATATTTCAATATCTACATTAAGTAAAATAATTATACATAACTCTATATAAATATACAAAGAATTAGAGAAAAAGAAAAACTTAATAAAGGTGAATTCTTTTTTATTGATTAATAAATGTGTTTTACTTCATATAATGAGAGACATTTGTAACTCCTTCAATATTTAATAAAAAATTGACTTAAAACATTTAAAAAAATATTAATAAAAGAAAATTCAATCTAAACCATAGATAAAATATTTCAATACCCACTTATATATATATTAAAAAAATTATTATGCCAAAAAAACATTTTTTTTCTTAATAATATACTTAAAAAAACATCAATATTCTAAACTTCTTCTAAGCGCCATACATAATGCTCGTCTTTTCCTCTCGGATTGTAAAGACTCCCACCAGTTCTTGTTACCCGCGAAGCCATTTATAACTTTGAGTGACGTTATTTAATCCATACCAAACTTTTATTGTTAAGTCTATCATGCAAGTGGAGGCAATATCATTTTCTGTAACAATTACTGCAACTTCTTCTGTAACAACATCCAATTTATGAAAATGTTATAACAGAAACATTTAAACTACTGAAAACAAATAAAATATACAGAAAAGCATTTTTACATCCGAGATGCTACTGCACCAACGACAAAGAATACCTTCGTTGTATAACTGGCATTCAAATCTCTCTCGAATTTGGTAACTTTTAGATTGTGAAAATCAACTTTTCGTTGTTTGCTAAAATCATAATTTTGTTCAAGTTGATTTTGATTTTACTTTAAAATTATAAAATTGATGATGATGATTAATAATAAGGTAAGATTTTTTTTTTTTTTTTTAAATTGTATTTTTATAATAAAAAATTGAGAGAAGTGTTTTAAAATGAGCATTAACATGATAGATTATAATTTGTAGATAATTAACTTCAATTTGTAATTAGATAACATTTAATTGGTAGATAGCCAAATTCAATTTGTAATTAGATGTCATTTAATGGTGTATATCTTAGTATATGCATCATCCATTGCTTCAGGGTTATAGCTACTAAATTTACCATCTCCTATTTAGGTACAGGTTTAAGGTTAACTGAGAACAACAAACCAAACACAACATCAATCACACAATTGACACAATGATTTATTTGGAAATTCAATTGACACATTGCATTCTCACCTCTATGGGTATGCTCGCATATATAGCATCTCTCAAACAATTAGACTAGATGATTATAATTAATACACTAGTATGTTCACAAAAGAATGCATGCATGCACATTCCTAATATAGATGCATGCATGTGCATGTGACCGTATGGAAAATTCATTGGCAGGCTTCCAACAATCTCCACCTTGACAACAATTTACATGATATATCATTCCCTTAATTAATTCATCACCTTTTTTGCAAGCCAAGAGAAGCCAAACACATCACAACTCCGCAAATTTTCTAACAATATTGTTACATGAACATGCGTGCATGATTCACTCCAGTATGGACCATTCTGCCTTCATCAATAACATATCTAATAAATTGATGCACTTGTCCCATTTTGATATGTTGGACCTTTGGTCAAATGCACAACACTTTGACCACCACAAAACACCACATCATGTACTTGTCCAAACTTACCCAATAGATCCTTGTATTTTTTCAAGACATAACATGAGGAAGATCTCCTCTCATCCAAATCTCATGAATCATAACCACAGACTAAATCACTGCAACCACTGTAGGTGATACTTGTGATTTTGTGTTTGAAACACCCATTTCCATGCTCTTCACCTGGTTTTTCCATGTGTCTTCTGACAACACCAACTGGATGTGAAATGTTAATCATTTCCCATCACAATCATCAAACTTCCTACTAACATATATAATAGTTGAGACATATAACCATTTTCTTCTTCATCAGTTAGGATATAAACCTGAAAAGAACTTATAATGGAAAGCCGAAGGGATTTTACAGGTTTCAAATTATTCACACCGAATTTCCTGAGTATCTTCACCACATAATTCTCTTGTGACAACCGAGCTTACCATATTTCCTGTCTCTATGTATTTCCATGCCCAAGATTTTTTTTTCTACTCCCAGATCCTTCATACCAAACATCCTAACCAACTGAGCAAACATGTTGATCTCAAACATGCTTGTGCTTGCTACAAGCATAACATTTAATGCCAAGATAATAAATATACCATAAACAAAATGGTTCTACTCACTTCTGGGTGAAATCACGAAGGTGGGTTACACTTTCGTGACAATCAGGTCTACAAATTTTCGAAAAACAAATTTTCGGCCGAACTGAATAACTTTTTCGGCCGAAAGATATTATTTTCGGCCGAACTATTGTTCGGCCGAAAACATAAACGTCAAATTGAACGGAGCCATAACCGGTCCCTCGATTTGCGTGTAAAAATTTGGTCGACCGGATATTTTTTTTCCGGCAATTTTTTTTCGGCCGAACTATTGTTCGACCGAAAGATTTTTCGGCCGAATAATCTTTCGGCCGAACAATAGTTCGACCGAAAGATTCTTTATATAATTGCCACACATCGAAGTGGGATGGTTAGAAACTTTTTTGCTTGTGAGGCTCTTTGCGAGAGTGTGTGTCGCCGAGAGCATTTTCGAGTGGTCGCTGTGTCGCAGGGGTCTCTGTTGCCGAGAGCATTTTCGAGTGGTCGTTGT
>ML795481.1:340717-356214 GCA_009831015.1 Picea engelmannii | reverse complement strand
AATCCATAGGAAACTACCTTTGTTTGAGAGAATCCATCAAACCTATCCCTATACTCTATAATACTCCCATTAGCTATAAACCTAGAATCAATTTCAACATCATCCTCCATCAAGGTATCACACCTCTCCTCCTCTGAACAACTATAAGACTCATGGATGGAAATAAACAATGCAACATGACTATCCTGCCTCCTAGGAGGTATACTCACCCTCACTGAAGATTTGGGAACTTCTACATGCTCCTAAGCCCCCTAAAGACTGCAAGACTCATTTAGCCTCTCATTGGAATGTACATGTGTGACTAGATCAACAAGTAACTTCTAAATGCTACCCTCTCTCACCCCTCTAGCCAAAGTCCTCAGAATAGCTAGACTACAATCACTGATGGTGCATTACTATCCCAAAAAATAACTCTCCACTATACATCTATCATATAAGAAACAAAAAGGAGGTTTTTCCTTAATTCAGGAACCAATAAAACATCACTTAGATCGAGAACATCACTTGTATGAATTTGAAAATAAATGGATCCAACTCCTCTCACAGGGTAAGTGGCCTCATCACAAAGCTACATAGTGATGACTCCCTCTATCTCTTGAATATTGCTAAATAGAGAACTTTCACATGTCATGTGCCTTGGAGCCCCACTACCCATGTACCATCGAACACTAGACACAATGTTAGAAGATAAATAAGGAGCCATGGAAAAGTTAGTGTCAAACCGAGTATTAATATCCTCTACACTTTCTATAGTCCCAATTGCAATATGTTTCACACCCTTTCCGTTCTTATTCCATGGACATTGGCTTGTATAATATCCTATTTCGTGACATTGGAAGCACATCACCTTAATCAAGTCCTTCTTTCCTTTGTTTGTATCATCCTTCTTCTTAAATCCTTTCTTGCTACCCCTCTTTGTCTACCTGACAAGTGCCAATAGAATCTACTTCCCCTTGTTTCTCCAAGCAAGATAGTTTAATATGATTTCTTCTTGCATAGGATCAACCCAGAGCTTTGGAAACTTGGGTAAAGTATTTTAAGAAGAAATACCTTGAAAAAAATGCATCTAGGAAGGAGAAAGTCTCTTTAGGGAAATGGACACCAAATCATGATCCTCCACCGTTGTTCTAATGACAACCAATTGATACTTTAATTCATTAATCTTAGTCATGTAGTTAATTGCAATGTTTTTCATGCACATGCGAATACCTGAAATCTAGTTTCACAAGAGAATTTTTTGAGAAGCATAAGAGTTCTACAATAACTCAACCAAAGAATCAAACATTTTCGTACCCGTCTTATTATCTGAAATGTTTGAGATGAAATGATCCTTCACATAATCAAGAATGATTCTCTTCACTTTGGCTTCCTTCTTCGAATGAGCAACAAACTGTGTTGGATTAGTAGGTTTTGGAATCTCCTTCTCAACATGCTCCCAAAGATTGGCTTCCTCCATAAGAAGTTGAAGTCTAAGCTCCCATGGAACAAAATTTGAAGTTCCATCCAACTTGTCATATTGTCCAAGACTGAGAGTTACCTTACACATCTTGAACAAGTCTCAAGTGGACAAAATTAGCAATATATATGGAGTAGAAACAACTCTTTCAAGGGTCAAGGTGCTTCACTCAAGCAACCTAAGGTTTGAAACCCAAAAACCTCAACAAATTTAAGTACCTCTCCCAGGTAATCTTCAGTTGAAAGACAAACTCCCTCTTACTCTAGAGTGAGCTCAACCAAAACAAGCTCTGATTCCATGTTGAAATTTTCCCAAGTTGAGTTTTAATGAAAAACAAAAAAAAATCACCTCTTTGGATAGAGGTTTCCCAGATCTTAACCCTGTGAATTTTCAGTTTTAGGGTTGTTATGAAATAAAGTTTAAAACAACAATGGAAAGAGTACACTACTTCACTTTCTAAGACCTTGATCTTCTAGGAAATCTAAGGAGAATATATATTGAACTATCTAGGTAAGTTTTAGCCCTCTAGGGAAACTTATACTACATTAAACATATATGAGAATTCACATTTATAGTAGTTATAAAAAAAGGTATAGTAGCGAAAAAAAAAACCCTCAGATTCTTCAATGATGATGTCAAATCACTCGACAAATTGTCCTTTTACTTATGTCAAATAATTAAGACATATATAGTTGTAAATAACAATACATGAAGAACATATATGGTTGGAAATCAAATCTGAAAACTACACAAGTTTTGGGAATTTGAAAACTTCATTAATATGTTCGAAATGAAGTTCAAGTACATAGGATAGCCCTCTCTCAAGGCCAATACAAACTCACTAGCTCTCCAAAACCCTAGGTAGGGAAAAAAATGAAAACCCTAGCTCAAACAAGGAGTTAGAACATGCAAGAATCACTCCAACAAGTTCTCCAAGGAAAGACATTAGGATTCTCTTAATTTTCTCCACCAAATATACCCTAAGGTTTTATCACAAAACCCTAATCTCAAACCTCTAAGGGATAAAATATAACCCTATACTTCCAAGATGCTCCAAGATACTCCAGGAAGACCAAGAAACTTGTGGGATTCCAAGAGAGAGAGAGAGAGAGAGAGAGAGAGAGAGAGAGAGAGAGATCATGTATAAATGAAGACTGAGAAAGAGAGAAAGAAGACTAGTGCACACTCTTCTCTAGGTCACATTTGTAGTATACCTAGGGAGGTAATATGGGGTACATAGGGAGACACCCAATGGGAATGTGGTTATGTATTATTAGTGGAGGCCATTCAATGTAAGGTGGACTACGCCCACTATATTATTAAATAAGTCCCACTATGGTAGTTAGATATAATAAATGTGAGAAGGATTTCTAGAAGGTTCCTTCTCTAGAATGTTCCTAGGATATAGAGAGTGATATATAAAACGTGTAAGCAATGTATTGGAATATGGTGAAGAATATTGTTATTGTAACAAACAAGTATTGATTGAGGAGTTTTATCCTTCCATAAGGATTAATATATGGTGTTACCCTACCTCAAGGGTTTCTCTATTTCTTGTGTTCAGTGTTTTGGTGAATGATTTGAGTTATCATTCTATCTTATATTTTCAGATCTGTTCAGATACATAATAATTGGTGTCAAAGTTCTTTCTTAGGCCAAGGAAGGGATGGAATTTTTGGTTATTTTTGTAGATTTCTTTTTAGATAAAAAGGGGGCGGCACACTTCAGACTTAGTTATAAAAATTTATGCTATGAATTTGTAAAAACAAATTGGATATTTTCATTCCTATCGGAAAAATACCGAATTTCAAAAAACAATCGGCCAAAACGGAGTTTGGGAAGTCAAGATATCAACATTTTAAATTTGGAAAATTTTCAGGGTTTTTCTAGAAA
The DNA here is from genome assembly GCA_009831015.1 of Picea engelmannii. NCBI lineage: Eukaryota > Viridiplantae > Streptophyta > Pinopsida > Pinales > Pinaceae > Picea > Picea engelmannii. The sequence goes on along the minus strand of ML795481.1, from coordinate 352,865 downwards.
ACACAACGATTTGCAGAGTAAGTTATTTTTACAAACCCTAGTTCTATTTTTGGTGTTTTCATAGAAATATGTATTTTACAGGGAATTATGATGGCCCTAGTATTGAAGAATTTATAAAATAATAGAAGTCAGTGTGACAAAAAAATTGGAGAGGTTTGGTCAATTTACACTTAAAAGGTGATGCGACCAATTTGTGGAAATTGCTTAGCTATCACATGATAAGCACACTCTTCGATGAATAATTTGAAAAGGTATTTTATGATAGGTGGTCTCATGTTGGAAAACAAGATACAAATATCACCAATGGTTTATTTTCATGTGGCAACTCTATATTACAGGTTTAGGGATGTATTTAGAAATAAAATATCATTGTTTCTATTAACCTTAGTTGCATTCATAATTTTATCAATGTTCAGTTGGTTAATATATTGCAAGTTCCTACAAAGAATATTCAAAGCACACAAGCTGAGGGTGAAACTGTTCAAATTTTTAAATATTTGAAGCTAAGTATGGAAAAATATGTGATGCATTCATATTTTTATGCTATATACATGGATGATGTGGATATTGTTTTGGGATATCCTTGGATAGAATCAATGGGTACTATTAAGATTAATGTGCAAAATAAGTTTTTGAAGTTGTGGTACAAGAAAAAGAAAATCACATTGTAGGATGTGTCTCTTAGTAAGAAAGAAGGGCCCATGGAGGAAAGCAACACAATTATTCCAGAGTTCGAAGTTGAATATGAGGCCGCGTCTATAGAATGACATGAAACGAATCCCTAGGAAGGACACAAGAACGATGCCAAGAAGATTTTGGAATGAAAGGAACACCATGTTGAAGAATTGAATAAAAAATGACCAATTCTTATAGTTGTTGTATATCGCCATCCACACCATATAGTGAAACAAAATTCATCTAGGAAAGGGAGAGAGCATAAACACACTTTTGAACCAACATGGAACCAATAAAGAGGTGCATGGAGGACTACCAGTACTACAAGAAGATATCAGGCTAGAAAAGCAATCCCATGGCCACACAGGCATGATGCGGATCAAGATCAGGGTGACAAGGTAGAATTTGGACATCATGTTCGTCTTCCATTAGGATTGATGGATGGTCGTTCTTGGTATCGGTTGGATACATTGCTCAATAGATCATATTGTAGGGTTTTTTACCATCTTTCGAGGATGAAACATGCGTAGGGGGATGGAGTGTAGTATACATAGGGGTAATATGGGGTACCTAGGGAGGTACCCAATGGGAATGTGGTTATGTATTATTAGTGAAGGCCGTTCAATGTAAGGTGGAATAGGTCCACTATATTATTAAATAAGACCCACTATGGTAGTTAGATATACTCAATGTGAGAAGGCTTTCTAGAGGGTTCCTTCTATAGAATGTTCCTAGGAGATAGAGAGTGTTATATAAAGAAGTGTAAGTGTTGGTGCTTGATTGCAGACCGAGGTTCTTAGAGTTTTCCAACAAAGACATCGCTGTATTCTAGAGCGCTGGAATATTCAACCTTCTGCAAGGGAAGGAGGTCTCACCCAAAGCACTGCTGAGACTTATGTGGAATGGAGCGGGGTCGAAGATAATGCAGTGGTGGGAAGAATGCAACCCAACCAGACCTAAGCAAAAGAGTATAAAATATTATACACATACATCATAATCAGAACGAAATATTGAAACGCATAACCTGAGGACAACTTCCTCTGGTGAGAGTATTCCTAAACATTAACTGAACAAGTAAATAAATAGAGATAACGGTTGCACAGATGAAGATCTTAGAATTCACACACTATAAAACAAATTTTAGGCCCCAAATAACATTTATCATATATTCATTACTCAAATATCAAAGGGTATACAATACTTGAATCCCAGGTAAGCGAAAGCTCTGTAACTACATTTCACAACTGGTTTGATCACAACCTTATAAATAGAACTAAGACTTTATACATTAAAGATACAATTCTTAGTACAAAACCCAGGGTCGATATAGCTCAAGGTTATATAGTTAAACATCAAGAGATCTATTAGTATCAATATCTGCAAGAACAACATCAACAATATCGACAATATCATCATCATCAACAACAACAAAAACGCCCCCGGGGGGGGCAGCTCAATTGGCAAGTGCCGTGAAAATGAAGTTCCATGAGGTTTCGAGTTCAATTCCCCCCGACTTACCTTGTGTGTCGCGTAAGGGGCATCGTGGGCACACCTGGAGGTTATAGTGGTAGCGGTTGGATAACACGGCCACGTGCTCAACTAGTTGCTGATTCCTCCAGACACACAAAAAAAAAAAAACAACAACAAAAACCCAAAACCAACAACCCTTTTTCCTATTTCATAAGTCTTTGTCTTATGGCTTTCTGAGGGACTTCTTGATTCTTCCGTTACAACTTCTTGAGTCTGCATCTTCTTGATTTCTGCTAGAAGGTTATGGTGCTTTCCATTGTTCCTTCTAGTTGGAGGGAAACTTTATTCCTCACTGGCACTCTGAGCTATCTCTTTCCATGGCTCTAATCCTATGGTAGTGCATTGTGCTATTCCGCAACACACTCTAATTGCCTCAAAACTATGTTATTTTTGAAAAATTGAGTCTTCTCCAAAAACAGAGGGTCCAACAAGCCCCGACCACAAACCTTGACTCATCCCGAGTCAAGTATTTATCTCTTCACTCTGGAAAACTACCTCAAACAGAGGGTCCATCTCAGGTACAACTTCTAGAGCCTATGTGCGAAAGTGGTCATAGTGGGCGATCCGGTCTTTCCATTTCCTGGTCAAAATGGAGGCACTGACAACAAATTCTTGCACAACATGTACATCCGAAACCTGAGGTTGGGTAGCCAACAGAGTAGTCCACTCTATTTCAACGATGGAGTCCAGTTGTTGTAACGGGACATGCTCAACTTGGATCGTCGGCTTGAAATGTCGAAGCATGGTATTAGTCACTCTATTGGCATCATCCATGATAGCTAACTGATAATCTTTAGCTTTAATCACGAAAAAATTGACAGCTTGTTCGATAAGATCATCAATAGCACAAGCTTCTGCGTGCATCTGAACAAGTCGAGCACAAAGCTCTATGACAAGCTGATCTCATTGGTCCAACAAGCCCACTCAGTCCGTGACCATGTCAAAGAGTCGACGACATTCCTACTTGTGGGAATGAAGTGAAGCTTTGACTGTGGTGCATGCCTCTACGATTTGTGTCATCTTTTGGAGGAGTTCTTCAGGTGCCTCCAGTTCCCTCTGTTTGAGGGCGTCCAATTCCTGTTGCAAGGTATCTGTTTTAGTAACCAAGTGAGACCATGCACCAGCAAGGATATCAACCCTCTAATGTGGTTCGATCGAGCTAATGTATTTCGATACTTTAGGTGCCATCTGATGGAAAATAGTCCAATCCTGATTAAAATTGTGGGAGACGACCTCAACAATTGATTATGATTTCATCCTTAAGTTGCGCTCAATAATGGATTTTGCAGAGGCAAAAGTGGTAGCCTCCGACAGTTGTTGTGCCTTTTATTGTAGTTTGTTGTTGGCTTTCAGTATGGTAACAATGCACTGCTCTAGTTGGTCAACAGAGGCGTGAACTAGATGCACGATCTGCGACGTATCCCATGATGCTAGGTCGACAGTGAGGGTAGGGGGATCTAGAGGTAATATTGACGCAAGCAGTCGACCACTGGCGATGGAGCATTCTGAGACGTTGGGGGTACCAACACTGTCTAGACTAAGGGAAACCTTGTGTAGGCTCTAGGCACGTCAAACTTGAAGCTGAGGGGAAATTTTTTCCACTACCTCAATATTCTCAAGGTAGAGTTCTAGAATTTTGTGGCACGAGGATCTCGTTAGGTAACACCTCCTCTTCTTAGTCATCGTCCCCTTTCCGAGAGATGGAAGTGGAGAGGGCCCTTTTCATAGAACTGGTCCTGACTTTCAAAATTTGTGCCAGAGAAGAATTTTGTGCCATAGAAGGAATCATATAGGAGACGCCTGATTTCTTTTGCTCGACCAAAACACCTAGCCAATTTGTAACCTCTTTATGGAAAAATTCCTCATCTAGATAGAAAGGAATACAATTCATGTGGAAGAGAGTTGGGTCGGATTCCAGAGGGTGAAGCAAGCTATAGTCACAGGTCATTCTGAACCAGATATTGGTGTGTGCCATCTAAGTAGATTTTGCAGGATGCATGGTCATTGTGTGGCGGCTACGAGTGCACTGTACCACTGTGAGAAAGTGAAAGTGTGTTCATTTGGGTTGCTTTGAGCTGCATGACTGTGCCATGGTTTGAACAACATGGCGAGGTGACCATCGAATGCAAAAGAAACACCGTGGCCTGATGGCGGTTTCCATTTCCACATATCCAAGGAGACCAGGAGATACCCATAACTTAAATAACTTGACTTTTCATGCGCATATGTGCAGGCTTGAAGTATTTCGTTCAATAGGTACTTACACCAATTCAGTGGCATGCCATTCTTACTGAATTCAACTACGAAGATAACATTGAGTGTACATTCATTCCTGGTGTATCTTTGCATCACCTTGTCAGAAATCAGGTAGTAGGAGAGACAAACAAACACTAATATCCTGAATTAAGCCAATTTGGGCAGCACGACGGTGCCATACTTATTGTAAAGGATTGATTCTCCCTTTTTCCTGCTGTGTTTCCCTGAGCCCTGAAATCCATCTGTAACATCCTAACCTTGCATAGATAGAACCATAAGCTTATGGATATCATCCACATAGATTGGGTAAGTGATATGGATTATTTTAGGAATGATACGAAGGCGTAAATAAAATAGAGATATAACAAAGAATTATACATAGATATGGCAAGGTACACAGTAATAATTAAAGCTCAGATTTTATTAATAATTGTTTGAAATACAAAAGACTGTAAAATGAAAAATCACACATGCTATCTAGAATGGTGGTAGCTTATCTTTGAGTAGAGATATGTCGGCTACGCTCATTCGCAAGAAGTTGGTTACAATGAGTCTCCAAAGGCCTTTTTGACATAAAGAATAAATGATAAAACTCTAAACATCCAAAAACCTAACCCTAGGAGATGAAGTGCCAAAAGTCACGTGGGCCCCGATGGGGTAAGTTGGTACATCAACTTCCTAGGGTCATAACTTTTGCATACGATCTCCATTTTAGGAGCACAGTAGCATGTTAGAAAGGTCCATCTGAGGAATACACATTTTTCCATCAAAATATGACTTCGTCTGTAGTGTGACTGTGGCAGGCCCAAAAAATTTTGTTTAGGGCCTCAACATGACGCCATAAGTTTAGGACCCGAAAAGATAGAAAAAAAATGCCAAAATGGAAATTGGGTGTTGAGCTAGCGGAATAGGTGGGTGGCCACCGATATCCACCTGGATCATTCCTCCCCCCTTAGGAAGGAATGGTCTCCATTGGATCAAGTTCCTGCATCAGATGAGGAAAATTCTGCTGAACCTGATTCCTGGTGAGCCACTTACCCCGATGAAGAAACTTCCCTACTTTGAAGACCCGATAGAGTTTGATAGTCTGCTAGTGGGTGTCCTTTGTATTGGTATCCATGATCCGATCAAATGTCACCTGTTCGATGCAACAAGGATTGAGTTCTTTAGGGGCCAACTTCTCGGTCGCATTCAAAGTGTCCATGAGAGGTATAAAATATGGTTGGAGTAGTTCCACATTAAATACTAGGTGCAATCCAAGGAAAGGATGAATACTTAAGTCAAAATCATTCTTACCCACAAATTTGGTGATTGTGTTAGGCCCGTATAGGAGTGGGTGCAACTTCTGATGGGGTCCTTTGAGGCACTCTTTCTGCAAATGAAACCAGACCTTATCTCCCACCTAAAATTTGTGCAGTACCCAATGCTGATCGTGGAGTTGCTTGTACTTGGCGTTGGCTTTATATACAATATCATGAACTTGTTGTTGGATGTGTGAAACAAATTGGTTGCCTGATCAACCTCTGTCTGAACATGGAAGGAATTTTCCTGTGCGAATGCAATGGGAAGAGCTACATCAATGGGGGCCAATGGTTGAAACCCCAAGCACACCTGAAAAGGGTTGTGGCCAATAGAGCTATGGAGGGATTTTTTGTAGCTATGTTGAACATAAGGAAGGATTTCATCCCATGTGCACGCATGTTTGGAATTATACATTCATAGGATATGGAAAATAATCCTATTGAATACCTCTATTTGTCCATCAGTCTGTGAGTGGAAGGTAGTCGATTTGGTCAGCTTGGTGTCCATCATCAACCATAGGCTGGACCAAAAGGTTCTCATGAACCTATTGTCTCGATCGAAGATAATAGTCTATGGTATCTTGTTTCAGGATTAATCCGTAAGTGCGGACACAAACCGATCTCCCTAGATCCACCTGGATCTAGAACAAAACATGACAGAATGATACTCTTTCCCTAGATTTAACCTATTGAATGAACTAAGAGACAAGGGTCATAGACATACCTTATGAACGCTTCCTTGGGTCTCTGTTGTTCCAAGCTTCGCTTCAATGCTCTTGTGCCGTTCAGATCACAACAGTACAAACCAATTGAAGTGAAATCACATCAATATATTCAATAGCTAATCTATACATATGATCAAGGAGTTATGTAATAAAGTGACATCATCTTTATGGGAAAGGGACACATTACTGTATTAAATTGATAGAAAGTGAAACGTACAACCTGAGCCTTGATGTTGTAGATCTTCTTTCAATGGCTCCTAGCTCTAACACACACACTTGCTCATGCATGAAGAAAATCAATCACTCTTGATGACCTTGATGGTGTCTCTAGCCGCTGTAGCATCAATCCTTCATACAATATCTCACTAATTCTCCAATAAATCTCTTGCTAGTTTGCTTCTAACCTTTTCCATGAGAAATCCCCTCAATATATAGGAGAGGATAGATTAGTTACTTGGATAGGAATGATCCCAAGATATCAGGAAAACCAGTATTTGACAACCATTTGAATGCCAACTCACCCTTCTAGAAGATTCCCTTCTAGAAGGTTCAAGATTTTATCTTTTTTCTTCCTTTAGAAGATGTTCGCACCCTGAGAGTTAGGTACAGTGCGAACCCCTCGCACTCCAGCTTAATGCAGCCTGCGAGAATGCATGATTCTAGCAGGCAAATATATAGGTAGCCTGCGAACCTCCCTTAAAAGTATGATTTCTGGAAGCAGACAAATGTAACTTTTCTCAGGAAAGTGTCTTAGTGAAAAGGCTTGATTTTTCCATCATCATCACTTCATCATGACAACCAAAATTATGGATAACATAGCCCAAAATGGACCCAAACATGTGCGAAGAAGACCTTGACGATGGCCTCAGTTGTGATGCTCTTCTTGCAGGGTGCCAAATTTCCATCTTAGAGAATAGATCGATGATCAAGAAGACACAGTGATTCCCATGCTTGGTTGAAGGAAGAAAAGACATGTAGTCCATGGAGATGGACTTCCAAGGCCTATACAAATTATGCATAGGGGTGTATAGCCCTAGTTTCTTGATGGCGAGCTTGGAAATAGAATAGGTGGTGGAGGATATGATGTACTTGTGAACAACTTGTCGAAACTTCGACCAATATAAATGATTATGCAGTACTGCCACTGAATTTTCTACACCAAAATTTCCCGCTGCCCGACTCTAATGAGATTCCTAGATCATCTTTGCACACTCATTTGAAGGAACACAAAGCTGTCTTAGATGGCATAATAACCCATCCTAGAGATGAAAGTTGGGAATTGTTTTTCCTGCACTCCATGTATGATAGGCAGTAGCAAAGTCAAAGTCATTATTTTATAATTTTGACCATCTAGATGTCTCATGTCTACATGAGTTGAGAATTGTGGTTAGCACTGCCACCAATGGTCGATTGAGGAAATATGAAACATGGTTGGTGCTACCCTTCTTGTACTTGATATTCAAGTGGATTTTTTGTAGGTACGTGGACCACTTCTGATGGTAGTCATTTTGTAACTTTCCTTGTGTCTCCATGAATTATAGAGGCCTGCAATCAGTGTGGATGATCATTTCCTTCCCCAGAATGTAATGCTTCCACTTTCGACATGCCTGCACAATGTAGTACATTTATTTGTCATAGTGGGGTATCTTCGAACAAAATGAGATAGAGTTTCAATATGATAGGATACCAGATGCCCATGCTAAGTGAGGACTGCATCGATAGCATAATATGAAGCATCTGTCTCAATCTCAAATGGTTGTTGCAGGTCTAGCAGAATGAGGATTGGTGTTGAGTAGAGGCGGGATTTCAGATCCTCAAATGCTTTCTATTGGGGTGTGGACCACACAAAATTTCCCTTCATGCCAACCTTAGTCACTTGGCTTAGGGCCCAAGCGATATGAGAGAACCCCAACACAAACCACTGGTAGAAGTTAGCAAGGCCCAAGAAGCTGTGAAACTCAATCATTGTTTCCAGGGCTGAACAATCACGAATGACTTGGATCTTGGTTGATCCACATGTACACCCTGTGCATCCATGATGTATCCCAAATATTGGATTCTTTTCATGTCGAAGGAACACTTCTCCAAGTTGGAATATAACTTGTTCTGTCGTAGGGTGCCCAATAGATGCTGAATATGATCCAAATGTTCCTCCCAATTTTTGCTGAAGATGAGGATGTCATCCGAATATACAACCACACACGAGTTTGTTAATTGCCATAATATATCATCCATCATCCGCATGAATGTGGTTGGGGAATTATTCAAGTCTAAATTCATGACCAACCACTCAAAGAGGCCTTCTTTGGACTTGAAGGTTGTCTTTTACACATCGGTTTTCTCAATCGACACCTGGTGGTAACCTGACTTCAGATCAATTTTACTGAAAAAACTTGGCTCCTTTGAGCTAATCGAGAAGATCATCAATCCAGGGAATTGGGTACCGATTCTTGACTATGATATTGTTCAGGGATATGTAATCAATAGAAAGTTTCCATATCCCATCCTTCTTCTGTACTAGAATAATTGGGCTCTCGCAAGGTGAGGAGATGGGGATGATGTGGCCCTTCAAAATTTTCTCTTGGATATAGCGTTTGATTTCTTCATTCTCCAGAATAGAACGTCTATATATAGGGTCGCTAGGCAGAGGTTCATCATGTGTTAGATCAATAGGTTTCTTTACTTGACAGTGCACAAGAACCCCATTAGGCGAGGAGAATATGTCTTTGTATTGCTCGAATATTCTATCCACATGTTTCTACTAGGAAGAGAGACCCCATGCAAAGGTTTTGGAGGTTGCAATGACCTTTTGGTCACCTTTTGATCAAACCATACAGAGGATGAATCTTCCGGTCTGAGAAAACACCTTTATGCACCACTTCGCAGATATCAAAGAGACCGCAGTATTTGGGAATGCCTCCGGTACCATGTAGAGTTGATCTCCTAAAGTAATAATGACACTATGGGGCCTAGATTCATAAACAACATGATGTTTCCACATATGTGGTTGTCCTAGAATAACATAAAAAAATGCAAGTGGGGAAACATCACACATTACCTTGTCTTTGAATGGTTTGATGTTATAGTGCAGGAAACATTATTGGCTGACGCATATGTCTCGTCCCTAGCTGAGACAACCGATGGTGTATGGATGAGGATGTTGTGTCTTTGTCAAGTTCAACCTCTTGAAAACCTCTGCTGAGATCAATTTCTTCTGGATACCGCTGTCAACAATAAAATGGAGTTGGGTTCCCTTCAACCACATATGTGATTGGAAAAGACACTCCCCTTCTTCAGGCTCCTCCGATTCCTCTAGCTAGAATTTTGTGGTAGCGATGCTGACACTAGGTTTTGCATCAATGATCTGTATTCCATTTTTCGTCTTGGAATCAGAGTCAGATTCAACATCTGAACCTGGGGATTTCTTCTCATCCAATAATGACTATTTGGAGTGACATTCATCAGTATTGTGCCAAGGGATTTTGTGGAACTCACACCATTTCTAGTGTCCTTCTTTGACTTCCCATTACCCTTCTTTGTTGGTGGCTTGGGATGGTTATCCTAGGGTTGGAAATCCTTTCTCTATCCTTTGGACTGGGAGTTAGGGAATTCCTTACCATACTTTGGCTATTGTGGATTTGCAAATCCAAACTCCTGCTTTCTCTGCTGATTGAATTTCTGCTCGATTTTGACAACATATTGATAAGTGACTCCTAATGATGAGATGTCTAGAAAATCCATTTCGGTTTGGATGTACCGGTGCACAGACCCACAGTATTTTAGGACCATATGCCACTTGGAGTCTTTGATACCTATCTTGATGTGCAAGGTATTGAAAGTGTTTGTGAACTCCGACACTGTTTGGCCCCTTTCTTGGTGCAGTGTGGTCCATCTCATGTATTGGTCATCATAACTTCCAACAGGGTAATATTGTTCCTTGAGGGCATCGACAAAATATGCCCAAGTGGGTCCTGACACAAAAATTCTAGACTCATCCTTGACATGTTTCTCACAGTAAGTATCCCACCAATCTATGACATAGGGAAGGGCCTTAGGGAGTGCAAAGGTGATTTTTTCACTGTTGGAAAAATTGTGGATGGAGAAATAACCCTCTAGAAAATTTAACCATTTTTCCAAAGTGTCGGCATCTATATGGATTCAAATAAAGGAATATCAAACTTAAATTGTACCTTGAAGGGAGTTTCACTTCTGAAGTTATTTCTAGTTGAATGTTCATCCATTGTTGTTGGCAACTACCGAAGGATCTAAGCGAAACTATCCATCATCTCGTTCCTCTATTGCACGAGGGATTTCTCGAGCAATAGTTTGAAAGGATCTCCTGTCCCTTCATTCCTCTTTTCTTCCACCATGGAAGGTCACTTGGGTGTGCGAGATCGGTTTTCCTCAAGAGATAGAAGCTCGATACCCAACTCTCTATACCCTGACCTCTTTGGGGACATGCACTGAGGACAACACAGAGCAGACCACTCTAATACCAATGATATGGATTATTTTAGGAACGATGCGAAGGAGAGAATAAAACACTGATATAATAAAGAGTTATACAAAGATATGGAAAGGAACACAATAATACAATAAATCTCAGATTATATTAATAACTGTTTGAAATACAAAAGACTGTAAAATTCAAAAGCACACAAGCTAGCTAGAATGGTGGTAGCTTATCTCTGAGAAGAGATGTGTTGGCTACACCCATTCGCAAGAAGCTAATTACAATGAGGCTCCAAAGGCCTTTTTGACATAAATAATAAATGAGAAAACTCTAAACATACAAAAACCTAACCATAGGAGATGAAGCGCCAAAAGTCATGTGGGCCCCGATGGGGTAAGTTGGTACATCAACTTCCCGAGGTCGTAAATTCTGCATACAATATCCATTTTAGGCACATGATATCCTATTGGAAAGGTCTATCCGAGGAATACATTTTTCTGTCACACTTTGACTTTGAACATACTGTGACTGTGGCGGGCCCAAAAAATGTTGTTTAGGGCCTCAAAACAACCCTGGAAGTTTAGGACCCGAAAAGCTAGAAAAAAATGCCAAAATGGAAATTGGGCTTTGAGACAATGGAATAGGTGGGTCACCACCGATATCCACCTGGATTAGTAAGACTTGTTGAGATATAAAACACATGTATGTATTGTTCGACAACACAGGTATTCCAACAGAGGACGAACACCTTTAGGAACCACTCACATAACCAGATCAAAGATCAACACACCGATGTTTTCACGTATTCAAAACCCCTACGGGGAAACATCCACGGCCCCAGCCAACGCGGCTACTTGGAGCAGTTTATTAATGCAAAGAAAAATATTACAGAGAGATTTTACAAGAGAGTTTCTCACAATCGATCATCGGTAAATGACCCTCCATGCTCTTTAAATAGAGATCATGGACCAATCGGGTGCTAAGCCATGGATCAATGGCCGTTAAGATCGAGGAGAGTATGAACCGTTGGATCACTCTATGTCGGGAACATATCGTGACCGTCATATTGCCTAACTACAAATGCATACTAGTGCATACTAAAGAAACACACTTTTACCTAACGACATATTAGACCAAGTAGATCTTAACTAACTCCTAAGTGTCTAAATATCCTAACATCCCCCCTTAAGAACAACTTGGGATAGGAT
>ML795481.1:296201-331106 GCA_009831015.1 Picea engelmannii | reverse complement strand
TAATGTGTTCTCCGCTGGGTTATGGTCACGATGTATGGTCGTGAAGTGCTTACATCATGCATAAAGTTATTTCCATTGGGGCTTTGATCATATTTGAAATTCATGTGGTGTTAAAAATGATAAAGTAAAATCATTTCCGCTGGAGCTTAAATGTGGAAGGTGCTTAACATCAAATGAGAAGTCATTTCCGTTGGGTTGTAAGTTAAAGAGAAGTGTTAAATTCGCTAAGAAGAGAAGCCTCGTTGATTTTAATAGAAATACTATCATAATGCCAGATTACTACTTTTAGCTCTGTCACCAATTAAATTGGAAATTGGAGGAGTTTTAAAAAGAATGATGAAGACCATATGCAAGAAAGATTCCAGTACAGTAAATGGCGGAATCGAAGATCTGCTTCGACATAGCAGGTGGTGCCTGCATTAAATTCCAATCCACTTGGCTGCTCGAATAGTGGTGTATCTTCTTAAGAAATTTTTGTATCGTCCCTGCTTCCAGTTTTTGAAAGATGCCTCTGAATATTCCTCAACAAACTGAATACTTCACCAACTGACTGAACCATCCACGGTTGGATTAACATATTCTACGTGATTTCCTTTAGTCACAGTATACAGATGATCAAAGACATCAGGTTCCATGTTATCTTCATCGGGGTCCGTGTATCGTGGTCCTATGTATGGATCTAAAGGTTGAACCACTTTCAGACCATCCACTTTGAAGGTCATGGATTCCTTCTTCATGTCAGTCACATCATAATTGTCATATGCCCAGTCAATTACAAGAAATATTGGATATGGATCCTTCTCCCCCACGATCACAATGATCTCTAAGTTAACAATAGTCTTGAATCTGAATAGATCTATTTCCACATTTTGCAAGTGTCCTACTGGGTAAATACAATACTGGTTCTCCATGAGAAATTGAATTGGGGAATAGACCAACCTAGGTTTTCCCATATCTTCCCACATTTTATTTGGTAGGATATTAAAATATGAGGCCAAGTCCAACATGTCATCCTTAATTTCATAACCATCAATATGGGCATTTAGTCTAAACTCTCATCCCAACCTCTTCTTTCTTCATTGTATTCGGCCTTCATTTCTCTCTGACAGATTCAGAGCTATAGATCCCTCTACATTTCCCTCAATTCCTAGAGCTATGCCAATGGTGTTCCACAACTTCTGAGTAAGTTGTTCATCATTCAAGATATCAGAAAAGAGGTGAAACCATAAGACAATAATGTTGTTTGACTCATACGATGGGCCCTTGGAGGGGACCAACTTTTCCCCAACTTGACAGGGAGGGGTATATCTTGGATTCACAACTTCTGGTAGTGTCAAGTTAGACATTTGGCAAAAAAATTATACTGCATTCTGAAAAAATTACTTTTGTTGTACAAGATCATAGTGGGGTTTAGGAGCTACCTTTTGAATCTAAGCTCTATTAAGGTGTTTAAAATTGACACTGGTCTTTGTGCCTCCCCTTGTTATAACATGAATGTTGGACTGTCTTTCTTCTGCAATTGGCCTAGATTTTGATTTTACCAAATTGGCTCCCCTTTGTCTTGCACGATCTTCCCATCGTGCGACCAGGTCAGGAAATTCCTCAGTAGTATGGGTATTGTTTCGACAATGTGTGCACCATGGTATCCTCAAGTGTGGGTAGTCTCTTGCAAGGTGGCCCTGTTCGTTACAATTGTAGCAGCGAATGGGTCCTCTACTGCTAGCTCCGCCTTCCATGAAAGCTCCTCTGCCTCTGTGACCTCCTCCAAACCCTTAAGGGGCTTCGTCAATCCTGAAGGCAGAGCAGTCTATTCATTTTGCAAGAGCATCTAAAGAACAACATTGATTGGCAGTATGGGTAGTGAAGCCACATAATTCACAGTACACCATATTTGGGACAAATGTATATTTTTGTAAGATGGGGAAATGTCTTTGGGAATGTCCATGGTGTCTGCAAATCTCACAGTACTCATTGGGTTGATCCCCTTGCTACGTCGGGAAGGCCTGGAATTTCACATGCGCATGGATTGGTGTTGTAGTCACAACTTGTAAAACACCACCTGATGGTCCGACTGGTGGTGGATGAATAGGGTGGAGCATAGCTCCGCCACCCTGTGATATTGGACACTCTTTCACCATACGACCTTCAGTGTAGAAACCAATTCACCAGACTTGTAGTCGACCTCCTTTAGCTAAGGACAACTTCTGAATTTTTTGAGTCAGTGTGGAAATATGGCCTTGGAGTTGTGCAATATTATTATCCTCTACAGGTCACATCATGCACAAGCTCTTGGGGTAGCCTGCCATTGCTTCAATTTTCATGGGTTGTTCTAATGCTTCACCCAAAGTGGCGAGTCTTTATTGAGTTAGCGATATCTGAGTCAAAGGAAAAATCCCCTGAATGAACCATTCCTGCTGATGATTCTCGTGAATTTCATTTTCTAGCTTCCTAATCGCATATTTGAATCATTGGTTGTAATCCCAAGCAAACTCCCCATCTCTCTGCTTGATCTTCTGCAACTCAGAGAGGGCTTGTTGTTCAGATTGAGGTAGGAGAAACCTTTGTAATAAATATATGTTTGACCCGAGTGAGATTAAATGGATGTCTTGGGGGAGTCCCTTGTGGATTATAGGGCTCAATGGACTTCATGTACCATTTTAATCCTCTACCTCTCAATGTGGTATGGAATTTGACTAGTTTGTTTGCATCTAGAGTTCCACTGGACCTCTAGATAACCTCACATAAGAACCAGTGTTGTTCCACATCCTCATATAATTTACCCCATAATTCTAGGTATCTAGTGAGAGAGCCTGCATGTTGAGTTCCCATCAGAGAACTGGGGGATCTTATCAATATAAATCCAGATAGTCCTGGTTGTACTAGAGTTGAAGAAATTGCTCCACTTCCACTACTACTATAATTCAAACCTATTGTATTATAACTGTGAGAAACAATAGAAATGTTTGTGGGATTTGATGAAGAATTTACCAGATTGGTAGAAGGCACTGAGAGTGGGGGTGATCCAAGGATGGTTCCTTAGCTTTTGAAATGAAATTATTTCTCCGGTGGNNNATAGCTATGAAACATTGTACCATTTTCTTGACAAGACTCAACATATTCTAGCGTAGCAAAACCTGAGTCTCCCGCAACTCCTTCAAGAGTTGTGAATTAGTCTTGTTAGCCTAAAATGGCACTGATATAACTCCTACTCGTTTGATTCCTTCAGAACTTTCATCTTTCTCCCCAAATATTTCCTTCAACCAACGAATGGCAATTCTTCTGCGTATCTGCAAGTCCAAAAAATTCTCCAGTTATTTCCTCCAGCTGATCTTGAGGTCAATCATCTTCCGTGAATGATATGACCTCTTCATCAACTTTCAAATCTACTCGCACTAGTTATTTTCAATCATAACAACCCTTCTTATAGCACATTCATCTCTAGCACTTTTCTCACAAGGACGATGACTCCCCATATTTCAAGAACTTTTGTAACCTAACTCATTAACATTGTTCCTGAATCACTCGCCCCTCATGTGCAAGGGTTTACACTGCCATCTCTTCTGATGGAATATGCATCATCCCTTCTTTCGCCAACAAAACCTTCATCCACAGGGGAATCTCCCTCAATAAGCTTCCTTGGGGTCCTTCGTAAAACACCACTTCTGCTTTCAAAAATGATTGGTGGTTCTCTACAAAAAATTCAATGATGTATCCATCCAACGTAGTCTTGACCCAAAAACCTACCACACAACAAATCAAAAGATCCAATTGATGAAGGATAAATAGCTATGCAACGTCAAATGGAGCCTTCACTTTACTCGATCTTTAAACTTGGGCACTTCTTGTAATCGATCGAACCACTAGAAGAATTCCTGGGGAAACCAGATCCAAAATATTTCGTACTGATCACTGATTGATTTCGAATAATAGAATGTGTCCTTCACAACCCTCAAACTCTGCTATCGTAACTCAGTTTCTTGAAATATGAATCGATCACAACTTTGTTCCCACCACTTTTCAATGTCCGATTTGAAAATATGATGCTGCATCCTATAAAATCTCACTAAGAAATCAGGTCCCAACAACAGAACCATTTTTTTACACCTGATTGGATATCGAGGTTCTTGGAATTTTCCAACAAAGGCACCACTATAGTCTAGAGAACTGACATATTCAACCTTCCCTAAGGAAAGGAGGTCTCGCCCAAAGCACTGCTGATACTTATGTGGAATGGAGCGAGGTCGAAGAGAATGAAATGGTGGGAAGAACACAACCCAACCATACCTAAGAATAAGAGTATAAAATATTATATGCAAACATCATAATTAGAATGAGATTGAAACACATAACCTGAGGATAAATTCCTCTTGTGAGAGTATTCCTAAACATTAAATGAACAAGTAAAGAAATAGAGATAACAATTGTGCAGATGAAGATCTTATCATTCACACACTATAAACAAATTTTAGGCCCTAAATAACATTTCTAATATATTCATTACTCATATATCAAAGGGTATATATATACACTAGTTGGATCCTAGGTGAGCGGAAGCTATGTAACTACATTTCACGTCTGGTTTGATCACATCCTTGGAAACAAAACTAAGACTCGACACATTACAAATACAATTCTCAGTACAAAACCTAGGGTCGAGATAGCTCGAGGTTCTATCGTTAAACATCAACAGATATATAAGTATCAATATCTACATCAACAACATCAGTATTATTGACAATATCAACAACAACAACAAAATCCCAAAACCAACAACCCTTTTTCCCGTTTCATAAGTCTTTGTCTTATAGCTTTCTACGATACTTCTTGATTCATCTGTTACAACTTCTTGAGTCCGTGTCTTCTTTATTTCTGCTAGAATATTATGGCGCTTTATGCTATTCATTTCAGTTGGCGGGAAACTTCATTCCACACTATTTCTCTGATTTATCTCTTTCCTCATCTTGGATCCTTTGTTGGTGCATTGTGCTAATCTGAAACACACTCTAATTGCCTCAAAACTATGCCATTTTTGCAAAATTTACTCTTCTCCAAAAATGGGGGGTCCAACAGTAAGCAATGTATTGGAATATGGTGAAGAATAATGTTATTTTAACAAGCAAGTATTTCTTGAGGAGTTTTATCCTTCCATAAGGATTAATATATGGTCTTACCCAACCTCAAGGGTTTCTCTATTTCTTGCGTTCAATGTTTTGGTGAATGATTTGAGTTATTATTTTATCTTATCTTTTCATATATGTTCAGGTACATAACAACATCTCAACACAAGGGTGAATAAAATATGAGTGATTGATGTATGATCATATCCAATGTACTCTTCTTCATAAGAAAAAACCCTCGCCACAAAAGCAATCTCCAACAAAAATGTACTCCTCCCATTTATAACTTCTCCTAAGGTTTCCTTGTGAACCCTTGCAAGTAAATCCAAGAAGACACACACAAGGATAATAGTATGATGATGATAATGAGTGATAATGACTCTCTCCTTCCTTTATTTATATGAGAGGCAATAGAAGCCAACAATACAATGTGGGACCAAGAATTTACAAGTAACCTATAATAAACAATTGTAGGCCAATACAAGTGAAGCACTTCACTCCAAAGTACATGTTTTTTTTATTTTAACCATGTACAATTTATTACTACAAATGGATTCTTAATAAAAACAAAAAAAGATACAATGAAACACACAATATACAAAGATTTTACCATGGAAATCCAAATCGGGAAAACTAGTGACTTGTTTAGAACCACACCTCTAATTCTTTATTCATCATATATCTTCATTATTTGCAATACAATATATGTAGGATCCTACGACATCCAAAACCCCTAATCCATTGACTCGTATTAGTCAAAAACCTTAATTCCTTAATTGGAATTAGAAAACCATCAACAGAAAACTGTGTGCTGAAAAACTGCCAATTTTTTTTGGGGTGGCCCCGCCCCCCCTGTGACTCCTGTGCACGCCTGATGTAACATAGATACTAGGGTTGGTCATGCAAATAAGATAACAAATACCCAACACATGTGTTGTTCTCCTAGGTGATGTTGTACACAATAAGTGTTCCAAGATTATGTAGCTACACAATATACACATCTCTCCATCACAAGCCTCCACAAACTCCATCAATTCTCCTAAGCAATGTACTCCATTGGGTCCGTTTCCCCTTACAATAACACTATTGTAGCCTAGGTACCCTGAGCAACTCCAAGCCTCCAAACATGAATCCAAGCTACCCCATGCTACCTAGGGCCTGATGCCCTTCTCATTATTATTTTGAACTAAATATTAGTTGTACATGGAATAAATTATAATTTATATTAACTAAAACATTATATAAATTAAATTTTTTTAACACTATATCTTTAATTGTATGTGCACATGAATCTAAATCTCTCATTATTATTTTGAACTCTCGTCTCATAACTCTCAACCTAGCTTAAATGGAAAGTACCATTAATGAGAAAACATAGATTTATCTTCACTAGATAACACCTATACTTTAGTATGATATGAAATACACTCAGCTTGTTATTTTATATTTTCCTTAGGAGGCCCATTTTAGACCAAAAATTTGCTCCAATGGCACACTGAATTCCATATAAACATGACACCTTTCTATAATAGTTACTCCATTTGCACCATTAGCTCTGCATATCTATGGATAAACCTACTATATCATCCTATCTAACCCAATGCAAATTGTAACATAGGAGCATTCTTTGGCATAGGAAAATTCACAATCACCACAATCTCCACTAGATTGAAAACAACCCCTCCTTGTAGAAAATATGGCCCAAAATGATGCTGAACAAGGTACAAAATATGCATTTCTTAATGTTTAAGGACAACTACATCTATCGACATCATTCCAACATCAACTCAAATTTAGTGTTGTGATCCCTCAACAAACTATCCATAGTCTATTCATCCAAATATACCTCAAGGAACTTATGGATATACTCGTAGAACACAACAAAAAAGACTGTGGAATGTAAATGTGTTGAACTTGCATGGAATAGATCTAGCTATAAAATACCACACATTACATTTGTAGAGAGGAATTGAGAAAGAAGAAGCAAGAGAGAAAGAATGGAAGAATTCTCATTAACCGTATTCCACACTCAAAGAGTGAATAATTTACAATAGATATAGGATACATGAGTAACTAATGTGCCATAGTGGTGGTCTAGAGTGATATGGACACACACCATTAGTTACATGAGTAAACTCCCACCTAGTCTAGTCTCTCAGGTAGTTACAGGAGTGAACTGCCACCTAGTCTGAGTTAACTAGTCTATCAGTCTTCAGTTAACTGACTGAAATAGAGTGAAGTGAGGAGAATATCAGGGAATCATGAGTAATGCACTGGTCTGGTGATGATTCCAATGCTGCATGGTGATAATCCCAATGTAGCATCTAGACTCCACTCAACTGATCAAACTGAAGTGAAAACTGAAGAGAATATGCTCTCTAGAGGAATATTCTTCCTAAAATATAGGATACTGAATAATGACTAATAAACACGGAAAAGCCATAGGAAAAATAAATCCTATGTGTGTGTAAAGAAACTCCAACACCCCCCTGAACATCACTATGGTGAAAATAAAGAACGGGTCCTGACAACGAGGCCATGTTAGGTACCCAAATACAAAATATACACTAAAATAAATGAGGAAAGAGGGGAAAACCTCATGGAACACCCCCCCCCCCTCAAATTACAATGCATAAGAAAATGAAAATGTGTTGAACCTACACAGAATAGATCTAGCTAGAAAATTCCACACACATTTGCAGAGAGAAATTGAGAAAGAAGAAGCAAGAGAGAAAGAATGGAAGAATTCTCATTAACCGTATTCCACACTCAAAGAGTGAATAATTTACAATAGATATAGGATGTATGATTAACTAATGAGCCATAATGGTGGTCTAGAGTGATATGGACACACACCAACAATTACGGAAGTAAACTGCCACCTAGTTTAGTCTCTTAGGAAGTTATGGGAGTGAATTGCCACCCAGTCTGAGTTAACTAGTCTATCAATCTTTAGTTAACTGACTGAAACATAGTGAAGTGAGGAGGAGATCATGGAATCATGATTAATGCACTAGTATGGTGATGATGCCAAGGACAATGTGCATTCATTGGTTACGATCCCAATGTTGCATGGTGATAATCCCAATGTAGCATCTAGACTCCACTCAACTGATCAAACTGAAGTGAAAACTAAAGATAATATTCTCTCTAAAGGAATATTCTTCCTAAAATATAGGAGACTGAATAATGACTAATAAACAAGAAGAAACCTTAGGAAAAATAAATCCTAGGTGTCTGTAAAGAAACTCCAACACCCCCCCCGCCCCCCAAACATCACTATGGTGAAAATAAAGAATGGGTCCCGACAATGAGGCCATGTTAGGTACCCAAATACAAAAGATACACTAAAATAAACGAGGAAAGAGGGAAAACCTCATGGGAAAACCCTCCCCCTCAAATTATAATGCATAAAAAAATGAGAAGGAACAAAAAGAAGTTGCTAAGAAACCTTGTCATTCACTCCAAGAAGACCTCACAACTGTGCAAGTTTGTGCTCGTTGAAGATTTTGTTGAAGATGTAGATGTCTACTTGGATCTGATGAAGTAGATGCACCATTGAGATGTACACACATATCCACTTTCTCTTCTTGTAATGAAGAATATCCAAATAAATTTTGGATGAAACTTTGAAAACCGTGCAGTCGTTTCCGGAAAAAAACGCTGAAATTTTGTTGATTTTAAAATGATCAAAACTTGACTTTCTGGACTCTGTTTTGGATGATTTTTTTTGAAATTGGATATTTTCATGAGAGGAATTAAAATATCCAATTTGTTTCTAGAAGATTTTCTCATAAAATATCAGAATTGAGTTTGATGTGCGGGGCTCCCTTTTTGTATCCCGAGATGCATGCATTACACATGGAAACGTGTCTGCATGTGACCCTTGAGATGCATGCCATATATATTCCATATGAAATTTGGAAAACAAATCTGAAATGGAGTAGACATCATCTTCAATTAATGGAATACAAAATTGTGCAAATACTTGTATAGAAGACTCTTCAGAATAAAATGTTTGATCTTCTTATGGCTTCTCTTCTGGCTCTATCTATTCAACTTCCTGCATGAAATCTTCACAATCTTATTTATTCCCAAATAGAACCTCCAATCTGGTCCATAATTCGTTTGGAGTTGATTCTTGTGATTCTTCATATACTTGATGGAAAAGTTCGGGAGAAACATACATGAAGATACATCCTATGGCCATATATTGTCTATTGAGAAAGTCATTTTTCTGATTGGTGGAATCAGGCTCTACTTTCATTTCCATAGTTATTTGGTACAAGCCTCTGTATCTGAGATGAAGAAGAATTTTTGGCTTCCATTCCAAATAGTTATGAGGAGTGAGAAGTATTGCCGATGAATAATCCATCTTTTCTGCGTTCTTCAATCTTGAGTACCTGCAAAAAACAATTTGGTGTAGCTTTTTCTTAGCAGTCCGTCGGCTCTGATACCGTGTAAATGTGTTGAACCTGCACATAATAGATCTAGCTAGAAAATACCACACATGTTTGCAAAGAGGAATTGAGAAAGAAGAAGCAAGAGAGAAAAAATGGAAGAATTCTCATTAATCATATTCCACACTCAAAGAGTGAATAATTTACAATAGATATAGGATACACGAGTAACTAATGCGCCATAGTGGTGTTTTAGAGTGATTTGGACACACATCAACAATTACGGGAGTAAACTCCCACCTAGTCTAGTCTCTTAGGCAGTTACAGGAGTGAACTGCCACCTAGTCTGAGTTAACTAGTCTACCAGTCTTTAGTTAACTCACTGAAATAGAGTGAAGTGAGGAGGAGATCAGGGAATCGTGAGTAATGCACTATTTTGGTGATGATCCCAAGGAAAATGTGCATTAGCTGGTGATGATCCCAATGCTGCATGGTGATAATCCCAATGTAGCATCTAGACTCCACTCAACTGATCAAACCAAAGTGAAAACTGAAGAGAATATTCTCTCTAGAGGAATATTCTTCCTAAAATATAGGAGACTAGATAATGACTAATAAACAAGGAAAAACCTTAGGAAAAATAAATCCTAGGTGTGTGTGAAGTAACTCCAACATGGAAACCATTAGAAGCATGTCTTTTATTCCCAAGGGAATGATATTGTAGGATTGTGACCCCCATTCCATTGCAAAAGTGGTATTTTCTCTTGTCTTCCTTAGCGATTCATATCTAATGATAGTCTACATAAATGCAAACTCCACATGTTTTCTTGATATGTATGGCTATCACATTGATCCAATACGGTTCCTCCAACAAAAGTATCAAATTGAGGTCCAAGATCGTGTCAATATCCTTTCTAATTTATTCCTCATAATGTGGATTTATCCTTTATAGCCTCTTCTTGATCAACTAGGTGAAAATATTTAATTTTATCTTCATCTCGTTGAGTTCTCCCACCACACCCTTCATCTCTGTGAAGCTGCATGGGAATAGGTCGACATACTCCCAAAATAGAGCTATAATCTCTATGATGTCGTGGTCATCCCAATAGTCCCCTACAATATTTATTTGTGCTTGTCCTTGGTACCATTATTGAATTTATTTGTTTGCAGTGGGTCATGGTAATAGGTTGGATTACTTGTATCCCTTGTATCTTGGATGAAGCAATGGCATTTGGTTTCTTTAAACCTTAGGTATTGAAGCTCCTATGGGGGGTCCTACTCTATGGAACCTACATTTATATGCTCTAGGTGGTCCATTTGTGAGAAACATCAAATCTTCTGTATCACCCCAATAATTGGGTCCTCATAGTGTTAGAAAGTGTCACAAAACCTTTCTTATATTTGTGGTCAACTAGTTTCGTACCAAAACATTTATACCTATAGATACTAGTTCTTCAATAATGGATTCAATTTGTGCATAAAATTATGTACCCATAGATGAATAAGAAATCCCTACATCACCCTATGGGTTTCACAGGGGTCTACATGGCCCACTAGATTAGAAGTATTGTTGAATTGTGGAGACTAGTCAACTGATTGAATTTCATAGTGTGATTGGTTGGAAAAGATCAAATGTAAAACACGAATCTAGTTTGCATTGCCTCCATTGTATCCTTAGATGAGTATAACATGGTTTTATGCATTTCCCACCACCTCGTAGGGTTCTTTTCTAAAGTGATATCCAATGCTACGAGACTCTACTTAGATAAAACCTACTTTTCCATCTATTCCACAAATCCTTTGGTGTCAATTATGCCATCAAACCTTTACATATTCAACCCTATGAAGGAATGAGGTTTCAATTGAGGCATGTTTGATAGTTATTGATTAATTAAGGTGCAAAATATTAAATTTTAGTGGAGAGGTAGAATCCATTAGTGAACCTTTAATCACATTCATTTAGACAAATATGAAGTAATGCATGCACAGAAAGCACGACAATCTAAACATCACCGAGATAGATCATAAAAAAGTACAAATGATTATAATAGTGATGCGATCCAATTGTGTAATAAAAATAGAGAATGCATCTAGATCTTTCACCTTCAACATGAATATAGCTTACTAGTCTCATAGTTGGGTATAATATACATCTAACAACCACATAGATAATAATATTAACAACCAATAATGACTACCTAACCAACTAAAACCTCTACATAGCAGCATTAAATTCATATATATAGGTGGATGAGTTCGCTACAAAAGATTCCATAAGGTTCTAGAATTTGACAACAATGACCCACTTGTTACAAAGGGGGCTTTGTGCCTTTTGGAAAATGCATAGAGGGTCTTGGTGTGTGGGTTCAAAAAAGGCTCCACATGCTTAGGATTTTTTGGCTCTAGGTCCTTGGTGGATTTGTATTTTTCTTGTTACTACTTTGTACCATTCATACATAGGCAATATGGGGCCAAAATTGGGACCAAGGGTCGATATACTTGATGTGATGATGAATAGAGGTTTAAAATGAAAATTGGCTTTGGTACATGAATGAAACAAAAGGTCAATGGCATTATGTGAGGCACAACATGATGAACCAAAATAAAAACCACTCGAGGTTAAGGGAAATAGGTGACACAAGTAAAGTATGAAGTATTTCTTATAACACAAACTATATAGACTCCTAATCCTGAAAGGGGAATTATCATAATGAGTTCCAACATGAAAAGGGATAATAAAATAGTTTGACCCAAGAAGGTGGAGTACTACCACTGGATAAGCATAAAATGTAACTTGTACAGGCGAGGAAACTTTCCTAGGTGGAGGGGAGACCTAAAAGAAAATTCAAGGGGTATCAAACAAGGCTAATGAAACATAGGTAGAGCACAATACAATGTATAAATGCTACTTTGAAGAAGTATAGCTGAAGGGGATGGAAACCGACCTAGAAGAAATGGTGAGAAAAATGGTTTCCAGAAGAAAATCCCAAAGATATGAACAAAATACTATGGTATGAAAGTATTTGATAAAACAAATCCAATGGTGCAAAAAATGCATACAATGGAGTTTGCGAGCTCCCATATGTGTGAAAATAAAATTTAGGTCAAAGTCTATAAATAAGGTCGAGTATGAATATCAAGATTCAATTGGTTGGTGTGGTGTTCAAGTGGGTGAACTTGACCTAAGATTTTAATGCACATTGCAAGAGATTGGACCACCAACTTTGGATTCTACCACTACTAGATTGATCCTTTCTTCCTCCTACATGTTTTTCTCCATTCATTTTTTCTTTCAGGTGTAAATTGACCCATACAAAACCTCGTTAGGTTTTTCATCGAGTCACATTGGTTGCAATGCAATAAACACTTGGAAAACACATATTTTCCTTTGACGAATGCAGAATTGTATAACTAAGATATCCCACACTATTGTGTGCTCGAGGATTCCCTTAATCAAGTAATATATTCATGGTAGTCTATAATTGGGTAGAACACAATCACACAACTAAAGGGAAAACCAACTTAGAAAAATGTGGTATAGGAAGAAAAAATCACATGAGGCTGATGATATTTGTTGTAATTTCTTTGTAGGTAAACTTGATGTCGATCCACTAGCTAGAGTGAGAGATCAAGGGATTAAGGGACTAGGTGATGACCGATCCTCAACTATAGGGGTATTTAGTAGAATATAACCAACTATTGAATCAGTTCCCTTTGATGCAGATGGGGGATGGACTGCTGGATAGGATCATTGAGACATGGAATCCCAATGGTGAGTACCTTGTGGTGAGAGGGTAGTGACCATAAATGACTCTCTTATATATATACTTCCTTTAGTCTCCCCGTATAGGGTGAGGTGATGAAATTGTGACCTTTTCCTGAGGGGTAACATGACAATAGAGGCACCGATAGAGCATCACTATTAGGAGGGGATGGAGAGGAATGATAAGTTGATCCTTATAGTGAATATCACTGAAATTGGAGTGTGGGATATGACCGATATGGAAGTCAGGGTGGGTAGTTCCCATGCCCCATAATGGATCTCGAGTGTCCACCTGCATCTAGTGGAGAGTGTAGTAGGGGGTCCCATTATGCAATTGTGAGTATTAAGGAGTTAGTTGAATCATTTCCATGAGTAGAGGTGAGGAGAGTTCACCTTTGAAACATTGATATGTGCCTTCATTTTTGAACACTTGTCATTGATTTAGGAACACCACATGGTCAGGGAAAGGATGATGGGGGGGCCTCAGATGTGATTGTGGGGGGAGTTTGTCCAAAAAATAGGGTATTTCAACACAAGATGAACACCTCTAGTAACTACTCACACAAACAGATCAAATATCAACACACTAATTATTTTACGCGGTTAAAAACCTTAAAGAGGGAAATATTCCATGGCCCCAACCAACACGACCACTTGAGGAAATATATTAATGTAAAATAAAATTATTTTACCAGAGAGTTTCTCACAATTTATCATAAAAAAAGAAAAACTTTCCTTGCACTTTAAATAGATATCATGGACTAATCGGGTGTTAAGTCATGGATCAATGTAACCATTAAGATCGAGGAGAATATGATCCATCATATCACTCTATGTCTAGAACATATCGTGACCATTGTATTACATAAATACAAATGCATATTGATGCATAATAAATAAGCACACTTTTACCTAAAAACACATTAGACCAAGTTGATCTTAACTAACTCCCATGTGTCTAAATATCCTAACATCCCCCCTTAAGCAAAACTGGGGATAGGATTGAAGGATTTACAAAGGTGACTCAATAGGAGAAGGAAGGAGACATTAGAGTCTACCCCCCCTCAATGAAAACTTCCTGAACTCCTAACATAGATCGAAGTTTGGAAGCTTCACTTTTGTAAGAGACTTTGTGAAAATGTTTGCAACTTGATCCTCTGTAGGGAAAAAGGGCACTTCAATAGCTTGACCATGAATGAGATTTATGATGAAGTGCATGTGTAGCTTGATGTGTTTGTTGCACTGATGTTGAACTAGATCTTTGGCTATATTGATGACACTTTGATTTTCACACCAGAGGGTGGTCGGATGCTGCTACTAGAATCCAAACTCTAAAAGGATATGTTGAAGATACAAGGCTTATTGAATTGCATTAACCTCTACTCTGTACTTTGCTTCTGTTGACTAAAGAGCAATGTCTCGTTGTTTATTACAATCCCAAGTGATAAATCTGGAACCAAGGATTAAAGCATAACCTACAATAGACTTTTGATCATCAGGGTCACTATCTCAATATGAATCAGTGAAACCAACCAACAAAGGAGTCCCCTGTGAATTGTAATGTATCCCAAATTGAACTATACCTCAAACATACTAAAGTACACCTTTTGTTTCTTTCCAATGTCTTTCATGGGGTTTTTTCATATACTGGGAAAAAATACCAACAACAAAGGAAATATTAGGATGGGTATGCTACCAACTAATTGTAGGTACAAAATGGCATCAACTTCAGGAGAAGTACAGGTGGAAAAAAGTTTGACCCTAGACTAGAAGGGAGAGGACGTTGGTTTAGAATCTTCCATGTGAAATCGGAGAAGGTCACAAGCATACTTAGACTAGGAAATGGAAATACCATTCTTAGTTTTCAAAACTTGGAGGCCAAGGAAATAATACAAATGGCCTAAGTCTGTCATGTCAAATTTCTTTTTAAGGTTGAATTTTACACGGGTTAAAATTTTAGGGTCACTACCATTGTGGACAAGGTCATCAACATAAAGAAAAAGGATTATGAGATGTATTCCTACTTTCTTGGTTTATACATTAGGGTCATAATAACATATAGAAAAGTTGGTGTCAAGAAGAAACTTGTCCATTTTGGTATACCAAGCTCAAGGAGCTTGCTTAAGACCATAAAGAGATTTCTTAAGGAAAAAAAAAGACTGGATTCATTCTGGACATAGCTAGGAGGTTGTTCAATGTATATTTCTTCTTGCAAATCTCCATGCAAGAAGGAATATTTAACATCCATTTGATGGACCTCCCATTTATGTTACTCATCAAGGGCTAGAACAAGGTAGATGGAATTCATTTTGGCTACGGGGGAAAATGTTTCATTGTAGTCAATGCCTTCAACTTGAGAGAATCCTTTGGAAACTAACTGAGCCTTGTGTCTTTCAACACTTCCATTTCATGCATACTTAGTTTTATACACCCATTTACATCTGACAAGTCTTCTCCCTTTCATAAGAGGTACAAGATCCCAATTATCGTTCACCATTAAAGAGTGATACTCTTCATTCATTTTTGTGTCCCAATATGGATGGCCCAAAGCTTCTTCAAATGTGCCTGGATCATGAGTCTCTAAAACTTTATCCAAAAGAGAAGGGCCATTCCCCACATTATTATTATTATTATTTAATTAAATAATAATAATAATAATGAGGAAGTAAAATCATTATCCTAAAATGATAATCCCAATATTATTATTTAATAATAATAATGATTATTTGAAGGGGATCATTCCCACCTTATTATTATTAAATGAACAAATACATAACTAAATAATAATAATAAGTACTTAAAAATGAATAATCCAGGTAATGGTAAAATAAGTAACGACAATCTGTGGGGAAAACCCTAAAAATATAATAGATAATTCAGGAGGATTCTAGGGATCAAGTTTTGGGATTCTATATAAGGAAGGAAGGAAAGATAAAAGGGTTATCTCTATTTTGGGAAGATCTCTATTTTGGGTTGAGATATAGAGAGGTAAAGGCTAAGGATTTTCTCACTGAGTAGTAGATTGAAGGCTTGTGGTTGACCTGCTACTAAAGATTAAAGTAGAAATGTCTATGGTTGCGTGGAGAGATGTCCCCCACTTTTATTTTATGTTTTTAGGTCAATAATCAAGGTATAACTACATTCCTCAACTAACTGTGATCCAAAATTGGTGTAGACACCCTTCTCTCCAAGGACTGCGCGACCTTTCGGTCTAGGATCTTTCAATATTCTGAGCCGAAATGGCCCTTCGGGTCTCCACTTGGAACCTTCAATGACTAAAACCACATGTCCTTTTACGAAACTCCATCTAAGTGAGCTAGCACTAGACACAAGCTTCCCCTCCACATGACCACCGACTAAAACCTAGGGCTCAACCCTTCTAGCGTTTCAGGACTTCATGTTTCATGAAGTTGGGTGATAGCTCACCTTCTTTCTCCCGACTCACAAATTCTGAATTCTCCCTGGATAATCGACGATGCTTATCTCTCCCGCAACCAATGGTTGAGATTTACTTCGCGACTTCGTGTATAAGAGATTTTCACTTCCAATCTTCCTATTCGTGAAATTTCGAAATATCCTCGTGACTAATCAGTGCACGACTTCTCCAAGCTCCAATGGTCTAAAATGGTTCAGTTCCTCCCACATGGATCTGAACCCTTATTCTTGTCCAGCTTTCAAAATTTCTTCTTCTGAAGGATTTCTCCCGCTAAATCCTCTGTACTTGTTCTTCCTTCGAACTTTGAATTCCTTAAAGGGATTTCTTCGACACTTAGTCAATTTCTGGTCTAGTGCACTCCTTGCAACTGACCTCTTCACCATATTACGAGAAAACCCATATTATTTCTCCAACGTTTTCTCCAAGTCAAAGACTTCACATACGCACTCCTTGCGCTTAATATGTACACTCTGCATACAAAAGTTCCACGCTATCTCTTCTGAGCTTCGAGTCAAAATACTCCCCCACATACGCACTCCTTGCGTTCGATATGCACTCCTTGCATAACTTACAGAAGAGAAACACTTGAAACTTATTCAATTATTCATTCACCATGAACTTCATACATTCAAAGAATTCATAACAACAGTAAAACTGTAAAACAATATCAACACTGTACAATTGAATCAATTTTCTCTGTTCTATTCATTTCAAAGAAAAAACATGATTACATTGCTATCTCTTACAACCATTAAAATGAAAAACTTGTCTAAGGACCCAGATCCTTCTTCGCTCTTCTTCCTTCTATCTAAATTCTATCACCTTATACTCTAGCGGTTACCTACTCAACTTAATCAAATGCAACCTAATGACTAATCAGGGAAAATATCCTACAACTGTAATATTTTACATTCATGTAAGGATTTACAATCGCTCTGTTATTTCAAACGGTGGCCCAACTTTACATACAACTAATTTAATTAACGAGAAATTCAAAAAATCTCCACACCGCTACCAAGCTGGTTAAGAGTCGGTTTGGTTCTTTCAATGCATGAAGTGTCGAGTTTGCTTCCACCTCCGCTTTTCTTGATTTGATAGTGATGCTCCTGCATAAAAAATGGATCCTGAAATGCTAAAAAATAAAATTTCTAAAATTCTCAATAAAATGACATGATTGCGAAGTGCTCATCACAAGATTTTTGTTGGTGCAAACGGATCGAAAAATGGACGTCGTATGAGAAAGTTATGGCAGTTGGAAAATTTGGTCTTCTCTGGCAAAAAGTCAAAGGGTCAAAGGGTCAAAGGGACACGTAGCATATTCAACATGTGACACATGGCAGATTCAGATTACGACAAGTGGCATCCTCTAAATTCAACAAGTGACAACCATGAGGTTACAACATGTGGTATTACTAGGTCATGAAAAGTGGCGAGGGTTCATTATGACAAGTGTTAAAGTTTTGATAGCCCATATGGAAAAAGATTGGCCAACCATGGGCTGACACATGGTCCAATCCAATGGTGCCACATGTTATTGTGGTCAAGGCCTTATAAAGGTCAAATTTATATTGTTGGACTCCATGGGATTCGATTCCATGATCTGCCTCTTCAATTGACTTAAGCACAATGAGCTAACCACAAAGGGTGAACAACTACTTTAGAAAAAAAAACCACTTTTCAAAAATTTAAACTTAAGCACCTTTTCCAACTAAGGGAGGTGCGTCCCTTGGGTGCTAGATCACATGACAGGGTTGTGACCAGGGGCACGCCTGGGCGCAGAGCCCTAAAGGGCTAGCACTAGGACACATGGCCTTCATATGACCACACAAGGGGGGTGCACGCCCTAATTGGGGGCTTAAACAATTTTTTTGCCAAATTTTGGGTTTTGACCTTATTTTAGTGGATTTTTAGCTGATTTTTAGTGATTTTTGAGGATTTTTGGTCCTCTAAAGGGGATCTGAGCCCAATCTGAGGCCAAAAAGTTGGGAGGAAGTTGGATTTCGACCCCCAAATCAAAACCTATATAAACCATAGGTTTTTGACAGTCCAGGGAAGTCTAGAACAACAAAATGTTGAAGTGTTTGCGAAGCTTAAGCCATTTTTATGCAGGGAAGCCATTGAGGAAGCAAACTTTAGAGGCCATTTCCGGGAGCTACACTCAGCCTTTTTCAGTTTTGTCATTTGTGTTGGATTCCTGAGGTCGAGAAGAAAATAACCATACCAGTTTGTAATCCATTTGATGCATTCTAATGTATTTTTGGAGCATTGAAGATTAATAAGAAAGCCTCCCCCACTAAGGAAAAGGCCCAGAGACGTAGACAAACTTGTGCAAAAATTTGTAATCAATCTTGGCATTATGGTTTGTTGTTCCTTATGTGTATTTTCTGTTCTGCATTCTTTATGATGGCTATCACATTCTTTCATTAAAATTTTCTTCTCCTCTTAATTCCTAAGTGGTAAATCAACTCATGCATAAACTTAACCATAGTCTTTAAAAGATCAATTTCGGATCAAACTGGATTATAGGAAAATCACCACATGTAAGTTCCTTACCTCTCACTACTCCTCTTAATAAGAATTTTGATGAAGAATCAATGGTTATTGGAGTAATTTATGGTAATTTGTATTTCCTTTAGTCAATTCGATTATTACATGGGTAAATATTTGCTTGTATTTTCTTTAGTGAACTGAGCCATTACATATGGTATCAGGGTTTCAATCCTCAAAGGCCTATGAGACTTCCAAAACAAGTTAGATATAAATCTGGTAGTATAGGGTTTCAATCCTCAAAGGCCTATGAGCCTTCCAAATCAAGTTAGATATAAATCTGGTAGTATATAGTGAATTAGGCCATTACATATGGTATCAGGGTTTCAACCCTCAAAAGTCTATGAGCCTTCCAAATGAAGTTAGATATAAATATGGTAGTATACAGATGTAAATCTATTAATATTTTTTTGTGGTTATTGCATTAGTTGGATCCAATTTCAGATTTGATGCGTTGTAGCATTTATCTCCAAAACATTGTTGATAGCCGAGAGATCTACCATAATAGTAGTTGGATCTACTTCAAATCCTCTTGAAGGATTTGTTGTATACCAGTCACGTTGCATAATAGCAGCCAAACCCTAATATTATAAAATTAATGGGACTTCGTCTTCCAACTTTCCCAACTTCCCCATGTAGGGGTAAAACTAGTGCTCAAGAAAGGTTATAATATTCTTCACATCTTTTCCCAAGGAAAGGCCTTTCAGGGATAACAATCTCCAGAGAATTGATTCATAAAGTCTTGGAACCCTAGGGATTTACAATGAATTCAATATGATATGATTTTTTTATGGATGCCCTAATGCATCACTTGCTTTAGTGATTGATCTAAATTTTCCTTACTTGTCTTGGAGGAGTATCTTCCTAAAGTACACAAAGGAAGCTTTTGAAAAACAACAACCTATCTCACAATGAAGTTGAATCTTCTTTACTGCAGTCCCGAGGCAAAATTTTAGAGTTAGTAAGGTGTGCTAGATAAATGTTTCTTTTGTTTTGAGGAACATTTTGAAAGATTCTTGCTCCAGGTGACCTCTTGTGCCCAAGCAACCCCTTCTAGATGTCTAGTGTGCCTTTCCTTGCTGAGTTTAACCTTGCTATCCTGAGTACGAACTCATATCCATTTGAAATCATATGGCACATATCCATCTTTGATGTTGATATACATTTTGTAACGATTGGAGGCTCTTTGTTCTGATTACTTCTAATTATCCAATCGACACCAGATCAGAAAGACCAATGATATTCCCTAATGGCCTGATATATTATTTGAGAATATCATAGTTTTTCCCAATTTACAATGTGTAGATAAAGGTTTTGTGAGTTTTTTTTCATTCATGAAGTTTCTCCATTTTTTTTAGTCAAAAGAATAGGCACTCACAGAACAACGACTGCAAGTTTAGGGTTTCATAGATGGGTTTCTACGTTATGAGTTTCTTAAAAAAAACTCGAGAAATATTGTTGACTTTACTTGAAGTGGGTCAAACCACTGTACCTTTTCATATTTAATTTTGATAGGTTAAAAAATGGAGAACCCATAAAACTTTCCTTCTCCCCGACAATGCGGTTTTTATACACTATGATCATGTGAGTGAGAAGAATATCAATGGTTGGTTAGAAGTATTAATTTTCTACATGGTTAGAAATATGAAGTGGAAGCACTTAGATTGTGTTAAAGAATTAATTAGAACCTATATATATACATTAATCAGTTCAATAATAATCTAAAATTAGAGTTATTGCAACCATGAATATATACATTGTTTCCTCCTATATATTGTGGGGGCCTTATAAAACTTTATTTCACAAAACACGTAGTTTTATGGTCAGTCTCTCACCTCTGTCTATGGTGATGAAATGATCATACATGACGTTTCCATCCTCTAAAACAAAAATATTTGTTGATCTCAATTTAATTCAAAATTAAATATCATATCTTAGAGAGTATCAGAGTATAATTATATATATACTATATCTATTACACATGTTCATAGGTTTCAAGGTTGAAGGATTGACTACAAAAATAAAGCAATGACCAATGCAATAATCTCAATGAATCATGTGCCTTTAAGAAGCAAAAGGTGTATGCTTGCATTGTGATTATTATCTCAACATAAATACATTGATGGCTCCTATAAACGTTGATGATGAGTATTTGGTTCTTTCATGATTAATAGGAGCATTTTGATGAAGTAGGTTTCAATCTTATTCTGATATTGGAAGGTAGGGAATCAAATGCAATAATATTCTTTTGAAGGTAGTTGCACTTAGAAAATTAAGTGAACTTGGCCTTATCAAATTTGAGAGGTATTGGTTATATTATCCACATCAAAATCGACCCTATGCAATGAAGGAATGTGCACTAACATGAACCAAAAATGAGGGTGTTGCAATTTATGTTTGTTTTATGTCCTCGTAACGACAATAAATAGTACATTGGTGGCATAAAACATTCACAACTTATCCCTATGATAGATCAACATACAATAGGCTATTTTTATTCTGGTACAAAAGTAAGGATGGTTATGTCACATGTGTCTTTTCCTAGAACTTTTCAAAACATTATGTAATAGAGGAACTAAGTCTTAATCTCTTAAGAAAAAAATACCATGAAGAAACCATCTTCCTACCAAATATGACAGATGAAAGATGACGACAATGGTGATTATTACCCTCCTCATTCCTAGGGGTAACTATAGGGGAGCATGTCTCGTGGCCCACAATGGAGAACATGATCATGACCATGATGATGATCAACATGTCCATAGATGGTACCCCCCCTCATTTTTCTTTAAAACTACAGGTCAACCAAGGCTCATCACATCCAAGCAACCTAGTGTATGGGAGATGGTAAACTGACGTCGCCATGAGGTATGTTAGTCCTTATTTCATGCCAAGTGTCGTGCTTAATTTGTTGGGCATGTGAATGAGGATATTTCGTTGAAGTTGGATAATGGATCACTAGCTTGAGAAATTGTGTCAGTTTCCTTGTTTCACCTTGGTGGTCAGCTTCTATGCCCTAGTACTGTGTTGTCACCACCAATGGAAAATGGGTACTACTAGGGGTCCCACAAGGGTAGCATTTCATTCCCCACCATACTTAAAAATTTCCATCCTGGGTCCTCTCATAGTGTATTAAACTTCAGTAATGGGTCATGGTCCATTCTCTCATGAGAAGAAGGGGTTGAAGGCCCAGAGGTTGTTGCAGCTGCTCCATCTATCTATGCTATAAATGATAAGGCCACCATAAAAGAATTAGGACAGCTTGAGCTCTACCACCTTTAATGGTAATCTCCCCTGTCCGAAAGTGAATGAATGCACCAAAATATAAAGGACTAAAACCCAGTAAAATATGAAGGAATGAAGCTTGGAATATTTTAAGAGGGACTTGCAAATGATAAATGGGTATCAAAAGGTAAATTGAGGGGTTCAAAATGTCAAAATTATCGAGGAAAGGGTATCTCAAGAAACCAAAACCTCTCTCTAGAAATGGATTCAGTGACACCATAAGCCATGAATTAAGCCCTAAAACCATATCACTATAAACCTTACTCTTCAATGGTTTCTTTATTTCCTGCTTCCATTAGGACCTATCCCTCTACTTGGGTATTTTATTTTTTGTTTAGGTGGAACACCTAAGAGTGTTGGATGAAGACCCTCCCACACTTAAACATGTCAACTCAGATGAGGTCTTGGGCTAGTGTAATGCTTGAAGGGGATACTGAGGTGAATTTTTACATGAATTATATATTAAGTAACAACTTAATTTACATGTTTTAGGGACTAACATCTCTCATGAACATTGATTTACCTTGTCTTATACTTTGGTTTATTTTGGATGGCCTTGACATGGTTCTTTGAGGGACATCCTAGGCTTGGACCCAAGATGTTGTGCCTTTATTGCAGGACCTTGGCACATGTGATGCAAAGTAGTAAGTCATCCAATGATTCTCCACCTTCGGAAATTAGCTCTCACATCTTTGGAACCTTGGATGATGGACAAATGGGATTGTTTTGAGCAGATTCAGTTATGGTGGCACACAAATAGGATGGAAGCCCATATGATGGTAGCATACCCAAAATACTTATTATCTACTGGATCAGGGACATTGTAGCAACAAAAAAAATATACCTCGAGGAGATGAGATGAAAATCCTTCCATCTTGGATGTAACACCTGGATCTTAGATGTTGGCCCTACTTTGGTGATGATGCCATCTTTTAGATTTTGATGGAGCTAGGGTTTGGTGGACACCTAGGGTACTAGTGATGGTTGGCATGACCTTGGGTGATGAGAGTCATCATTTTACCCCACTTCACTCTTGATTTGTTCCACATGGCCTTTGGAGTCCTCTTCCTTCCCTAGGAAGACTTGACATCTCACATGTGTGCTCATTTATGATGTATTTTTCCATTTATCATTTTGTAAAGGACAAATGAGGGGTTGAACACACTGTTTATAAATGAATGTTATCTTATGTGGAAAAATTACACTAGGCTAGCCTCATATAATAAGTCTAGCACTAAGATTTTCATTATCATCATCACTCTTCACTCTTGTGGGGAAACTTATTTTGAAATGTTTGGCCATTTTAGGGTTATTGGTCATTCTATATTATGGGCTATGCTTGAAGGAGATCTCTTGTGGACGCTTTGCTGATTTTTGATGGATATTTATGCAATTAGAGTTTATTGCTCTTGGTTTCTTGGATGAAGTAAGTAATTTTATGCAATTATATGGTATTTTCTTTATGTAAATGGTGAAATTTCTATTTTATTGCAATAAGTAT
This sequence comes from Picea engelmannii, assembly GCA_009831015.1. Taxonomy (NCBI): domain Eukaryota; kingdom Viridiplantae; phylum Streptophyta; class Pinopsida; order Pinales; family Pinaceae; genus Picea; species Picea engelmannii. The sequence goes on along the minus strand of ML795481.1, from coordinate 307,057 downwards.
CGTTTTATCGAAACCCTAAGAGAGGAACATATGTGATTCTTCCTTTCATAAAGTTTTATTTGTCCAAATTTGTAAATTTTCTTTGCTAGGGTTAGAAGCCTAAAGCCCTAAAGTTCTAAAACTTTAGGATTGTATCCCCGTTGAACCTCATAAGTCCTTCTTTCTTTTTCATTACTCTACACTTATATTTTTTCTAAGTATGTTTCCCTCCCATAATTTTCATTATCATGTCTTACCTCCATGACTTATGTTTTTTCCATACTTATGTCGTTTGGTCATATATGTAGGTTAGCGGACTCGTGGAATCATGGACTCACAGACTCACGGTCTCTTTTATTTTGTATCTCCCGTCCTCACAAGTTCATCTGAAAAGTATCAATACTTATCCATTTTCTTATCACGATAGACTCGTGGAATCTCGAGCTCACGAAATTGCATTCTCATTTGATTTCTTCCACTTCACCACCCCACCGTGATGTGTCCTTTCTTTTTCACAATTCTTGAGTCATATTAAATGCTAATTCTATGAACTCAACTGCTAAATTAAATTCTGAAAAGGTTGTTATTAATGATGTTTCTATCAAGGAAAAATCACATTTATTTCAGGTTAATGCTCGCATCAAGGATCTAACGTAAATATTATTTCACTCTTCTAAGTGGTATTATAGAGGAATCAAGTCAACCTGTTGAATATGGACGGAGGAAAACAACATTTCTGTGGGGATACCTTGAATTTATTTGCCAAAGAAGATCACAATTACCATTGGTCGAGGTCATATTGGTATTATTCAATGCTAACAGACAAAGATAATAATAAGGTTTGGACATCAGGAATAACTCTCGTTGGTTGTGTGTGTCACATAACCACTACATCAAAAATAAAATTTTCGCTATTCCTCAAGGGATAGAATCCCCGAATTCCTACGGGGGGCTAGCAGAGGATAGCTCTTCCCTTATCCACCTCCATGTGATCGTTGGTTATGACCACAGGCCAAGCCAAGAGGCGCCTTTCGCATTTTGCGACTCAACGATGTAAGAGAGTCAAGTCTTTCGATTCTTCAAACCCCGAAACCCAAAATATTACCTTCGATGAGATCGACGGTAGCGAATCTCCCACTGATCCGATGGTCCTAGCTATATCGAGATTTCAATAACCGAGAGTTCGAAATGCAGTGACCCAAACCACTGGTCACTCCATTCCCTAAACTCCGATATGCGAGTTCTTGTACGAGATCCAATGGTCCTCAATGATTTGGATCCAACGGTCCAGATCTTTTCGGAGTTTCGTGAACTGGGGGTTCATGATGCAGCGACTCCAAATATCTTGTCACTCCAATCCATGAATTTTGAAGTGGGATTTTTTGTATGAGATCAACGACCCTCGTTGATCTGGATCTGACAGTCACTATCCCTCCTGAGCTTAAGGGTGTTGAAATACACTTAGTCTTAATCGTGTGTCGGGGTTTCATATACCGGGATTTTGCGACTTGCGAAGACGAGAGGTCTTGCCCTCTGGTTTCCCGAGTGCCGAAATGCTGAAACTTATTCACGCTAAACCAACTCATCCACAGAGCGCATCGGGGTTTCGTATACCAAGATTTCACGAATTGTGAAAACGAGGGGTCGTGCCCTATGGTTTCCTAGGTGCCGAAACACCAAAACTTATTCACGCTAAACCGACTCATCCACAGAGCGCATGTGGGTTTCATATATCGTGATTTTGTGACTTACGAAGACAAGGAGTCTTGTCCTCTGGTTTCCCGGATGCCGAAACGCCGACCGAAAGCCACGTGTCCTGTGCTGATGGACGGTTCCAAATACTTCGGGACTTTCAGGACTTTGTCGAGTCCACTCTCCTGCCTATGCAAGAGTTAATATCGATGGTCAATAGAGATCCGACAGATCCTTGGATCTACGGTCCTGGATCCCATCGCTACTTGCGAAGGATGAAGGGGTCGAGGTATTAACGCCTTCGTTACTTTCTCCAATCTAACGGCCGGGACAGACCTCAGATCCTCTGAAAGGATCTCGTTGATTCATCTAGCAAACAAAAGGGTACTCTCTTTCGGTATTTGAAACTCGCTATCCTTCCTGAGCTTCGTCAGCTATGGAGGACTTGAGAGCTTTGTGCTCTTTCTCCTGGACTTGACTCTTAGAAGAGTCTTCAGCACAACTATTGCACTCCTTCATCAAGGGGTTCTGGGGTTCTATTTGTCACTCTTGAGATTTCATACTCTCTGAAACCTACAAGGGGTTTCTCGATCTCTGCACTCCTTCCAGGGTTCTTGCACACAACGGTGTGATACTTCCTGAGCTTGTCCAGGACTTAAGGAGTTCTGGGTTCAGTTTGCCTTGCAGAGAGCCTGTGTCGATCTGCACTACCTTTCCTGAGCTTAACAAACTTCGTCCTCCAAGGGACTCTAAACAATTAGGAGAGTTGGCTTATGCCTCCACAGGACACAAGCATTTACGAGTATAAAATCATCTCCTAACCACATAATTTCTTACTGGCCTAGTTATACAATCAAGCAGATATAGGGGAGATACAGTATACCCATTAAGAAATATGTACAATTCTTGAAACATACACAGTGTAACCAATTCATACACAGTTACAACTAAATTACACAGGGTAGGAAATCTCTTATCTATTACAGGTTGTCGCCAACCAACTGACTGTGGGTGTTCATCCTTCCACCCGACCATAGGCACAGAGGCATTCATTCTTAGAACTCTAGCCACCCCCGTGCCAAGCCATGATATCACCAGGGAATTCTCACACTTCTCGAGGGTTCTTCCTCCGTTTCCGCTTCTGTTTGGGTCCTGTTCTTTGTAACTCAGATATTTCTCTCTCGATTATGGCCTCGATGAGGTTTCTCAGATGCTCCTCAGCATCAAGCTCACGGCCTTCAATTCATGACTCATTGGAGAGCTCCGCGCATCTCTCTTGCAAGATTACGCTCTTTTGTCTGGTGGTGTCTCCTCACCTGTGTGTATCCCTCTTACCCTAGAAGGTTTTTCCGACCTATCCTGTTCCATCTGTCAGAAGGAATCTCAGGTCTGCAAGTCCCTGCGGTACTTTGGGTTGACAACCCATGTTTCCATTCATGGGGGTGGTTGATAATTCAACCACCGGTCCTTTCTTCATTAACTGATTTCTCTCCTTGGGATCCGAAGGAGGTTTATCATCCTTATCAAGGGAAATTTGGGGTTATTTGTCATAATGAACCCTCTCTTATAGTTTTCACATTCTTCCTCTAGTGATATCATGGCCAGTACTTTCAAGGCTTCACCCCCACAGTCAGTTATTGGCAACTCAAACAATAATACATTTACATTGTCCTCATGCGTTAGCATGGTAATTCTTATTTTATGATTAATTACAAATTGGGGGAAACAGGGTGTTAAAATTCCCCCCCCCCTTAAAGGAACACCGTCCTCGGTGTTCTTTCTCAAAAACACCTGTCATGCCTTTCTCATTCAGCCACTTCAGAAGTCTTGACCTTCGTCCTCGGTTAGGTCCTCTTTCAGGATCTTGGTCTTCGTCATCTACCTTCAATAATTCTTGGACAACAAGCACATTAAACACAATTTTGTGCGAAAACATCTTACTATTGTTCAAAATTCAAAAGGAAATTCTCATAATCTTAGCACAATACTTATCTGTGCAGTTTGTGGATCTGTATCCACATGGTAGTTTTGTTATCCATGCTCATCGCTTTCCTTGATGTACCCATTGGGTGCATGATCCCAATTCAATAGTTCACAAGAGCTATCATGATTTAATCTTCCTTTCCAAGGTTTTCCGCACGAGAAACTACCCACTGTGTGCATGATTCCAATTCAATAGTTCACAAGAGCCATCATGATTTCATCTTCCTTTCCAAGGTTTTTCCACACGGGAAACTACCCACTGTGTGCATGATCCCAATAATTTACCAGAATTATTAAGGTCTCCTCTTCCTTGTGGTCACTCACCCTCCAGGCCCAGGCTCAGGCATCCCCTTCACTGCTATATAGTCCCTCGAGCGATCCATCTTGCCCTGCCAAGGTTTTCTCGCACAGGAAAATTTTAGAGACTCTATCGATTCTTGTAGTCGAGGCGTCCCTCAAACTTGCTCTGTCGAGGCGTACCTCCGATTTGTGTTACCTCAACACAATAATTTTCAGGCGATCATGGCTTATCATGGGGTTTTCATGGCTCAGAAGTAGCCTTTTTTTTCATCATCTTCAACTTTGAGATCCTTCATCTGTTCCTTCTGGACAAATCTTCTCTCCTCACCTGTTTCACAGGTATACAACATTCGTGAGACATCATTATAAATTCCAACTTTCATAATTTTTATTGCAAATCTGTCACCCACAAATTTTTCCAATCTCTTCTTTTATTTTCAAATATGTTTCGTACGAAACCAGATTCGCAAGCATGGCAATTTATTTCTCATAACATTTTATCTTAGCGGGAAATTGGTCTCCCTTATGGGCTTACAACATTGCCATATCCAAGACTCTTTCTTCCTGCAATCATTCCTCAGCTAATCAAATTATTAGTTCTCATGCACACACATTTTTATTGCACCTTTTCAACTTCATCACAACAATTTCAGAATTGTGCATACTAACAATCAAATTCACTTTCTCAAAAGGAAATACCATTCCTCACAGTCTGGCTCAGCAGGCAATCGGTCTTTCCTATGGGCTTACCTCACTGCCATATCCATGACCCTTTTCTTCCTGCAATTCATTCTTTCCACATCCAAACAACTGTTAGTCTCATCTCAACATACCAAACTTTTCAAAACGCAATTCAATATTTCAAAAGGGTTTTAACAATTGTGCCAATATCCATGGCCACATTCATACCCAATGCATTCTTGCATTGTTTTTCAAGTTTGTCACACTTTATGACCGCTTCTTGGCCATGGGGTGTTGGAATTTAACCAACCTTTTCCTCATATGGTTTATTCATTTTCTTTCATTCTTATAGTAGGACCATACTGCCTGTTATAGGTCGATCATGATCCCAAATCAATACACATGAACTCAAAATTTTCACATGAGTGCCTTTACACATTCCTTGATTGTCAATGCATTCATGACATATCAATTCATGATTTATTCCAAGGGTTACAAACAGTGTTTACTACTAGAGGTTCATACATCCATTATTCAGGTTCTCCTTCCCGAATCATACCTTACTTGGGTATCCAAGGCATACAACTGCCTTTCAAAGTTCATGCATAACACTAAGACAATAAAAATATTTTAGAAGGGGTTCTTACCAAATCCCTTCATACCTTGTGCCACATAGGCACAAATATCTTTATATCAGTTCTTGGCTGCTAGCACTCTCTCTCTGATCTCTACCTCATCAACAGTGCTTTAGTGGGATTTTCACAGTCCTGTCAACAATCTTTCGACCGCAACCTTCCCATGGTCACCCTCTGCTTGAGGTTGTTCATTATTGGCAACTGTCTTTCTCAACAGTTCCAATCTTATTTCTTTCTACACATGACATACACCATAGGCACATTAGTCGTCATGTAAATTAAAATGCAAGTACCATAGCATTTAAATTAATAAAATATTTTCAGACATGTCCCAGCATATCCATATGTACTTCATCACACTAGCCTTAATGTTTTCATGAGTGCAACACACAGTTCTCAATCATTTTCACAGTATTACAACCATCATCAGTATGGTGTCAAAATATTTTCGTTCATCAATGTACTAGCTTTCTCATCCCGTAGAAGACATAATGCACAACAAGGAAATAATTGAGGACTCTCCCCTTCTTCAAATTCTTTCTACATCGCCTGGGGACTTTTCATCCCAACCAAGTTATCTCAAAGGTCTCACTGTCTCTTCTCTACTTTTTCAATTCTACTCTCTGTCGGGATTTTCCTACTCTTTTCCTTGAGCTGCCTTGGTTAGGCCTCACCCTAACCCTTTTTGGGATACTGCAGCATGCTTTAATAGAAACTCTTTTCTCATAATGAATCATGAACATGTGCATCCTACACACTTCCATTCAGTTATCAGAATGGTCAATATTCAGTTGCTAGTCTTCTATTAATTACATGATTCTTTCAAAATGTAATCCAAGATTCTTATATATGGACAGGCCTTGCAGCCCATTGTCCAACCTTCCACAATTATTAGGGTTGTGACTATGTTCTTCTGACAAAGTCCTTACACAGTTCCTCCACCAGGAACTCCTTTGGCATGCAACTCCCTTGTTGCATATCCATCACTATCTGTGATGGCCTCAAGATCGAATTAGCTTCAGCTTGTTAATGAGCATTCTTTAAGGGACATAGACATACCTTTTTGGTATGTATTCCAGATTATTCATCAACACATGTTCTAGGTTTTTTCTAACTTACATCCATGATGTACTTAGCTATACTCATAATCATAAGCCTATGTGCAGTTGTCATAGGTATATTTTACAACCCACATGCATCTTTACTATTAAGATCAGTCAATTCAAATTCATTCACAATCCTTCTCATGTGATGCTCAAAGGCGTAATCATTTGTCTCTTATTATGACAAGAGAGAATCTTTGCTCATTTACCCTTTCATCTAATTATATTGGTACTTCCTGAGGAAATGAAATACATTCCCCTCAGGCTATTATTTGGAACATAACTTTCATGACTCCCTAGAATGGAGTCAACTATGCCTCCATAGTATTCATTTAATCTGGACAAGAGCAATACTTGCTTCATGTTTCACTCATCAGAGAAATCATATTGGGCCTCTAGTATACTTATACTCTTACATCATACATGTGCATTACTTGCACGTTTAATATCATTCATACCTTACCGGTATTAATATCAGGCTTCCTATTATGAAGCTTCACAATGAATTAAACTCATGCACTCAAGTACAATTGAACACAACTAAGTATTCATCATACTATTTCACGCCTCCTCCTCACGTGACCACCGGTGGTGACCACGATCTGAACAAAAAGGCACTTCTCATTTCGTGATTTCGGGATTCCTGTTGCAAGGAACTCTGGTTCCTCGATCCCTGAAATTTGAAAACCGAAAAGACCGAGGCTAAGGTTTTTCTCGGCTCTTTTATTCACATGACCCTTCGCTCAGAATCTGGGGTCAACTCCTAGACACGCGTCAGGATCTCGTGTTTCGACGAATCCGCGGAAAATGCTCCATCGTTTCCCAAACTTCTGATCCACGAGGGTCCGACAACTTGTTTCCCATGGTCTAGATCTCTCTGTCAATCAACATTCCTGATCAAATCCCAGCTTTCCACCTTTCGGGATTCTGGTGGAGTCTTCACCTCCTAACTCTCAATTTCGAATCCCCAAAATGTGTATGCATTAGATCAACGATCCATTGCCTCTCTTGATCCAATGACTCATGTTGGATGTCAGGATTTCATGACATGCGCGTTCTCAAAACTCTTCATGTTGAATTCTAAACCTCCGACTCCCGAAGATCCGATTACACCGGATCTACGGTTCAGGTCATCCGCTAACCAATGACCATAATTGAATCGATGATTTACCTTGCACGACTTTGGGAAAGTCTTCGCTTCTATTTTCCAAATAGCCGAAACCTTAAATCTCTAGATCAACGACTCTCGTTGATTCCAATATAACGGATACTATTCCTCCTGAGTTTGTGAGTGATGAGAGGTTATCATCCTTATCTTCTTCGTTGATCTACTAGATCTAATGGTTCACGAAATTTCGTTATTCCTCCCTCCGAGAATTCCACCGTCCGTTCAGATTTTCAATGACTTCCAGCCATGAACTTGGCATCAACTCTTCTGGAATCAACGTCTGTGTTCAACCTCCGGAGCTTTCAAACTTTAACACAAGCTTGTTTCTATATGCACTCCTTGTGCTCTATATGCACACTCGGCATACGAAATTTCCCCGCTATCTTTTCTGAGCTTTTAAGTTACTTACAAGACTAATCTCATAGTCATAACTCATACGGATGTTACCCTCTCTTTATGGGAACAACCAACAAGGGTCACTCTTGGGAATTAGCAATAGTCCCAAAGGACTCCTCTTAATCTTGTTTAAACAGATTATCCTTGTTGTCGATTCCAACCATTATAGGTCAGATAATCTGACCCTACATATTTTCATCAGTCCTCTCAATCGTGAGGAGTTATATGCTCAGGGTTTAGTCTTTTAATAATATAGTAATTATAACTTTCTAAGGATCCTACTAGTCCTTACCAGATTTCCTAAATCATGAAGGAGTTCTTCATGAGGATCTTAATTCTTACCTAACCAGCCATCTCAATTGAAAGAGACTCTACCTGCTTTAGTAGGTAGCCATCGTCACACTATAACAGAAAAATTCAGTTCATGTCGCTTTTCTGGCTCGTGCAGCTTCATAGCACAATTTATTCCACCTCTGTTATTCATACTCAGGTCTTATCAGTAATATTGATCAGTGCCTCCCTACTCCTATAAGAGTAGTTATCATTTTGACAAAGGAACAATATAATTCCTTTGCTGGAATTCCGTAGAAATTCCCAAATTACAGTTTCATTATGCAGTCCTTCTCCTTAAAGAGAAAATGCAGATAACAATATTTTCTTTCGCGACTCGTACATGAGCCCAAGCAGACCAAGTGTTGTAACCATGCTTTGATACAATCTCCCTCTGATCCAATGGTCCTGGCCGTATCGGGATTTCGGTAACCGAGAGTTCAAAATACAGTGACCCAAGCCACTGGTCACTGTTGTTGGGAAAAATACCCTACGGACTAGCAAACTAGGGTCAGACTTGCATGCATATTTTGACCGTAAAGAAATTACTTTTTAACCTACCACCCAAAACTTAAACCCCTCTTTCACGATACATGCATGGAAAAGAACTACTAACCTTGTTACTGATGTTTGTTGTAGATCCTCCATTGTGCTTTGACCGCTTTCTTGCGCTGCTCCTTCCAAAAATAACCTGCAATCAAGACACACAACTATGCATGCATGCTACTTTTCTACTTGAGGGTTAGAAATTAAGCATAAATTAAACAAACCATAGATAACTCATGCATTGGGACAGGAAAAGTATTCTTTTATTACTTGAAAAATGAATCAACTTACAATCAAAGTCGAGACCGGCCACCACTCCTTGATCCTGATCCTGGGCTCCTCCTCTTCTATCCTCTAACTGCTTTGTGTTAATTCTCCTTTGGCTTGAGGAAAGGCTAAAGGGTTGGGACAATGGATTCGGCAAATGGGCATAGTTTCTTCACTATATTTTTCCTCCTCCAAATGGTACCCCTAAACCTTCTTTTATAGGCTAGAAGGAGCTAGGGTTTTGGACGAACTCTCGGCCATGCATGGCCGGGAGTTTCAGTTAACTGAACCATAGCTTTTTGTTCCATCGACAACTTTCCTATTTTTGTGTTTTGTTAGGTACACACGGGCTGTAGTGGGCCTGCCAGCGTGCACATGCATGCAGTAATGGGTTAGGGCGCGTGGGCCTTGACCCAAGAGGATTTTCAAGGAGGTTGTTCAACATATGTTTTGGAAATGAAAGGATATGAGTTGGCCTGATGCCAGGTAAGCATGTGTGGTGCAATTTAGGGTTATAACATATGCCCCCTAATGTGTGAGGTCAGAAGAGCATCTGATGGCCGAAATACATTACCAATCTTTTACCAATCTGTACTGATGTGCTGAATGAGTGAGCGCAAGGATCAGGAACCAGGAGGTGCCATCTGCAAAATAACAAATGTCTCCGAGGTGGGCATACCCATGCTCGAGATAAAATAGAACCATGGCTACCAATCAAATACATTGTAGATCCATGTCAAATAACTATAAAGAGTAGCTGCGAATAATACACAGCGGAGCTACATCTCGAAATCATAAAGATATACATATAGAGTATCCATCTTCCAAAAGATGATTCGGCATGATGGTTGTACTTCAGATCTCGAGAAACAACTTCAAAATCTTCTAAAACTCGGGTAGGAGTGTAATATGAGTGTACGACTACACTACCCAGAGGTCTTCGACGACTCGTCGGTTATGGACTTGATAATCTTGATGATCGGACCGAAGGCTTCAGTGATTTCGAACAAGGACTTGATTGGATGTTTAGGATGGCCGGGTATGCGGACAAGAGACATATTGCAGAGGGGCCGACTCAGGCTTAGCGACAAAATTCCCTTGGATAATAGCACGACAAGTGATAAGACTCAGGCAACATATATGTTAATCATAAGTCTACGAAGCAGGAGGCAACGCAAACTCTCCATATGTTTGGAAGAGTAACCAAACGGTGGAGGACACAACTCTATATAGCGAGAAAATCTTCCTAAGGTCGTACTACATCCCATAGTCTGATGATCAAACAGACAGATGTGCTTTATCCAAGGGCGACTCATTATGCTGCCAATAACGAAAATACTTTTCCCATCCTCTTTTTGGGGTATATTTGATTTTTTTGTTCTTTTTGCTAATTTTGGAAAAGAATAAAGGAATTTTATGTTACAATGGAGGAACGAGTACTGCAAACATACAAGCTCGAGGCACAAGGACAAGACTGATGTTCTGGTAAAATGATACTCGAGAAAAATCCTCCAGCGGCCAAAGGTGTTAAGATGCAGAAGCAAACTGTTACAAGGCTGATGGGTAACGTATGCAAATGCGGTTGATAGAACACATAATGGTAACGTCCTTCGATGTAAGTTTAACGAGCCCTGAGAAGGTAAGCTCGGTGGTTTTTCATGTTTAGAGAGTCTGAAAAAGCATAAAAGGAGACTCCACTGGGGTACCTTTTTCGACAATAGTCTAGTCGGTTCGAAAAAGGGATAAACTAGCACCGATTAGACGTCAATTCAAAAC
>ML795481.1:285477-296151 GCA_009831015.1 Picea engelmannii | reverse complement strand
TCAATTCAAAACCATTTTAACGAGTGTGACAAGGACAAGATCACTCGGCCATTTTTTCACTTTTAAGGAGTCTGAAAAAAGCTTAACTATGGACTTCGTCAGGAATATTCTTCTGGACCAATTTAACGAGTGTGAAAGAATAAGGTCACTCGACGATCTTTTCAATTTTAGGGAGTCTGAAAAGAGCTTAACTATGGACTCCGTGGGGCTTTCTTTTTCATAAATTTAGTCCCTCAGGCTCGAAAAAGGAATAAAATTATACCTGAGGATACTCTTCTAAAGAATGAGAATTCAATAGAGTATACCTTTGTTCATACAGTTGACCGTCCGTACCGAAAAAGGGGTAAACTACCGCCGGACAGACGTGACTTCAAATTTCAATTTAACGAGCGTGAAAGGTCACAAGATTGCTCGGCAATCTTTTCATTTTTAGAGGGTTTGAAAAGGGCTTAAAAGGAGACCCGTTATTTGTGGGAGTCCTGAGGGTAAGACGAAGAGTGAAAAAGACTCATGCAAATGAAGCTCAAACTCATATTCAGGAAAGACTATATGGACTCCCGAGCCTACAGTGTTGTTAGAAATGACATGGACACCATAATGCAACCAAGACCTACCTAGGGCATCCATGTTCTGGTAAGCTCTACCACCAAGTTGCGACACTTCTAGAGCAGATATGATGGTTCCGTGTCACAACTGGATGGGATCGATCCTATAGCATAATAAAAAGGCAATGAGATGCAAAAGTTGGGGAAGTATCCTAACCTATATGCTCAAGTTGATTTTTGAATTTTTTTATTTTATTTTTTATGGACCATCAATATTTTTTTGAAACTCAAAAAAAAAAAAAATGCCCCAATACCTGATCAAAACCCTCCCATATAACTCCTGGCTCACTCTAAATGGTTTTTGATATAAAGAAACTGATAAGGGGGCCAAAAAAGTGACATAAAGAGGCCAAAAAGTCTATAAATAGAAGCTGGTAGCTCATTATCACCATTGCTGATTTGGAAATTGACTCTGGAGCCAAAAGACCCCCTTTGCCAAAGATCGTGATTCTGGGAGCTACAGTGGACGAAACGAACTTCTGCTTGGACCAAGTAAGTACAAACTCCCTTATCTAGCTAATCATTACTTCATTTTCGTTATTTAAGTTATTTTTTGGGTGGGTGTCGACCTCAAAAAGGTCGGCCCTAGGTACACGCGGGCTGTCCAGAGACAACCTGCAGGTACATGCGTGCAGAGTAAAGCCTGCACGCGTGTACACGCAACTGCCACCTCTACAGCCCATGTGTACCCCCCCTATTGATGCAAAATCAAACGAAAAGAAGCATTGACCCTACTTTACCTTGTTGTGTTGGCAGGATGTATGTCCAGTGGAGGGAAAGGGAGCATGAGGTAGTCAGTGAGTTGGTTGTTGCAGATCCGAATGTTGTGGCCATGTTAATGAAATGCGGTTTGCTCAAATTATTTTTATGTCCGTTTATGCACGTGCAACTAAGGCTACTAAATGCCTTGATTGATTACTGGCACCCTGATGCAAAGGTGTTCATGCTAGAGGGACAATCCTTGGTGCCAACGACCGAGGATATTTACTTTCTGACTGGCCTCTCAAGGAGAGGGGAACCAGTCAACTTCCAGACTTTTCCTGCGGGGCCGAGCAAGATCTCAGAGTTGATAGCTAAGTACTGTGAGGCTGGGACCGATCGTAGAGGTTCCCAGGTACCCATTAGCAAGATTACCAACCTAGCACTACAGACTATCTTGTTGCTTATTGGGTGGATTACTGGCTCAACAACCGTGCATCAGGATTTGCGCGCACAGATGAACTGTGCTATCCAATGCGTGAATGCACAAATTTTTTATTGGAGTACCACACTGCTGGAGTGTATGAAGAGGCAATTAACATATTGCCGACATCGGACACAGAGGAACTTCGGGTTTGGGACTATCTTGTGTTCGTTCTTTTTTGAGAGAGTTCTGTGTTTCAGTCCTCGGGTTGTAGTACGAGGACATCTGGCCTCTTTCCCGACAGTATGTAGATGGGCAGTGTTACTGCCGCGACGGGGTGGTGGAAGGACCGTTAAGGCCTTCAACAACGACTTTTTTGCTTGGCTATCACGACAGATCCTTGCTATCGAGGACTACCCATATGCGGGGATAGACTTTTCGAGAGATCCAGAAATACCTGTGCCTCCTGGTGAGGAGTGAGGGGAGATGGGTAAGTCTCCACCTGTGTAGTTTTTTTGTTTGCATATGTAATTTTTATGTATTTTTTGATATATATATATCATTTTTTGTATGTCAGAGTATTTGATGGGTGAACATTCATTGCATGCAGATGTGGGACCCGTGTGACCTTCTGACTATGCACGGAACAGGCGTCGCCCACAACCGGAAGCCGCGGCTGCCACCGCTGGGGGAGAAACAGTAGCAGGGAACCTCCCAGCAGGAGAGGCTGAGAGGGTCCTTAGGCGAATTGAGCGGAACTTTACTGCACTCACTCGCACAGTCCCGATGGCAGAGATAGAGGATCTGCCACCATCCATGCAGCCTCATGTTGTGGGGGCACCTCGGATGTGGGTCCATTTTTTTAGGCATTTAGCCCGTGCAGTAGATGATTATAACAGGGCCCATAGGCCCTGAACAGACTTGAGACTTTTTATGTGCCACGCGTACCTACTTGTATATATTTTTTGAGGGCATAAGCCTGGTGACTCGTTACTGTTCCCATTTTTTAGGCGCTTACATCCATCTATGTACTCTGAGGATTTTATGATGTTTATATATGGTTTTTATCTTTTTTGTGTCTTATGCATTATGTGTGCAAAAATGTATTTACATGTTTATGTCCATGTTCTTTTTTATATGTGGGCCAGATGCCAATCTAAAATTTGATTAGCTAGGGTATCTGTGATTTGGTTTAATCTCCTAGGAACATGAAAATATGTAATATAATCAAAGTTGCGTTCTAAGAGACGTACCCTAAGGAATCGTCGGTGTAAAGTTGGATCATGAACCCGATATATTCTGTTTAGCTACGACACAACCAGTTGAGCGTCTAGATAGACCCGGAGATGAGAGATACCCAATGACAATGCATCGTGAAGCAACTCAATAACTGCACTATACTCGGAAACATTATTTGTGGTGTCACCTAAGCATATACCTCCGGAAGATAACAATTGACCCTGTGGTGTAAAGATTACCCAAGCTGTGGAGGCAAGCCTCCGCGTGTGTCGACTAGCACCATCCGCATACCCAACGAACACCTCAGACTCACTTGACATATGCCATATTGACGAAAGATAATGTCAATGACACGTCCATAACACTTTTAAAAGAAACGTAAAAAAGTAATAATACAAAGACTATACATATGTTACAAAAAGTTACCCACAGTGACTTGTCTATGAGTAATACTTCTTGAGGCAGAGCCCATTTCTAGGCTCCGCCAAAGCATTCCCTTCAAAATCAACCAAACGATAAGTGCCCTTTTTTAAAACCTCTTTTATAATGACGGGTCCGAACCACATGGGTTTAAACTTTCCTGCCCCCAGGGGGTCCTTGTCTTGGTCGTAGACCAGGACAAGGTCGCCTTTAGAGAAAATCTGAGGATGAACGGACCTATCATATTGACACTTGACCTTATGTTTATGAGCCTCGTTGGCCAGGGCCACATCGCGACGTTGCTCATCAAGCTGCTCAAGGTGTACTAACTGCTCTTCAAGTGGAGAAGTGTCTGGAAATAACTGTACTGCCAATTTCAGAGATGGGATTTGACATTCGATGGGAAAGACTGCCTCCAACCCGTAAACGAGTTGAAAAGGTGAGAAACTAGTTGCAGTCTTAACAGATGTTTGGTAAGCCCATAATGTTGAGTATAACATCAAATGCCAATTTGACTTGGCTGAGTTGATAGTTCGTTGTAGAATAGTCTTAAGAGTTTTGTTTACAACTTCCACCTGCCCATTGGCTTGGGGATAGTAAGGTGATGAATGTTCTTGCTGTAACCCAAGATTTGACGTTAACTTGGTCATCATTTGATTCTGAAAGTGACTGCCATGGTCAGTGACAATCTCTCTCGGGACGCCGAACCTTGCTATAATTTGGTTGAATAAGAAGAGAGTTGCAGTCTCTCCATCATCTTTAAACGTCGCCATAGCTTTGACCCATTTAGTGAAGTAGTCGACAGCTACAATGATATAGCGGTGCCCCCTTGCTGACGGGGGGTTGCATGTAGTGTAATCAATCCCCCATTTAGTGAAGGGACCAACTATGATGACAGGAAACATAGGAGCTGGATGTGCCCTCATATTCCGAGAGAAGATTTGGCACGGATGGCACTTCTTGACCGACTCGATACAATCTTTGATAAGTGTAGGCCAGAAGTAACCTGCTCATAAAATCGCTTGTGTTGTTGCCAACCCAGATAAGTGACCGCCACAAGCTCCCGTATGACAATCGTTGAGCACTATGATGGCCTCCTCATGAGTGAGACATTGACGCAAGATGCAGTCTACACCTCTCCGATACAACGTATCATCGAGTATGAGATAATTCTTAGCCTGATGGCATATCCGTCGACGCTTGTCACGAGAAGTAGAGGTGGGGCACTTCAAAGTCTGGAGATAGATAAGTATATCTCCATACCAGGGGTCTGAAGATTCAATCAAAAACATATCCCTCCAGATAGGCGATTCCTCAGGCATAACGTCACCTGACTCAACCGGAAGCTTCGAAATAAGTTCTGCAAAGACCAATGTCTTCTTGGACTTTGCTGAAACGAAGTCTAAGTCAAATTCTTGGAGGATGACCATACATCTACTGATTTTTTTGCCTATAACTCGTCGTGTCAACATGTACTGGAATGGATTCATGACAGCGATGACGGTGGTCTTGCGAAACAGAACATAGTGACGGAACCGTT
Source organism: Picea engelmannii (assembly GCA_009831015.1). Lineage (NCBI taxonomy): Eukaryota > Viridiplantae > Streptophyta > Pinopsida > Pinales > Pinaceae > Picea > Picea engelmannii. Next base: position 291,224 of record ML795481.1, on the reverse strand, counting down.
GCACAGCATGAACTGCTTCCAACGCAAGTTTTTCGATATGGGAATAATTAAGTTCCGGTCCTACGAGGCCTTGGCTCAGGTAATAGATCATGTATTCTGAAAACGAATTGTCTTCCTGAACTAAAACCATGCCTATAGTTGACTCTGTGGCAGCCAGAGATAATAGGAAATCTTTGTTATAGTTAGGTGGTCGTAGCAGAGGTGCAGTTGTGAGGGCATGTTTTAATGCATCAAAAGAGCATTGAGAAGCTTCGTCCCAGAAAAAAGGAACGTCTTTCTTTAGCAAACGCATAAAGCCCTTGGTGATTTCAGCATAGTTGGTGATGAATCGTCGTAAGAAGTTCGCCTTGCCTTGTAGACTCTGAAGTTGTAAGATTGTGCATGGGGGGGGGAAACTGGATTATTGCCTCTACCTTGAGAGGATCAACCCTGATCCCTGTTGTTGATACGATGAAACCTAACAAACGTTTTGACGTTACGCAGAAGCTACACTTGTTTGGATTCAAGCGAATCCTGAAGTAGCGACAGCGTTCGAAGATTAGTCGAAGGTGCGTGGGATGATCTGTTTGCTTGCGAGAGCACGATTCTAAATCATCTAGATAGGCCTCGACTATATGCTTGAGGTCATGAAATGCAAAAGACATGGCCCACTGGAATGTGGCTCCAACATTTTTAAGGCCAAAAGGCATCTTACGATAGGTAAATGTACCCCATGGACAAATGAATGTCGTTTTGTATTGGTCTTCAAGTTTGATTTGGATTTGATTATATCCTGAAAAACCATCCATGAACGAAAAGGCTTCACAACTGACACATTCATCAATGATCTGGTCAATGAATGGTGTTGGAAAATTATCTTTGGGACATGCCTTGTTCAAATCACGGAAATCGGTACATACACGAATCGTGCCTTGTTTTTTATTGACCGGCACGGGGTTTGACACCCATTGAGTCAAATGAATAGGATAAATGAAACCTGCCTTTAGCAATTTCTCAACCTCAATCTTGATGGCTGCTGCTTTCTTAGGATTGACTGGACGAAGTTTTTGTTGAACAGGCTTAGCATCAGGATACGTTGTGATTTCATGTTCAACTATTTTTGGATCGATACCTGGCATTTCCTCATAGGACCAGGCAAAAACGTCGCAGAATTCTTTGAAAAGATCCGTGTAAATTTGAATCTCTTCGGGGGAGTAATATGCTCCGATGGAGACATTCTCCACGACACCAGGGGTTTGGGAGATGTTGATAGGTATAGTTTCAGCGATAGTCGCCATATTGCCCTCAACATAAATTTCCTGTGTAGCTAAGAGGTTAATAGGACATGGTTGATCTCCCGTCATGGTAACAGTGAATTCTTCTGCCTCGATTCGGCTTAACTCTGGGAGGAAATATGATCTGTGATGAAGATCTTCCTAAGGTTTGTCCGGACTAGTCATCGCTTCGATTACTGCTTCGTCAGAAGGCAAGACTAAGTCTAATGAATCAATGGTAGCAAGGGAACCCTGAGCCCAAATAGGCTCTAGAAGTGGATCCAACTCTTGTGCGGGAGTCAGATCGGGGTTAGCTGAAGCTTGCTGGACTAAAGAGTACGCAACTTCAGCGACTGACAAGGGCATGGACATGCCGGAGTTCCCTGTCTCATCCATCGTGGCTGATGGGGAAGGAAGAATCCACGGATCCTCAAAGTAAGTCGTGCGGAACGACGAAACTTGAAAAATCTCAACCTTATGGTGATTCGATATAAACTTGACATCGTCATGAGGAGGCGGGTAATCGAAGGTACCCATCAAGGATGGGCACAAACCAACTCCTACGTTAGCGACACCGGGTTGAGGATTATCAATCATGGGAACTGTAGATGCCCCCAAAGCTGGGTCAGGTCTAGAGAAGGACAGTTGATCGATGGTCACTATCCGACCCTCGTGTGGAAGCAACAAGACTCGAAAAACTGTAGCAACTACAGCTTGCATAGCATAAGTCAAACTCCGACCTAACAAGAGGTTATAGTCGAGGGGAGCATCAACTACCTTTACTTCAACGCACACGGTCTTCCCTCCTAACTGCACAGGGAAAGAAGGAACAATGTCGTGTGGTCGGAAAGAACGACCGTCGAACGTAGTGAGGAGAGTAGGTGATGGAGACAAAGCAGGCTAGCCAATGGCCTTCCAACATGCTAACGACATAACGCATTTCGAGGCACCCTCGTCGACCACCGTGCGAAAAATATTTCATGTAAAATATTTCGTGGGATGAGCCACTACTATCTGAAATGCTACGTGGTAAGGCAGACGAGATTTTAAGTCGGTTGTATCTAACATGATGGTACCCGGGTTACAAGTCTCAGTAGAGCCTAAAGCAGTTAACAAGGCTTTCCTCTGAGCAGGGCAGCTTTGAAGGACTTCCAAAGCAGACATCGCACAAGGGGTTTGCGATAAATCCTCCACCACAGAGTAATTCTGGGCGGCCCTTGCATTTGGGTTGTGAGAAGCTTTCTTAAATGCACCCTTTGGAATGAGTGTCATTGTTTCTCCCAACGTCTTCTCGATATGTAGAGGAAGAGATGGGAGTTCATCTTCTTTACCCTTCTCAGAGGCGCTTGGTTTACTATAGTCGTGCGCTCTAGTCGTTATAAAAGCATAACCCCTAACCATATATACATTCGTAGATGAGGGATTGTTTGGAGGAGGGCAGGTTTCTTGGCTGCCCCCTTCGGCACTTGTATAGGATTGAGTTAAATTTTTCCCATGTTGAAAGGGATTAGTCAACACTGCTTGTTGTTGCTGTGTGACAAACTTTTGGGCCTATGCAAGTCGAGGACAAAGATGGGTCGGGTGGTCTTCCGCACATAAGTTGCACGGATACCTCGCCTTCTGTTTTTCCGTGGTGTCCCCGCCAGCATTATCAGTGGGTTTTTTATCCCCCTTACCCTTATTTCGTTGTTTTTTCTTCCCTTCAGGCTGCTGGGTGGCCTTGGGGTTAGTCAACTGTACGGAGTGTACTTCTGACGTTTGGGTAGGAGGAGCAGTCAAAGCAGTAGTCTGGTTGGCCGCTGAGTGTTGTATAGATAATTGTTGCAATTGTTTTGTCAATTGCTCAGCGGGATTGGTTTGTGCTGAACCAACGATACCATCGGCATGTGGTCCAACTCTCTGTCTAGTTTTATCCAGTATTGATCGTGGTGCATTCGACAGGATGTTGTATAATAAACCAGACTGAGAATAGATGAGCTCAAACTATTGAGCCCTCATGATGGCATCCTCTTCGGAGAAAACTCCTGAAGTCGCGACGTCTTTGGATAATTGTGGGACCAAAGACTTAAGAAACCACTCAAGCAGGAATGCTGGTGGGACTGGTACTTTGATTAGACTCTTCCGATGTCTCCACTCTCGGATATGATCAGAGATATGGTCCGCTGTTGTCTGTTCAAAATTGGCAAGCAACTCTGTGCCAGCATCGTATCTCACAGGTAACTGGAAATGGTTAAGGAAGGCCATCACCAGTTCGCCGAAAGAAGAGTATCTTGAGCGATCAAGTTCGATGTACCATTTCGCGGCACTCCCGATAAGAGTGCGTTGAAACAATCGCAACTGTACAGAGTCATCTTTCAATGAGTTAGATGAACACCAAAGATGGAAGGTAGTCACATGATCACCTGGATCTTCATTAGGCTTGGCCTCGAACTTTGGAATGTCCGAAGGCAACTTCGTTGGCATAGGAAGCCAATGTGGATCGTGACAAATAGGATCATTTAACAACCTTGTCAAATCTGGCAAGTGTAACGTCTCCAGGAATGGTAGTTTGGGTTGCTGCTGATAGCCTGGGAAAAAGGGTCCTGGAGTTTGACTGGCACCAGGTTGCCAGGAAAAGTTTGGGTGTTGGCCCGGACTCTGATAGAAACCATGGACCTGACTAGCATAAGGATTTTGCATCTGTGGAGACATCATCGACTGATTTCCCATAAAGGACATAAGATGTTGGGAATTCATCGTGTTTGACGGACTTTGGGAAGGATTACCCCATGTCGGTCCTGATGGGAGAGGCATAGTAGTCTGTCCAGCGTTCCATTGACTGTGGAAAGAATTGCCCCAGAACGACATTCCAGAGGAGGGAACAGATCCTTGTCCTGAGTTCCAAGGTCCTGCTATATGTGCCCCTGACGCAGGAATAGTACCCTGCGCCGGAGTAGACTGTGCAAAAATGGGAGTGCCCCCAGATGGGAAAGCGGTGGATGCGAAAGTGTTGTTACCAAATGTCCCATTGCAAACAAACGGTGATGAACCTACCGGCATAGTGTGCGCGGGTGTTCCTTGACTCCCGGCTCCAAATAAACTAGTGTGTGCAAGCTGCCCGGCGGATTGCTGATGCAGACCACCAAGCGAAGGGGACGAAGGGGAGATATGACCTCCAGCGTAAGGAAAAGAGTTAAAAGGGACAGGAATGCCCCCAAGTTGACCTTGCATAGGAGCGTTGGAGCTCCCTACCCCCAGACCCAAAGTCTGTAAAGTGGAGTAAGTGAGTGCAGGACTTGTACCCAAACTAGGCATACCGTATGAAAATGGAGGGCCTGTCGCACTAGGTGTTAAAGGAGTTGTGGCCACCGCCATAGACGGGTTCAGACCACTGTGCGACGTAGTTGTGGCCGAGACCATGGTGGCTCGGACCGACGACAACAAGTTAGGAGATGCTTCTCCTATGGTAGCAACTGTGGCGGGAATGGAAGAATTCCCAGAGGAAGTAACAACGTTTGTTTCCATAGCTGTGTGAGGCACTGACAAGCTTTCGTAAAATCGGATTGGTACAATAACCGGTGGCCAAGTATCAGTGGTTGGGGTTTCAACCGAGCCAAGATTGGCGGTTGATTCCTCCGAGAGTTGTTCGGGCACAATGGTTTGTAACCCGGTTTCTTCGAAAGACCCCGATTGGTCTAGCTTCCGCCTCAATGGTGGCAGGGGTGGCTCTTGTATAATCGGCGGCAGGCCCAGAAGCCTTCGTGACTGGTGGAGCTCAGGATCCTCCACTATGTGAGAAGATCCAAGACATGCTAAGGTATTCTACACATTCAAACAGTAACACACACTAAAAAAGAAGCCCCTAAGAGATAAGACAAGCAATCACTAAACTATTTTGAAGAACAGTTACAACAACCAACACTAGAGCAACTTACCAGTGCAAGTGCAACTCGAACACGGAAGCACCCTCCAGGTATACTCTGCAAAGCATGGCCCGATGTCTGTCCTAGGTACCGTGGTATACCCCCACAGTCACCTGTGTATATCCCTAAAAAGATTGGCAACTAGGTTGCCAGCACGCGAACAGTCACCAGGCGGGTACAGTCGAAAGTCGGGTAGACCACAATGAGCAGGGTATCAAGCCCGAAACCTGTCAAGGGTATCGAGAGAAAATGGTCCGGAAGACAACTGAGGACCTCGAATAGATTTGAGACCCACGAAGCCCCTTGGAAAATGCAAACGACGAAATCCCAAAACAAGCCCTCGTTATGTGTTCTCCACTACGCTTGGTCCGGCTTTGGAGGGGTTATCTCCGCTACCTTTCCGCACGCGACCTCGTGTTTATCCCATGTGTTAGAGGGGGGTCCTGGACAACTTCCACGAAACTGGACTTCTACACTCCCTATCACAGACTCTAATGTTTGGTTTTGAATGGCCTTGGAGAGTTTCCTCTCCAACCTAATCCAAGGCCCTAGTCCTGAACTAGTGTATGAACCCTACAAACAAAAAGTCTAA
>ML795481.1:264039-283638 GCA_009831015.1 Picea engelmannii | reverse complement strand
AATTCTCCTTTGGCTTGAGGAAAGGCTAAAGGGTTGGGACAATGGATTCGACAAATGGGCAGAGTTTCTTCGCTATATTTTTCCTCCTCCAAATGGTACCCCTACCCCTTCTTTTATAGGCTAGAAGGAGCTAGGGTTTTGGACGAACTCTCGGCCATGCATGGCCGAGAGTTTCAATTAACTGACCCATAGATTTTTGTTTCATCGACAACTTTCCTATTTTTGTGTTTTGTTAGGTACACGCGGGCTGTAGTGGGCCTGCCAGCGTGCACACGCGTGCAGTAATGGGTTAGGGCGCGTGGGCCTTGACCCAAGAGGATTTTCAAGGAGGTTGTTCAACAGATGTTTTGGCAATGAAAGGATATGAGTTGGCCTGATGCCATGTAAGCATGTGTGGTGCAATTTAGGGTTATAACAGTCACTCCATTCCTCTAACTCCGATACGCGAGTTCTTGTACGAGATCCAACGGTCCTCAATGATTTGGATCCAATGGTCTAGATCTTTTCGGAGTTTCGTGAACCGGGGGCTCACGAGGCAGCAACTCCAAATCTCTTGTCACTCCAATCCCCAAATTTTGATGTGGGATTTTGTGTATGAGATCAACGATGCTTGTTGATATGGATCTGATGGTCACTATCCCTCCTGAGCTTAAGGGTGTTGAAAGACACTCAGTCTTAATCGTGCGTCGGGGTTTCATATACCGGGATTTCATGACTTGCGAAGACGAGGGGTCTTTCCCTCTGGTTTTCTAGGTGCTGAAATGCCAAAACTTATTCACACTAAACCAACTCATCCATAGAGCGCATCGGGGTTTCGTATACCGGGATTTCGCAACTTGCGAAGACAAGGGGTCTTGCCCTCTGGTTTCTCGGGTGCCGAAACGTCGAAATTATTCACGCTAAACTGGCTCATCCACAGAGCGCATCAGGATTTCGTATACCGAGATTTTGCGACTTGCGAAGACGAGGGGTCTTGACCTCTAGTTTCCTGTGTGTCAAAACGTCGAAACTTATTCACACTAATCCAGCTCATCCACAGAGTGCATCGGGGTTTCATATACCAGGATTTCGCAACTTGCGAAGACGAGGAGTCTTGTCCTATGGTTTCCTGGATGCCAAAATGTCGACCAGCAACCACGTGTCCTGTGCCGATGGACGGTTCCGAATACTTCCGGACTTCGTCGAGTCCACTGTCCTGCCTATGAAAGGGTTAAGATTGATGGTCAATAGAGCTCCGACAGATCCTTAGATCTACGGTCTTGGATCCCATCGCTACTTGCAAAGGTTGAAGGGGTCAAGGTATTAACTCCTTTGTTCCTTCCTCCAATCTAACGGTCGGGACAGACCTCAGATCCTCCAAAAGGATCTCGTATGTTCATCTAGAAAATGAAAGGGTACTCTCTTTTGGTATTTGAAACTCGCTATCCTTCCTGAGCTTTGTCAGCTATGGAGGACTTGAGAGCTTTGCGCTCTTTCTCCTGGACTTGACTCTTAGAAGAGTCTTCAGCACAACTATTGCTCTCCTTCATCAAGGGGTTCTAGGGTTCTATTTTTCACTCTTGAGCTTTCATACGCTCTGAAACCTCCATGGGATTTCTCGACCTCTGCACTCCTTCCAGGGTTCTTTCACACAACGGTGCGAACCTTATTGAGCTTGTCTAGGAATTAAGGAGTTCTGGGTTCGGTTTGCCTCGCAGAGAGCCTGTGTCGATTTGCACTACCTTTCCTAAGCTTAACAAACTTTGTCCTCCAAGGGACTCTAAACAATTAAGAGAGTTAGCATGCGTACATGACACTGTGTCCGGGGTCGACGAACACACAGTTCGTGACTCTGGCTTATGCCTCCACAGGACACAAGCATTTACGAGCATAAAATCATCTCCTAACCACATAATTTCTTACTAGCCTAGTTATACAATCAAGCCGAAATAGGGGAGTTATAGTATACCCATTAAGAAATATGCACAATTCCTAAAACATACATAGTGTAACCAATTCATACGCAGTTACAGCTAAATTACACAGGGTAGGAAATCGCTTATCTATTACAGGTTGCCGCCAACCAACTGACTGTGGGTGTTCGTCCTTCCACCTTACCATAGGCATAGAGGCATTCATTCTTATCACTCTGCCCACCCCTGTGCCAAGCCATGATATCACCAGGGAATTCTCACACTTCTCGAGGATTCTTCCTCCGTTTCCTCTTCTGTTTGGGTCCTGTTCTCTGTAACTCAGAGCTTTCTCTCTCGGTTATGGTCTCGACGAGGTTTCTCAGATGCTCCTCAGCATCAAGCTCATGGTCTTCAATTCATGACCAGATGGAGAGCTCTGCGCATCTCCCTTGTGAGCTTACGCTCTTCTGTCTGGTGGTGTCTCCTCTCTCGTGTGTATCCCACTTACCTTGGAAGGTTTTTCCGACCTATCCTGTTCCTTTTGTTAGAAGGAAGCTCAGGTCTCCAGGTCCCTGCGGTGCTTTGGGATGATATCCCATGTTTCCATTCATGGGGGTGGTTGATAATTCAACCACCGGTCCTTTCTTCATTAACTAATTTCTTTCCTTGGGATCCGAAGGAGGTTTGTCATCCTTATCAAGGGAAATTTGAGGTTATTTGTCATAATGAACCCTCTCTTATAGTTTTCACATTCTTCCTCTAGTGATATCATGGCCAGTACTTTCAAGGCTTCACCCCGACAGTCAGTTATTGGCAACTCAAACAATAATACATTTACATTGTCCTCATGCATTAGCATGGTAATTCCTATTTTATGATTAATTACAAATTGGGGGAAACAATGTGTTACAGTGTCCCTGAGGTTTTCGAGTGAAAATATATTGTCACATGGTGCATTGATAAATTCGTCCAGAATAGAAGAATGATTCCACTACAAAGCGACTCCCATGTTTCATTGGCGCCTTCAGTTTTCAAAAAAATGTTAAAATTACCATAGTCGAAGTTAACATACAAAGGAGAAGAGGCCATAAATTTTCTTAGAGGGAAAATAATGCAGTGGAGATCCTGTAGGAATATTTACAAGAGCCTACTGCAATGCCAGAAGACTTATCCATAATCGAGGTTAGTTATTTAAATAACCCTTATCAAGAAATTGCTTGGTTATTTACTAGAGTTATTGGTCAAGATTCTACGGTAACTATTCCCTGACTGGCCCTATATATTTTACATTTTACAGTTCATGAGAATGTCATCTTTGATTGGGAGAAGATCATATCGAATGGAATTTTTGCACAGTTAATGAATTTCAGAAGAGAGAAAAAGTTCTATATAGAATCTTATTTGATATTTTCTATCACACGCTGTCATATGTTTAAAGGTTTGAGTGTTGGAAAAAGGATAAACTCAAAAATTGACCTTGTGACTATGTGGTATCAAGTTCTCTGGAGGCATAAAGTTATCCATTATTTTTATGAAGTTTACAATGATTTTGTGTTTGAATTTAAGAAATTACTCTTTGGAGAAGATACTTCCAAGCTTTCATTGGAAGCATGTAGCATTTTGAATAAAAATGGAATTCTGGAGAAAATGGATAATTACAACATCATTATGATTTAATTTTTGTTCTCATGAAAAGCCTATATTTCTTCCTGATTATGTGGTAGACAATTTATTTGTCATAGAGGTGGCGAGGCAGTATAAGTTTTGGTTTCATGCTTTTTATGAAAGAAGGAAAAAATAGTTTATTCCTCTGCCTCAGAGAGTTGGTGAAATTCTCTTGAGAGGAATTTCCAAAATTGATGAATACACATCTTACTTTGACCATTTTAATTTGAAGTTTGTGGAAGAAATCAAAGGGTTTGAACCTAACCATATTTTTTATAACCACATGGTATCGGTTGGGCTTAGTCCCACATCGATCAATACACTCATATTTGGGGAGGAAGAGGGTGATAGTCATGATCCTCCTATTCAAGGTGTTGATAAGAATTCTAGTGACATAGAGACAATTGTGAGCACTATTGATGGTCATAAGAAAAGAGGGAAACCCTCAAGTGAAAGAAATGTTCAGTCACCTGCCATTTCTCATAGAAGTTGTAATACACTAGTTTTGAGTTCCCATGTTAAATAACGTATTTTGTTTATTTGATGAAATGTCAGAATGCTTAAACAATTAAAGAGGTCAGTGTGCCTAGGAAATGCAATGTTTTGATCATTATTGATAATAAAATACATCGTTGGTTTCTAGACAGACAAGGACAAGAGTTATAGGGTTATGATTCCACGAGAGAGGGGGATTAAGGGGCTAAGTCATTTTATCATATTTTATTCACCCATAATTGTTTTAATGGAGAGAAGTGGTTACATGTGCTTCTTGGGGAAAGCCCATGTGGGTCTTGATTTTCAAGTAAATATATAAACCCATTTTTGGGTTGTTTGGGGGTTCATTCATTGTTCCTTATTCACACTCTTCATTCTATTCTCTCCATTCACACTTTCAGTCATTCATTATTTCTCATTCATCCTTGATCTTGGTGGGGGAAAGGAAAAACGAATTGTTGGGAGAGAATCCATTGTTGGATGGATGTAGTGACTGTTGATGTAGTCCTATCATGAAATAATGTCTGTATGCTTGAGATGCATTGGCATGTACTAAATTTTATCCACACCTGCGAGTCCTGAGAGTCCCAACATGGATATTCTTGACCATATGCACTGGAGCCCTGGAAGGAGGTGGACAACCTGAGGGACTACATGGAAAATAAGGGGGTCCATTCTCTTAGGTTGTGTACGATGGAGAGAAGAGAGTTGGTGTACTTTGGATTGTTGTGTGTTGAGGAACCCGTGAGAGCTTGAGTGATCACTAGTTTAGGAAGCTGAGTGACACCTTGGAACTGTCCTTATGGATTCATAGCCCTGGCTTGGGGTTGACCTACTATTGAGACTTAGAACACTAGTGTCTATGGTTGGGTGGAATTTCCTTGGTATGCAACCAGTTGGTGAATGTTTTTGATTAATATAAGTGATCTTTGTCATGCGTTTCTTTTCTTTTATATTTATTTCCGCTATGTATTAATTATTGTCACTGAGATTTGTATGTTTTAACATGCATGCTTGCTGGTTATTGTTGTGCATGAAATTATATTCATTTATTTTATGTTGTAGCATGAATCTTGATGATTGCATGTGATGTTATTATGTTTCTTTCATGCTTCTTTATTAATTAATTGCTATTAGAATTTGAAATTATTTTATAAGTGAGTTTTGAGGTAGCATTCCTGGCCCATGGGTGGTTGGGTATGTTACAGATTGGTATCAGAGCTTCTGGTTGAAACACCAGACTGGTATGGGCCATAATGAGTGTGAATTAGACAAATTCGTTATTGCATATTTTGTAACTATGTGAATTTGGGGAAAAACAAAAAGATTAGAGAGAAAGATCTTCGAATTTGTGGGAAGATTTGAGTTTGAAATAATTCAGAATTATCTGAGAAGTTAATGGATTCGATATGCAGAGTTGCAGAGCCAAATTTGAACTAGAAGGTCGAGAAAATTTGTATTTTAATGGTTGTTGTAGTGCAGGGAAAAGTTCAAAGTTTTGACGGTCCATATCATGTTCGATCTTGAGATAAACGACCTAGATTCGTTCTTGAAAAATTTAAAAATCGTATTTTTTTCAAAGTTTGACAAAGTTAGTAGATCAACAGATGATATTCATTTTGGAGGTTGGGAAAATAAGGTAGATCGATGGTCCAGATTCGTCAAGGAATTTTTCTGAAATGGTTAAGTGTTGGAATTTTTCAACATAAACCTTCGATTGTTGATGGCCAATGGTTGGGGATTGACAAGTTTTGGCTAAGTGTTGAAGTTCGACGGGAGAAATCTTCTAGCATCGACAACCGAAGGTCGGGGATCGACAAGTTTTGGTGAAGTGTTGAAGTTCACGAGGATAATTCTACAATCACGGATGACCGATGTTTGGGGATCATAAAGTTTTGGCAAAGTGTTGAAGTTTGCTAGGAGATATCTTTGATCATTGATGGTTGATTATCGAACATAGGCATAATTAGTGCGATGCCCATATTCTTCCAAGAGAAACTGTCGATGGTTGATGGAGAAAGGAAGGTGATGATGTGTCATGCCACGTCAACATCCACATGTCATGCCACATCAGCCCAGTTAATTCCTTAGGATGACATGTCATGCTAGGTCATCACCCACGTGTCATGCCACATCAACGTAGTTTCCACATTAGCGAAGGAATGACTGATCGTCGATCGTAGAGGTTCGACGATATTTGTGAGTAATCTGGGTTTGTTGGGGAATATCACCAATGGGCAATGGTTGATGTTCAGGCATTAGTGAGGTTCGTGGGTGACTTTTGGTTTGTGAAGAATAATGACTGATGATCGATGGTCAATGATCAGGCATCGGGGAGATCAATTGGAAGGTTTGGTTCGCAAAGGAAATCATCGATCCTCAATTGCATATTTCTGATAGAAAGAAGATCAACGGTTTAGAATGCTTTCGATTTGAGATCGATGATGCAAATCACACTTAGGCAAAATTGTTCCACATTGTAGCACATTTTCATATTTTTTTCCATAACTGGATAAAATTAAGTCAGATGGAGATGAAAATTATGGGTTTTTTCCATAGAGGGGATATCTACAAAATTTTCATAGAGTGCCATTGTTCAATTCTATTTGGATTTGTCATAAAATGCAAAATAGTGGTTTTTAAAGATCTGGGTCCAGATCATTGACAAACGTCCAGATTAATATGAAAATCTTGGAGAGAGTCCAAAAACCAGACACACAAATAAACCATGAAGGAACTGAATAAATCCCAAGGATCTTGGAATGGGGATACTGAAATAGGCCAAAATCCACTATTCCAGGGCACTTTTTGGGGATTTTTGAGATTTTCAGAGGAGGAAAAGTGACTCGAGATCACAAAACTGGAAAATTTTATATAGTTTACATTTTATATAATAATTGAGACAAACAACTTTGGTTTGGTGAAATTTTTCCATAAGTGCACTGATTGTGAGATAGCCAGTTTTGCTAAAAATTAAGTCTGGAAAAAGGGTGAGAAAATACAAAGTTGCAGATTCCAGATTGTTGTAGTTTTTTATTGGTGTATTAGCTTGAAAATATGAGAGTTGTTATGAATTACTTGTCAATATTATTAACAATGTAATATATAAAAGTTGACATAAGTTGACACTTCAATAAAATTACACCAGTGGATAAAATGCATAAAAATGATGAAAGTGGTTTTTTCAGGAAGCCATAACTTTCAGCGCAGAGATTGGAATGAGACATGAGTATAATCGTTGGAAATACGGTTCATAGGAGAATAAACTTGAATTATTATAATTTAGAGAATTATGACATATTTCTTCATTAATTGAGTAGAAAAAATGCATGTAGCAATATTTGGAAAAGATTCTATAATATGCATAATTCTAACAAAATGGTTGCTTGCACATTTTACAGAATTAGGGAGTATAATCATAACAATTCAAGATAAGAATGCATATTCAAGATATGGAGGAAGTAGAGGGAGTCTTCAATCATGATAAAGAATCCAAATGTCAAAATATCAGTGTTGGTAATGCAGAGACAAAATCAAATGGGTACATGAGTAGAGGGGAACAAGAAACATTAATAGAGATTGTGAGAAGTCTGAAAATAGAAGTGCAGAGTTACAAAGTAGACAACGAGAGGTTGATGAGAGAAAAAAATCAGATAAATTATCAAGTGATGCAAAGCCTAAATCAATTTCATAAGCAAGCAAAGAATGGATTAGACTCAAGGCAGGAGGAAGAAGAAAGATATCATGAAAGAAGAGGTAACTACAGAAGAGATAGTCATTCAAGAAGTGCTAGAATAAATCACAGGCATTACTCACCTCCTTACTAAGAAAGGAAATTTTATGCATTTGAATATTCCATGAGTAGTCCATAGGTCTCATGTTAGGCACCAAAGAAGAAGACATGAATTGGACAATTTGCAAGGAGAGCCGAGGAAGATTAAGCCACCATCCTTTTATGGTGAAAGAGAAAGGGAAGATGATGATGAATCATGGATACTTGGACTCAAGAAGTATTTTAAATTTCATAAATACTCATCAAACTTAGAATCCATAATTTCCACTTACCATTTACATGGAAAAGTTGTTATGTGGTGGTATCAACTTAAGCAATTTGAACACATAAATGAGAGAATGATCACTTGGAAGTAATTCAAGAAATATTTTCAGAAGGAATATCTTTTTGAGAACTTCTATGAAAAGAAGATGAAGGAGTTCTTTGAACTTGGGTTGGGAAGCATGACCATGACAAAATATGAGAAGAAGTTATTGGGATTGTTGAAGTATGTAGGATTTATCAAGGATGAAAAAGTGAAGATATAGAGGTTTAAGTGGACTTCCATCCTTTTATAAGGAAGTGATTCAATATGACAAGCCTAGGACTTTGACAGATACCATCATGAAGGATAAGTACCTATATGAGAAAGGAAAGGGAAGATAATTCATGCAAAAATATTGGAAAGATAAGAAAAGGGAGAAATCTGATAAGAGAAGGAAGGGATTCAAACCTCATTTCAATAGAAACAACCCTAAAAAAAATCAGCAAGATCAGTCTGCTAAATATGAATCCAAGAAAGAAGATTCCTTGGGGAAAAGAGGAATACCACCAATACAATGTTGGGGGTTCAAGGAAAATCACCTATACAAGGACTGCCCTCATAGAGGAGATAAAGAAAAGACTATGCACAACATCAAAGAGGCTACAACAGTGGAGGACATGGAAAATATATATGCATCCTTAGAAGATCGACAAGAAGTGTACCAATCCAATATGATCGAAGTGGAAGGTAATATCATTAATCATCCCATTGTTATTTTAATTGATTCATGAGCTATTCATTATTACATTGATCCTAAAATAGTGGATAGATTACATTTGGAGAAAAATAAACTTGAAAAGTCAAGTTTGGTTCAACTAGCCACTTGAACCAAAATAAGGATCAATGAGATGATCAGAGTTTGTCCAATAAATTTGAATGGAGTGAGTGCTAATGCTGATATGAATATCATATCATTAGGATCTTATGACATCCTAATTGGAATGGATTGGTTGGACAAGCATCATGTTGTCCTAGATTGTCATAACAAGACATTTATGTGTCTTGATGAAGAAGGAAAACAAAGCACCGTGAAAGGAATTCCAAGACCCATCTCCATAAGGGAGATTTCAGCCTTACAACTGAAAAAATGTTTCAAGAAAGGATATCAATTGTATGAAACTCATGTGGAGGAGGCAAAAAGGACAAAAGTGCCAAGCCTTGGATATTTTCTAGTATTGGAAGAGTTTGAAGATGTATTCCAAGAAATACCAGGATGGCCACCGAAGAGGGAGACAAATTTCTCTATTGATTTATACCAGAAGTTTCCATAGTTTTGAAAACACCTTACATAATGAGTACACCTGAATTGAAATAATTACAAATGAAGTTGGAATTTTTTTTTAAGAAAAGGTACATACGCCCAAGTGTTTCACCTTGGGGAGCACCAATACTCTTTGTCAAAAACAAGGATGGAACATTGAGGTTGTGTATTGAATTTAGACAGCTGAATAAAGCTACATTGAAGAAAAAAATACCCTCTACCCAAAATTGATGACCTCTTTGATCAGCTAAGAGGAGCAAATATATTTTCAAATATATACTTGAGATCCAGATACTATCAGGTAAGAATCAAGGAAGAAGACATCAATAAGACAAACTTCAGAACCAGGTATAGACATTATGAGTTTGTAGTGGTGCCATTTGGACCGACCAATGCACCAATTGTCTTTATGTACTTAATGATTGACATATTCAAAAATTATTTGGATAAGTTTTTCATTGTGTTCTTGGATGACATACTTATTTATTCTAAGTCCGAGGAAGAGCATGAATATCACTTGAGGTTGGTGTTCCAAGTGCTGATGGAACATCAACTTAATGCCAAGCTTACTAAGTGTTATTTTTACCAAGAAAAAATCTATTATTTGGGGCATATTATTTCAGAACAAGGTATAGCGGTAGATACAGAAAAGATTGAATCCATTAGAGGATGGAAAACACCCATGAATGTTTCAAAAATCATATCTTTTATGGGATTATCCAGATAGTACAGGAGGTTTATAGTAGGTTTATCTAAGATTTATCATCCCATCAATTCTTTACAAAATAAGGGAATCAAATTTGAATGGACAACATAGTGTGAAGAGAAATTTAACTTGTTAAAATAATTACTTACTAGTGCACCTATTTTAAATATAGCTGACCCAAATGAGAATTTTTTGGTATGTACAAATGCATGCAAGAAAGGACTTGGTGGATTCCTCACTCAAAATCGACATGTCATTGGTTATGAGTCAAGAAAAATTAAAGAACATGAGAGGAATTATGCCACACATGATTTGAAGCTTGTTGCCATAGTTCATGCAATGAAGATGTGGAGGCATTATCTCATGGGGAAACGATTTGAATTAAGGATAGACCATAGTGGTCTCAAATTTCTTTTTGAACAACCAACTTTGAATGTTAGAAAAACAATATGGCCATAATTTTTAAGTGAGTATGAATTTGACATCAAGCATATCAAGGGAAAATAAAATAATGTTATCGATGCACTTAACATAAGAGTACATATCATGCATGCTACAACTGTCAGTATGCATCAATCAGATTTAAAGAGAAGAATTTTAGATGTTGTTGTTATAGATCATCATTACCTACATGTAAAATAAAGTTTACAACGAGAAAATTTACAACAAAAAATTAAAGAGTATGATATTAAGGAAGATGGATTACTTATGCATAAGAATATAATTTGTGTTCCTAGTTCTGGAGAGCTTAGGAATTTGGTGTTAAAATAAATGCATAATGTTCGATATGTCGAACATCCTGGTTACCAGAAAACAATTGCAACAATAAGAAGCCAATTCTTTTGACCTCGAATGAAGAAGGATGTTGCTGATTACATTGCTAGATGTATGGAATGTCAGAGAGAAAAATTTGAGTATAGACACCCAGTGAGTTTGCTTCAAGCATTGCCAATTCTAGAGAGGAAATGGGAAGTGGTAACCATTGATTTTATAACTAAATTTCCTAGGACATCAAGGAAAAATGATTCCATAATGGTAGTTGTGGATAAATTGACAAAGACTTATCATTTTGTTCCTGTTAATATGACTCATACATCAACTAATATTGTAGAAATTTATATGAGAGAAATTGCTAGGTTGCATGAGATACCTAAGGAAACTGTTTTAGATAGAGACACAAAGTTTACTTCAAATTTCCGGAGGGGTTTATTTAAAGGATTTGGTACAAATATGAATTTTAACACACCATACCATCCACAGTTAGATGGGTAGACAGAGAGAGTCAACCAAGTAATTGAAGACATGTTGATAATGTATGTGATGGATAAACCATCTAAGTGGGAAGATTACTTGCATTTGGTTGAGGTTTCCTATAATAATGGGTATCAAGCTTCATTGAAGATGAGCCTATTTGAAGCTTTGTATGATAGAAAATGCAATACTCCAGTGATTTGGAACAACCCAACAGATAGATTAGTACTTGGGCTACAATTGCTCAAGGATATGGAAGACCAGATGGTTAGAATTAAGAAAAATTTAAAGGCATCTCAAGATAGATAGAAAAGTTATGTAGATAAGAACATGAAAACTAGGGAATTTAAAGTGGGGGAGAATTTTATTTTAAAAGTGAATCCCAAGAATATCTCATTGAAGTTGGGTAGTTGTACAAAGATAGCAGCCATATTCTGTGGTCCATTTGAGATCTTGGACAGAATAGGGCTAGTTGCATACATGCTTGCATTGATTTCTTCCATGAATGCACATAATGTATTTCATGTCTCTTTGTTGAAAAAGTATTTACATGATCCTAACCATGTTATTGATTGGAATTTGATTCATGTACAGCTAGAGGTAGAATTTCAGGTCCAACCAATGCACATACTGGACATAAAAGTCAAAATTCTCTGGAATTGAGTTATAGAACTGGTAAAAGTTCAGTGGACCTGCTATGTTCATGAAGATGCTACTTGGGAGCATGAAGATTCCATGTGGGAAGAGTACCCACAAATTTTTTAATAAATTTTGAAATTTTGATTTTTGTTTTTTATATGCACTAAGGACAATTCCAAAATAAGGGGGGAGGGGAATGTAATACCTTGGTTTTGAGTCCCCATATTAAATAATGCATTTTTTTTATTTGATGAAATACCAGAGTGCCCAAACAATTAAAGAGGCCAACGTGCCTAAGAAATGCAATGTTTTAATCATTTTTAATAATAAAATGCATGATTGGCTTCTAGATAGACAAGGACAAGAGTTATACAAGGCTATGATTCCAAAAGAGAGGGGGCTTAAGGGGATAATTCATTTTATCATATTTTATTCACCTATAATAGTTTTAATGGAGAGAAGTGGTTACATGTGCTTCTTGGGGAAAGGCCATGTGGTTCTTGATTATCAAGTAAATATATAAACCCATTCTTGGGATGTTTGGGGGTTCATTCATTGTTCGTTATTCACACTCTTCATTATGTTCACTCCATTCACACTTTCACTCATTCATTGTTTCTCATTCATCGACCTTGATCTTGGTGGGCGAAAGGAAAAATGAATTGTTGGGAGAGAAGCCATTGTTGGCTATCTGTAGTGACTACTGGTGTATTCCAACTATGAATTAATGCCTGTATGCCTGAGATGCATTGGCATGTACTAAATTTTATTCACAGTTGCGAGGCCTGAGAGTCCCAACATGGAGATTCTTGAACATATGCATTGGACCCCTTGAAGGAGGTGGACAACTCGAGGGACTATGTGGCAGAGAAGGGGGTCCATTCTCTTGGGTTGCGCTTTTTGGAGAGAAGAGAGTTGTTGTACTTTGGATTTTTGTGTGTTGAGGAACCTATGAGAGCTTGAGTGCTGACTGATTTGGGAAGTTGAGTGACACCCTGGAACTGTCCTTGTGGATTCATAGCCCTCACTTAGAGGTGGCTTGCTGTGGAGACTTGGAACGATAGTGTCTATGGTTGGGTGGAACGTCCTTGGTTTGTAGCCAGTTGGTGAATGTTTTTAATTATGATAAGTTCTCTCTATCATGTGTTTCTTTGCTTATATATTTATTTCTGATGTGTACTAACTATTGTCTCTGAGATTCGTATGTTATAATATGCATTCTTGTTGGTTATTGTTTTGCATGGCATTATATTCGTTTCTTTTATGTTGTAGCTTGAATCTTGATTATTGTGTGTGATGTTATCATGTTTCTTTCATGCTTCTTTATTAATTAGTTGCTATTAAAATTCAAAATCAGTTTAGAAGTGAGTTTTGAGGTAGCATTCCTGGCTCCTGGGTGGCTGGGTACATTACAAGTCTACTTCCAAATTTGTGAGAGGATGTATTTCAGAGATATAACTAGATATATTTTTAAATCTTTTTAATACTTATAGTTCCACCCAATCACCCACTATTCTCTTTGGTTGGAAATTGGCTTTCCCAAGCATACGTTCCACTATTCTCTCTAGTTGGACATTAGCTTTCCCAAGTATACTTTCCACTATTCTCTTTGGTTGGGCATTGTCTTTCCCAAGCATACATTCCTTTGTAAGATATCTTGCGGGATGCATTTACTATGTTTATTAATTGATAGAGCATGCAATAATTATTTATAAATATTTATGAGTCTATTTTTACAATTATTTTTGGACATTATAATTGTTTATGTATATATTTTTACAATTATTTATGGGATGTTTCTTAATATAGCATGTATAAGTAAATATTCCAATTCATCCCAAATCTCACCATTCATCCGATTTTACATTCTGCAACCCATCCGATTTCACATTCTCAACCCCGATTTATGATGGCATATGGCTTGTAAAAAGAAATAGAGTAATGTTTAGTTCTCAAGTGTGAGCAACTAGTTCGGATCCATAATCAATATTTCACACTATATGCACTAGGTTTATTAATATTATTAGGGTTCCATTTTTAGCTATGAATGCAATCTATTGTGCAAGCAAATGTAATCAAAAGATATCTCAAACTTGAACTTGTTATTTTCACAATAAATCATAAGAGATAACCAATACAAGAAATTGCTTTGAATGAAACGATTGAGCCTGGAACAATTATTTATAATTATTTTAGGACATTGTTTATAATAATTTATGTCTAGATTTTCACACTATTTAGGATTATTTATGGGCATTATCTACTTAAAATTATGGTTGTATCTTGCATGCAGGCGAAGTGAGTGTTTGACTAAATTCCTCAATGGTTGTAGCTTGCATGCATGAAAATTGGCATTATCTACTTAAGATTATGGTTGTATCTTACTTGCATATAAAGTGTTTCTCTAAATGTCTGAATGAAAATTATGGCTATATCTTTCTTGAATATAAAGTCTTTGTCTAAATGTCTCAATGGTTGTAGATTTCATGCAGACACATTGTTTGACTAAATGTCTCAATGGGCTTATCTTGCATGCATGCAATTTTTTTGACAAAATGCCTGAATGGTTGTAGCTTGCATGCATGAAAAGTGTTTGATGAAATGCCACAATCGTTGTAGTTTTCATGTTTTCCCTCTACTCTTGATTTTGAAATCCAAGTTTTTTGCAAGTATATTTATGATAAATTTAACAACTCTTGGAATTACACATTTTTGAATTAAAACTTAAAGTTGCCATTTATTTTGTAATTATAATTATAATTATTTTACACATATAAATATAATTGTGTTTGGTTTAAGTGTGTGTGTGTGTGTGTTATTTTGTATTAAAAAAAGTTCTAGATTGAGATTAGTTTCTTTATGTTAGGATGGTACGTAAGGTGGGACCTTACAAGCCCATACAATTGGGAGTTGGCTCGCATTGGTCATTTCCAAATATATCAATGACATTAATTATTAGTTTGTAGGTTTTTGAATGGAGAAGGATGCAGTTGATTACGAGGTAGAGGGGATTGATACTTTAGATATATTCATTAATGATGAGGATTTTGTAGAAGTATAGGCACTTTGATGTCGAGAAGGCTCCAGAATCACCCGATGGCCTAGGAGGTAAAGATTGCTCACTTGGATCACATCTTCCATTTTTCAAAAAAAAATCATGGTGGAGGAGGACGTTAGAGTCCTTCGTTCACAACTAATTCTTGCATGTGATTATATTCAAGCACTAAAGGGGGGAGGGAGACGCCAATTTTTGGTGGAATCCATTTGCATGAAAACATGTGTTCATCAATGAAAGGAAAGAAATTATCAATGTCATGTTCTAAGAGTGTAGACCTAGGTGTTGGTGCATCCTCACTTCCACCAAAGCACAAGGGCGGGTGTTGGAAGGTGAGAAAAGAGAAGTGGAGAATGGTTGTGGAGGTGAACATCGATATGGGAGAAATTCCAAAGTGGGTAGGTCAAACAATATTGGGGTGGTTTAGCGGGAAGGTGGTTTGTGCTTCTACATTGGTGGGGTGGTTGGACTCAAATTGGTCAGACCTGTTAGGGTATAGACCCATTTTCCACACTCTCTCCCATTGCTGGATTGTTTTTAAATTTAAATATAAGGAGGATTTAGGAGCTAGTTTCAGTCAAGTTTGGAATTGGGGTCCTTCATGGCTAGTCTTGAAGGAGTGGGTGGTAAATTTTGACCCAACTCAAGATGCACTTTCTCCCACCAAAGTTTGGGAAATTATTCCCAACTTGTCGCTAGTTTTTTGGAACAAGGCTATCCTAGCATCCATTGGTAACCAAATTGGGCAATTTTTGGGGAGTGAGCTGGGATGGGAAACTAAATATGATAGGAGGTGGGCTTGGATTGAGATTGAAGTCGGTCTTAGAGCTTGGTTTTTGGATGAAATTGAATTGATTTGTGGTGTTTTTTCCTGTATAAAATGGATAGACTAATAGAGAGTCCAATTTAGGTACCATGTGTGCCACGAAGTGGGTCACCTGCTAGCCCAATGTCACAGGCCCCCTTCAAAGTTCCCGCCATTTAAAAAACCTTGGAAGTAGAAGGTCGACATTGTAGCAGAAGATTAAAAAAAGGTGGTGGTTGGAAACTCATCTACGTGCAACATTCTTATGTTCTCTTCGAAAATTAAGTATAGTGGTCATTCCATGGGGATTCAAATAAAAGTGGATACTAGTAAGTCAACTTATGCTATTTTAAAAGACTTGTCTTTTTTAATGACGATATGGAGGCTCCGGTGGAAGCGAATGGAAAGTATGTGGAATCTAAAAGAGGAGACGTTTTGTTGTCTTCTCCTCCTAATGTCCCAAAGGAATACCATGTCCTTTCTGACACCTAATTTTGGAACCATGTGGTATTGTGTCCTTCCCTTTATTTGATGAGGGTTTTCCCCAAAAATCCCAGGTGCCCCAATGTTCCAGGATCCACATCCCTCATATACTCCCTCATGATCCTTTTCCTTCAAATTCATTTTAAAATCAAACTGTCTGTTAAGGTCTAGAGTGAAGAAAGGGACTGCAGATTCTTTTGTCGGTGGCCTTGTGATGGAAAAGGGGATGGATTCTCATGCTGGTAGAAAATCTTAGTAGTCCCTAGCCTAGAAATAGGCTATGAAGGATATCAAGAATGGTAAATAGTCCACTATCATTAGGGACCTTAGAGAGAGGAAAGACCTGATAAAAGGTTCTAAATTATCAATCTGTCACTCAACGCTCGTGGGGTAGGGGATGCCTAAAAAAACATCTCCCTCAAAATATTGGTCGCACACAGTAAACCTGGCATTCTATTAATCCAATAAATTGTGTGTTCGAGGGAGAAAGTTGTGGAAGCTTTCATACCTTGGTTACATGACTAGTCTTTTTTTGAAATTGATTCGATAGGCTTTTAGAGGGGCCTCATTTCAGTGTGGGTACCCAATTTCAAGTCTCTCTCATTAATGATCACTCCATATGGTATTTTTTTGGATGTGGAGGATTTTGTCGTTGTGTCTTATGCTGATAAGTTCCCTTTCTGAGAGGCTTTAAGTGAATCTGGAATTCTCCAGGCTTCCATTGTTATTATAGGAGGAGATATAAATTTTACTTTGTCCTTAAAATAAGTGTTGGGGAGGAATCCCAAGAAGGACTCATTGGATGGATTTTTCTCCCACTAGATAGCCACCCAACAACTTGTGGACTTGGAGCTTACCAAGATTTCTCAAGCTTGGAGGAATGGGAAAAAAGGAGATGATACAGTTGAAAAATGGTTTTAAAGGTTCTTGTTAGAATAAAATATGTTGGATAAACCCTAGATAATTAAATCATCAGTGACAATTAGAGGTATCTTGGATCATATTCCCATAATTTTAAATATTTCAAAGTGTGGTTTTCAGCCCCCTTCTCCCTTAAAATTAAATCAGGACTGGTTAGAGGAAAGTGGTTATAGGAAACTCATTTCTAATGAGTGGGTACATCTCATAGATATCCTTGGTTTCTCTTTTAAGAAACAAATGACAACAAAATTGGAAAAAATAAAATAGGTTTCTAGGACTTGGTCCCGTGATTTCAATCAAAAAAACCTCACTATTCTTTGGGAGGTTGAAAGTAGGTTGGCAGACTTGTTGATTTTGAATCTCATTGACTCCCTCTCAAAGGAGGAAGAGACAGAGTTACGATAATTTTTAAGTAATACAATTAAGCTTTTGTCCTTAGATGAATCTAAGTGGTGCCTAAAAAGTAGGGCAATATGGCTGAAGGAAGGTGACAATAACTCAAAAAAAATTCATAGTTATGTAAATCATTGAAAGAATTTCAATTCGATAGTTGAAATCAGAAATTTGGAGGGTCAGTTGGTATCCTCATTTTCTGATATTGACAGAGATGGGGTTGGTTATATTTTGGGTCTTTTTTTAGAACCCTCTGGCTTCCCTATCATGAAAATATTAAAGGCAATTGAGCTTTTCCCTAGAACCATCATAGAGCCTTAGAGGATATGAATGAGTCCCTTCAAGTGGATATTTTGGAGGGGGAAATATTGACCATACTAGAATATTTCCAAAAGAGAAAGATTCCATGTCTAGATGGAGTTTCAATGGACTTCTTCCTTAGATTCTATGATCTAATAAAATATGACTTACTTAAGGTGGTAAAAGAATCGTAGAGGTCTGGAAAAATCCTTGGCGCCTTCAATAAGAATTTCCTGGATTTGATCCCTGGAAAAAAGGATATGTCCTCATTTGAGGACTTCAAACCAATATCCTGTTGTAACCTAATATACAAGCTCATATCTAAAAGTAATTCATGATGTTGTTTCTTTGGCCCAAGAGGCCATGCACTCCCTTAATACCAAAAACGTGTCTTCCTTTGTCCTAAAACTCAAGTTATATAAGGCCTATGACAAATTCAATTGGACATTCTTTTCAATTCCCTCTAGTTCAATCAGTTAAGGCGTGGGTTTCGTTTGCTAGGGAAATTGAGTTCAATACCCTTATGGTGTGTTTAGTCAGGAGGAGACACCCAAAAATATATCCATGTTAAGAGGTGGTGCAGCCCATGAAAGGTGTGATCCCTAAGTGATTTTGACAACTTAGATGCCCCTGGGTTGAGGTTTCTTAGCCAACGGTTGAAATTTTGGCCTCACAAGTGACGAGAATTTCTAGAAAACAAAAAAACAAACTGGACATTCTTAAGGCTTTCCTTGATCCATATGGGAATGGATTTAAACACTCTCAATTGGATAATGAGTTATATTGACTAGATGTCATTCAAACATTTAATAAATGGTTCCTCGTCCTCTTTATTTAGGCCATACAAAGGCCTAAGACATGGTTTCCGCTTGTCTCCTTTCCTTTTTATTATCATGGTGGAGGGTCTTAGAAAACACGTTGAAAATACAGAGAAGACATGTCTTTTGAAAGGAATTAATATTTCTCCCGAGGTAGGGAAACTTTTAGGGGACAAATTTCTCCCATGTGCTAATTTTCCATGTTTTTTCCAAAAAAAAAAGATTCTCCAATTTCCATTTTTTCTAAACGTGATTCACCCAAATTATATAGAATAAAATTGTTTTACCTTTAAAATAACCCAAATTTTATAGAAACTATATAAAATCCTTAGAAATTTGAAAATGTTTACAAAATTATCGCCAAATATTTTATAGTTTGCATATGAAGAACTAGTAATATTCACCAAGTTTCTACATACTAAGATAAATTTCCATCCTCAAAATTATCCATGTCCTAAGGTTTTCCTAAGCCACATGTTATTTGTTAATGACATAATGATATTTGGTGCAGGTAAGGTACTCTTGGTTAATATGTTGAAATCTATACTAGATTTTTTTTTCTATGCTACATACATGCAAATTAATATGGACAAGTCAAATTTGTTGACCTTTTCCCTCGAGAATGTGATTCTAGGTCAACTGTGTTGGTTGTGGAACCCATTTATCTTTCTTATTCAGAGTTCTTATTTCAACTATTTTTGGACCCCATTTCTTGATGGGAGGTATGAGGGGGCTCACCCCCCTCACATCTAGAGCCATGTAAGTCCAACAGGGGGGGCAGGGGGGATAGTCTATGGACCCCCCCCCCCCCCCCCCCC